>JADFUC010001272.1:600000-917498 GCA_019722365.1 Lithospermum erythrorhizon
AAATATTTGTGAGCCGAAGCAGGTAACCCAGCAGCATTCGGGACTACACTTGGAAACATCTTTTGAAAAGGACTAAGTGAGTCTAGCTAAGTAGGGTCTTGATGGAGTATCGAAATGGCGGGCAGGAGATTGCACAATCTGATAGAAAGTCATGAGGCCCTACTGGTTGGATAACTTGCGTATCATTTCATTTCATTTCTTTAACGACACTGCATGAGGAGATACACAAAGTGATTGAGATTGATCATAAAATTAATTGATACTAATTAAAGTAATTCATATAAATCAATTGATAATAATAAAAATAGTGGTTTCAACTTTATGAATTCACCTAAAATGTAATAATCTTATTATGTGAGGCTGAATTCATCAATATCAAATAGGAATAAATAGAGATGAGAGTCAAAAGAGAGCTAAAAGTAAAGCTTATCACATTCAATTATTTCATGAAGTTTTGTCCCAAACTCAAGGGCCTTGATCAACATGTGGGGCATGCATTTTTTCCAAGCTGTCTCTCATGCCTAATCCCACTTATGTTTCCCCTCAATTGTCATTGAAAGCCTTGAAGGGGGTTTTAGGTAAAAAAAACTGTGAGTTAGTTCTGGCACCAACAGTGTCACAAATAAAAGAGTGTAATATTTCACCGTTCTTATTTATTTGATGCATTATGAAACTTTTAAAAATCTTATTAATAATCAGTGGCTCTTACTGTTTTCAGCTGATAAAGAAAGGTATCTGACCAATAGAAACAAGAATATTTATGAGACAAAATAATAATGATGATGAATTGCTAAAGTTCGATGCAAAATTATATTAAAAAAGTAAGCGATTAGTAAATAGGAAAAAAAAATTGAGTAGCGTGATCGAAATAAATAAAAGCAAGGAAAAAAATATATTTTAGTAATATTCGTTTTTAGAAATTCTGATTTTGATCGTTAATTATGTATAAAAACCTTCAACTCATGTTGGTAGGCATTGAAAGGTACAAAAGGACACATAAAAGAAATGGTCACAATGACTTCACTTTGCTACAAGTACTCCAATTTACCCTAAGAAGGTAAGTTAATGAACATAACACACTTCGAATAACTTGACAGGAAAATTGGCTTGGCCATCTGTTTACATTGGATTGTCTATAGTTCTATACTACCACCAAGTCACCAACAGCTTGCATCAGCAAAAATTATAGGGCACATTGCTAGAAATAATGTACAACTATACTGATATAATAAGGTACAAATGGGATGACTAAAACTACACTGTATTAAAGGGTACATAATTCATCTCCAGATACAAAGTATTTCTCTAAATCTTCGAGAGAAATCAACCGCGAAGATGATTTCTTTGCGAGCATATTTGAAAATCTCACTAAAACAATCTTGCAAGCGCGAATCTCTTCCACTTTTTCCACATTTGGTGGTTGAGAGGAAGTGCTAGTACGTTTTTTGTGAAACGACCTGCATATTCAATATACAGAATAAGGTGAGGCGATTCAAGTGAAACCGCGAAGTCTGCAAACCATTTTGTAGTTGACTCTCTATTAAGCTTCAAAATAAGAGTTTACTGGGATGCAAGAACAAAAGCATAAAATATCTAATGATATTTTGTTTTCTTTTTCTTCTGTTTTCCAAAGGTAAGAATCCAACTCTGACCTATGAGTTCTTGGCAAAGGTCCCATAAAAGTGCTATATCTGATATTCTCATGCAATTATATGAAGTTAATACCATATACATCTAACAGCTCCTCATCTTGCGTGATTCTTTTTTATTATGTCTTATTACCATTTTGTAATATACGACATATTGCTGACAGAAGAGAGAGAAATTATTACCATCTCCACAAAGGATCAACTTCAGCTGGGCAAGAAATCTTTGAGCAAAGTGAAGCAAAAGAATCCTCTTGACCAGAGAACAAATCTTCACCTAACATAAAAGATGGGCATAAGAAGGTTCAGTATTCAATGTTAGAAAAAAATCGATGTAAAAGAACTCCTTAGCAAAATAGCTTATGAAATCCAGCAAGAAATTGTACAATATTAAGCTTCCATATTAAGTTCCCCTAGTGGAAATAATTATAGATAATTGTAAGCTCTATTGATAATAGAGCTCCCAATACTGGTAAAAAGGTTCTATTTCATCATCATCAGTTATATATATCACTTCATCTCTGCTTGGCTCGGCATATCCCCATTTTTCATCTGACCCCAACTAGTGACTTCAAGACTATTGTGTCCTTTATTATGACTAATGAGCCTATACATCTGCCACCATGACTACTGGTATATGACATTGAGTGATGGCCCAAATGTGGATAGCTACAAATTTAAGTAATAAAGAAAATAAGGTGGGGTTGGGACTAGACCATTTATATTTGGCCTCTTAAAGGAAAAAGTCCCATAATTTTTCTCATAATTATTTTTATCTAGACGAGCAGGAAAGATGAAATTGTTAAAAATGACCATGGTATTTTTTCCTTGTTCATCATCATCATGAGACAAAAAGAAGACAGATACTGCAAATCAATGTTTCAATGAATTGACGTCAGAACAAACCTGTATTAGAGGAATCATTAATTAATAGAAGACACAACGCAAATACGATCGATGAAAGCAACTGGCTGTTCACATCCAGTAGCTGCTGCAGGCAAATAAGTGAGGCTGCTAATAATTCTTGATTTCCATATTCTATCAAGTTTTCGGCAGGCCCACCACTATGATGCCACTCTAAGAAGCTCTGGAGATTATTTGACTTTGACTTATCCAGCAAAGAATTTAAGTTCAGATTATGAGATCTCCTCGAAAGCTTTGTAAGGATGGCAGAGGCAGTCAACCACCGCAGAAGCTTTATTGCAAGAGAATCATCTGAATCCCCTTCCGAAGAAACAGGTACTTGACAATAAAATTCTTCTGGCACGACCTTTTTTGATTTTGTTTTCAAGGAAATTGAAATCGCCCAACTGACCAACTTTAAAAGTTTCTCTGGAACCTGCAACAAAACCAACCGCAATAGAACTTAGGCAACAAGAAAACCTACTTTCTCTATATGAAGGGCAGAAGGGATAGACAATGTCTCAATGGATCGATGATATTGGTGATAAGGATAATATATATCCATGTGTTGTGTTAGGCCAAATATGAGCATGTATTGTACATATATAGACACACATCCACTGTGCATCACAGGAGTCATCCTCAACAAAAAAGCATGTGACTTATCTGACAGAAACACCTGCTTCACCAAGTTAAAGTAACAAGACTCCCTGAGCACAATCTTGATGAGTTAGAAACGGCAGATAAAGGCATAAAGCATACCCTGTGTAAGGTAAGTGTTCCAGCAAATACAAACGACAACTAAGCTACAGAATAATCGAGTCAAACTGGATAACATTGTGGCATGTGTGATATGAATCACGAACGAACAACCACTTAGATTTCTCATTTTCTCCGTAGACCATAGTAAGAGTTGGGAAACCTGAATATGGTCAATGCAGGTATGATAGGCCATATGCTAAATACAGCAAGTTTATAAGGGATGCACACGAGCAGATGTTAAATAGTATATACTCCCTCCACCAAAAAATTCTAGGGATAAAATTTAAAAATACGTCTCATTTGTAAGATTTTATTGTAGAGTGAAAAATGAATGCAAGAGACAAATTTCAATTCGTCTTAAGTGTGAAAAAGTAAACCTCCAAAAGAATTTGGGATGGAGGAGTATACTCTGAAACCTTGTGTGTTCCCTAAAATGTTGTATTTTAGAGCTTTTGAAAGTAATTGTAATAATTTGACTTTATACAGCTTGTCTTTTCAAAAGATCTTTTCTATCAATGGGTAAAAGGAAAGTAAGACAACATATGAGATGTACCATATGAAGAATATCAGTTGGCGGAGTGCACATAAGCAAAACCTTCAGCCCAAGTTCTGCAGTAGTATCAGACCTCTCATGTGAACATGCATCAACAGCTTCACATAGTCGAACTAAACTCTCAGCGGACAGGGTAAGATGTGGCTTACACACTTTATACTTTTGAGATATCCTCACTGCTGATAGCAATACAAGTATGCATCGTCTGACCAGTACACTGTGCTCCTTTATCATTTCTGTTCTATCAACTAAGAGTTTAAAAAGACGAGTTGCAAGTTCAGAAATTTGTTCTATGGCAGACTTTTGCAACCACTTGAATGTATTTCTGGCAGAGATGATTTCATATAGTACCTACAGAGGACAAATATTACTACACTCATCCTAATAAAACATTGGCTGCAGCAGATCTTTCACATACAGAAGTTTGAAAAAATATAATGAGCAGACAGAAAATATATATACAGGAAGGAAGTTCTGTAAAAGCAACTTCCTCACCCACATTGGGCAGAATAGCGGAGCATGTACAAATTGTGACCTCATAAAATGTTTGCTCGCGCAATTGTGGCCTCATAAAATGAAAAAGGAAAGTAATAAGCAGCTCAAATATAGTCGTACTTTCCATTAGCAACTTCATGCAAGTATGCTTAGAACAATGGAAATGAGGACTTCTTCCAAAGGCTGATGTCTCATGTCACAGTGAAGAAATACAGAAGCTAGAAAGAATGCTCTGCCCTACACAGATGGTTATTGGTTGCACAAGTCACATTGAACTAGAGACAGACAAAAAGAGTGTAATTACTTGCCACCATATAACTGATGATGCAATAGACATCCACTTATTATACCAGCTGACCCTTGGTATTGAATAAATTGTCCAAATCATAACTTAAACCAACTAATCCTTTTCCACTCCGACTAGCTACCAACATATTAATGTAAATTTGAGGTGCTACAAATGCTAACAGCTCAAAACCATCTCAAGATGTAGGCAAGCCAAGCTACATGATATTTCCTTGTTTACCCTCCCTATCATTAAGATATCAACTTATCTTCAAGTAGCAATAGTTATGAAAACATCTGTTATAAATTTCTGTAAGCATGTGAAAAAAGTAATTCCAAAAAGGCCCTTACTACACAAAGTAAAGGTCCGTGCAATTTAAGAGGGGGGGGGTACACATAAACCATGTACATAAAGAATTTCGGGATCAATTTGATATTTTAAATATATTATAAAAAAAGAACCACATTATTTTGGCATTTACAACAAACTCATACACAAAAGTGTTACAACGACGCCACTTTGACATAAAAAATAAAACATAGTATTACCTCATATTTATCAGTCAAGCAGTCTCACCAAAAACATCACAGAGAAAATTCCAACTTTTCATAAAATTAGATAAATTCAAGAGCACGGTTATTCCAACCATGAATTGGTAAATGGAAAATAAATTACCTCTAAAACCACATCTATCTGGGTTAATGATAAACCTCCTCTCGCATCACTTGAAATAATAGATGACAACCATGGAATCAAACCACAATCTTTAACAAGAGATAGTGCCACTTTTGGTAGTATGACCGACTTTTTCAGTATCTGCAAAATGAATCATTCATTTAAGCTCCGATGTACGTGCATTTTGTGGAAGTTAGCTAAACAAGACCCACAACACACAACCAATGTCACCACAATTAACTTCATTCAAAATAGAAGAACATACAAAATCACATGAAGGTGATCATAAAATCACAAGGTACTCAAGTACACACAATCATAAAGAAGGGTACTCTCCAGTACGCAACATAACTAAAGACAGAGAGAACATGTGTATGGGATCATTCATTCAAGGAATTCTGATCAGTTTTTCATCTCATATGCAGTATGGCAAGGAACCTGCGAAACCATAGAAAAGCACACACTGCACAAAGTAGTCGAAGATGATTATCAATACAGATTTGTAACCGAATATCAGAATATAATTTCGGGAGCATCATAACTTGAGGAAAGTAACAAGGAAAATTCAGCGATAATTTAATACACCAGAAAAATATTACAATTTGCAGATATAGATACAAACGGTCTTTGCTTCTAAGCTGACCCTTGAGGCTTAGCAGAACCGAGCACACGAGTTGGGCCTGGCTGAGCAGAATCATTCGTGTAACCCAACCAGCAAAGCAAGTGACTAGAAGGGAGACTAATATTTTACATAAAAAACATCCTGGCATATTACGTGAACATGAGCATTCGAAAGTATAATGGCTAACATTATAACATGTTAGAAGGAATGCCAAAATGACTGGCTTTTTCTGAGTGACAATGTGGGATCTGAAGGAGAGCTCATTCAGTTAAATTGTGAATAGAATGAACCAACTCTACACATGATATTACTCAACAACTTTCAGAAGTCCATTTATAAGTTCTGATAAGATCAATTATCGTCACATGAGATTCGTACACGTGTTTCAAAAGAGCAATAGAAACATGCAGCGCAGACTTATCAATTCTTAGGAGAATCACAATTCACAACAAGAAGGGAAATGGAAAATCTACGTGCCCTTACAAACTTTGCAACAGATGCAGAATTGATTCAAGGTCACATGTACAGCATGATGCAAGTTTACTAGGAATGAACTGTTCTGGTATTTGTTATCGAACCAGGCCCTTAAAGCCACCAATTCTGACGACAAGGGAGTGCAACCGAAAAATGTAGCAAAGATTATTCATAGTGATCTCAAAGGCACTAAAAAAACTGAACCTTCTCAAGAGTTAGTAATTAGAGGTTACCTGAAGAATCAGCTCCTTTGACTTATCATCACAGACAGGAGATAGATAAAAACTCAAGAGAATTTCAATAATAGAATTTCTCATATAAATCTGGGCATCTTCATCAGTGTTTAGCCCAGCATGTAAAAGGTAAAGCATCCAGGCCCTGTCTGCACTTGAACTTTCAGAATCACTGAAAAAACTTTCAAATAGTGGTACCGTCTGCCCCAAATCAACAAAGAAAATGAAACATAAGACAATATCTTTCTGCAGGATCTAGTGACCTATGCTATGTCAGAAACTCAATTCTTGATAACATACCAGCATATTTGCTTTAGGAGGGTGCATAAGAAACTTAATGACAGTCGCATGATGAACGTGTAATGAATTTAATAGAACCAAAGTCGACTCCGCAAGAAACACAGCTGTTGGAGATGGTATCCTCTGCCCAGGCTGTTCGATGCCATTTTGCAAATACAACAACAAAACCTTAAGCCGCTTTATAGCTGATCCCTTGGGACTTCTCTGAAATAAATAAATAAATAAAGATCTCCAAGTTGCGTTTATAGATTCAATTAGATGGACATTGGCACTCAAAGGTTGATACCCACTTAAAAACTTGAAATATGTATCAAGATTACCAGTGATTTACTTATCTCTTCTTTTAGCAATCATGCAACAGACTTTTGTAGTGTAAGCATTAGTCCAAACATTTAGCTTTTGGAGTGTCAATAACATATCATTAACCACCTTTATCTAATTATGCTCAACGATAGTCCTCTGTTCCGTACATTAGTAACATCTCAGAACCTTAAACAAAATCAGTTCTCTTATTCGATTTGCTATAGAAGAGCATCTAAAAATTGTCTAATTATAGACAATGGAGATACACGAACAAATTAACCTATAGGGAAAAAAAAGTAGACGATACTTTCACTTTCATCTTTGCTAAAATGAGTGTTAACTATCTTCACTAAAATGTTTTAGGGAGGATATTCAATTCTGTAAGAACAGTTGCAAAGTGCTTTTATTACCATTACCAAACAGTGGTAAACAAACAAGTCTAAACAGACAAATTGCATGGAGACAAGTACCTCCACTTCACTTTTGAACTTTCCAATAGCCCGGTACCCCAATTTCCGCAAATCATCATTAGGGGAGGATAAGCTAACAATTGAAATTGCAAGCAAGCCTGAATTGGCAAATTCCTGAGGTTCAACATAACCCATGGAAAGACAGTGAACGGAGAACCGTAAAATAAATACAGGATCATATATATGCATTCTCACGTTTTCTGCTTCATTCCCCTACAAAAAATTAACACATTATAGAATATAGGAAGGTAAGAGTATAAGGGAAGAAAACAAGACATTAACTATACTGAAGCAGTTATCTGAACTCAAAAGAGAAAGATTACCTTTACTACATCCTCAAAACTTTCTTTGTGGAACATGTCTGGAGATACATCGCTAATGGTTCTATTGTATGGAAAATTAACCACAGTTGCAGCACACATTTTGGGGTCAACTGGAAAGTTTTCTCTGAATTGGATTTTTCTTTGCTCTTTGGAAGCTTCTGTATGACTCAGACCTCCATAGGAGCCAACTATCACCTGTTGCCCTTCTTTTCTTGGATTGAACGCGGCTCTTCCCCACAAATAATCCATTTCAACAAGGAAATCAGAACTCTGTTGATCAATCAACTCAATTTCATTTATGAGACTAAATATTTCCACATCAAGTTTACCCATTGTCGCACCATATAAAGACAGGAGGAAAGAAACTAGCTCCCTCAAATTTATTTCAGTGCCCCCAACAGAATTAATTTTATATTCCTGAGCACTCACACGTAAAAGCACCCTAAGCAGCTTAACAACTTCCAACAGTTTCATATAGTCGGATTCACTTAGCTTGTTTTCTCTGGCGGGGAAAGGAAGAGGTGCATAAGGAATCGATATTGATCGTATTATGCTATGCATGGGAGTAAATATCATCCCAAATGAGGAAGCCATAGAGATGTTGGCAGAAAGGAAGGCCAGACATGATTGAGAGTGATCAAGCAGCTTGCGAAGTACGGAGACACATGAAAACTTCTCCTGATAAACCAAGCTAAGAACAGACTGAAGCATTTTCAGAGTATCAGCATCCTCAAACCTTTGACTAATAGATATCTTGGCAACCTTTTTCACAAATCTAGGACAAGGTTGTCTGATAAGACAATCATTCATCAATTGCATCAGATCCAATATATTGCCTCTAATAAATTGTTCAAGATATCTAAACAGTGAGCATCTTTTGTTTTCTATATGTCCTGGGTCATGAGCAGTTGAAGGGAAACTCTTGACAACCAGTTCCCACAAATGAACCAATTTATTCAAAAACTGAGTTCTTAACGAGTCAAGAGCATCGTAACAATCCTTTGCAAGTCCATACAACTCTTCCGGGTGTAGAGATTTAGAGTTGCTCCGCTCTGGAAACAAAAGAACCAAAGAAAGGTATATTTTAGCTACGACCCTATTTGCAATGTTTAAACACTGCACAAGTGAAAAGTCGCCAAACTGACTAGACTTGTTTGATAGACTGCTGTTCTCTAAGAGGGAGTCGTCGTGATCAGTTTGTAAATGAAGAGATTCAAAGAGACTCATTCTTATTTCCATCTTCGCTGGATCCCCACTCAAATCAAGGTAATGACGCAACATGTGTGCTGATTTGCCAAGAAGACTGGTAGAGACAATGTTCAAAAATTGTTCCAACGACGTCGGCCATGGTTCACCTGGTCCGATTTCGAATATGCTTCTTGATGCATATGTCTTCCAGTCCGAAAAACCCTTAGTCAGCATTCTCCAATATAAGGAAGGTATGCACTCTTTGTTTTCACTGAGCAGCCCTTCATATCTAGTCACAGAACAATTTATGTATAATAACGCAGTAGGCAAAAGCAGGACTAACTCTTCATCAGATAGATGGTGACCAGATTCTTTTCCTGTCAAATCAGCACCAATAAGTGATGATTTATCAATCATTGAACCAAACAAGAAACCAAAAACTGAGAGATGAAGGGAGCTCAGGCCTGCAAGAGATAGCAACAGAAGAGACTTGATCTTGGTCACCTTTTTCATACAGTGGAACAGCATATTTATCGGAGTGCATGCTACAACTCTGGAAACATGCATAACTTGTGTAACATAATTCTCCAAAGATTGATGTGCTTTGGCAACCATAAGAGCTTTCTGTAGACAGCTATCAGCAAGATCTAGTTCAAAACGAGAGGCAATTTCACAGATCCAAAAGAAAACATTCTCAAAAATAGGAATGTTAATAGTTCTCTCCTCCATTCCCCAAAACAGATGGTAGCGCTGTTTCTCTAAGGAAGGCTCCCTCAAATAAGCCAAAACCATATCAAAAGCACAAGCAGCAACATGTAAAATGGCAGAAAGACTGGAATATGGCGATAGGGTTTCCGTGGTTAGGTCAATTTCTGAAATCAAACTATGCACTGTTTCGAGAAGCTCAAATGGAGAGATGAAACTAATCAACAAGTGAACTGCAACGAATATAGGAATTAAAGGAGCAAAATCTCCAGATTTGACACATTGATTAAACCTGTCCTTTAGTATTACAAATAGCCTTGTTTTAAGACTGTTGAAAACCTTCACAATCCTTTGAACATCATGATTAACCACAGGTATTGGCATTTGGCGGTCGAAGAAAGACGATATCACCTCACAAGTTGTTCTTACAAGGTTGAGGACAAGCAAATCAATCTTTTGAACTCCCTGTTTAGCTATCTCAGGAAAAAGTTCTAAACTCTCACCTAAAATTGCATCTTTCAAATCTTCTCCAGGTATAAGTAATTCAAGTGTCCGTAACACTGCTGGGTGGCCAAGTACAAGATCGCCAATTTCCACAACATATTGAGAGGTGCATAAAACCCATGCATCTGATGAAGAATCACAATCAAGTTTATCTACGAAAACTTTATTTAACATCTGCTCAATAAGATTAATACAGCTCTCACAAAATATCTCAACTCTCTGATATGGCTTACTTCTATAAGTTACTATTGCCTGATTGAGAAAAAAGAGCACGCGGGATAAAGAGGACGTGAATTCATCAGGCAATGTAAAGGGAATCTTATGAATAAGCAAGTTTACAATTGTCAGTGAGCCATCAACAAGTAGACTGATAGGGAAAAGAACATGAAATGGTGCCCCCTTAAGGAAAAAAGAAAAAGCAAATGAAGCAGCCTGCATTGAATCAACATCCAAAAAACCAACAAGATCTTCATCTGTTTCTTCACCTTTAATCGCAGTATCAAACACTTCCAGGCCTGGCACAAACAATTTAGGCCACAACCTGGAAACACTTAAAAGAAGATTTGGCTCAAGGAAGAAAATTGATGACAAAAGTGAGAGAGGGACACCAAGAAGTTTTGCTGAAATAGTCATCAGTAACGGGAAACTCTGACATAACTCCTGAGGGTCACTACATAAGATTGAATAGGATAACCCTATAGTAACTCCAACCAAATCATCATGTTTGCTCTGTAGAGTTTCCTTAACTTCATCAAGAATCTTAGCTAAAGAATCACCAGAGCACCATTCTTTCTGAACGTTCGAGGAAAGAGCAAAATCGAATTGATGCGCAATATTCCTTGAGAAAAGCAATAACATTTTCATTGGTCTCCACTCACACAGATCTCCAGATTCTCCTGATATATCGAACTTATGTATCTCAGATAAATCATAATCGATCAAGGACGATAGAAGTTGAGCTTCTGCCTGGAATTGGAAAATTAGTGAGATTACAGAGCCTATCAACCACAATTATGAATATAAGATACGTAAAGTAACCAAAGTTCTTTTTACAAACAAAGAAAAAAACAGTACCTGAGTTTCTAGAAAATATTTTAATGTGCTGCAGACATAGACAGATATAATTGTTTTCTTTGGTAATGTTTTTTTCCCAGATCTAGACAGAAGCTCGGAGCACTGGTGTAAAACACATATGAAGAATGGACCGAAACGAGGAGACTGACCTGCCAAGGTTTGAAGAAAAAAGTCCATAATCAAACAAAAAATGACCATACATGAGGCAATCAAACATGTATAAAATTTCACTTTCAGGTTATTGAGCAGGCAAACACTTTTAGCAGCATGTCGAGTTGATTAAAACAGTAATATGGTAACATAGAATCACCAGTTGATATTAAAGATCAATGAACATTGAAGTCGACTCATGCATCACCCATGTGCATAAAGCCATTACTTCCAAAGAAGTGTTACAACTCAAACGTGAAAATATGAAAACAACTCACATTCCATGAAACAGCTACAGAAGGCTAATATCAACTCAGAAAGAGAATTACTACTGAGCAGATAAAACTATTATATATAGCATTACTTACCTCTAGCTCCTTTGACATCCATATAATGCCTGAGATCTTTTAAGTAACCAAATAAGTTCTTAGCGATGATGGAGACAGCATCACAAAGAAAAGAAATAATAATGGAAGATAACTCCTCAATACTTGCAATCCCTTGGTCATCAGCAATATATTCTCTGCCATAGCCAGGTATAAGTAACAACCATGCAGATATTTCCCGAGAGTTCCTGTCAAATGCTCCAGTACTGAGCATGGCTTCTTTTGCAAGGATGTATGCATAATATTTTACGTCACTGCTTGAGGAGAATAATAACAACTTAATAAATTTACGGAGATGTTTATATATCTCTGCAGGAGCCCTGGAGGCAGATTTGCCATGAGAAGACCAACCAACATGTTCTACTAGCAGCGACAACAAGGACCTCTGCAAGATATCTGGTAAGCATAATATATTATCTGGGACAAGTTTGAAATAGTCAAATGTTCCATCATTTGCATTCACCATTGCATGCTGCCACAGAGAGAGAGACAAGTAACTACAGTGAGCACAAAGAGGAGGTAAGCCTACAGACAAGTTAGTGAAGGAGTTGGAATCCTTACTCGTAAAAGTGAAAAGTGAAAACTACATAGAGATCTATAAAAGAAACAAACCAATATTCAACTGAATATATCATCCTTAAAATGTTGACATGACCATCTAGTGCATCCACATTATGAAAAGATGATTTAGATGTAAGCAACCATATAAAAAATAATGATCCGAAAACTATATGGCTCAATCAAGCGGAAAGTTTTCAAAAAACAGCCAATTTCTACAATGACTACCCAATGCAACGAGGGACATTAAGGTTGGCTTGCAAATTACTTCAAGACATTACCTGAAACGCAAATGGGACTTACCATGCCACAGGCTAAGATGGGAAGAATAACTTTCCCAAAAGAACAATAATTCTAAGTGCTGGCACCCAAAAACATGAAAAGAGTAATAAATGTATACTTTTTTACCACCGAACTATATGGACATCACAATGTTAATTTCAAAGACACTTGAATAAATGCTTATACTTTTTACCACAAACTATGGACATCACAGTAATTTCAAAGACAACGAGTCACTGTAACCATAAGTGTATCACCATGTACATTCATCTATCTTCATCAACATTGTACGGCTAACTTTTTCAACATGGGAATATCTTAAGGTACAGAAAAACACTAGGACGTCATTCAGCCACTGCAATTAATTATAGTTGGTCTATGGTAAGTATCACACCTAGAGCAAAAGAACTATCCAGGCAATGCATTTTAAAATTTTGCCAATATCTCATATTTGGTTTACCTGATATACTTTGAGAGCATCAAGAACCTTAGAATAGAAGAAAGTATCTTCATCACTGTGAACGATAGTCTGAAGGGAATCTCCATTGACTTCCCAAATTTCTGAAATAAGCTTTATCAAACTAGCATCATCATCGTCTTCTTGATCCATATCATGGTCCCCTGGATGTTGCCCACTATCTCCTGGTAGAATCATGTCATTGGAAGAACTGATCCCACCAATAACAATATCCACATCTTCATTCACATCAGCCATTTTTAACTTTTTTCTATCTTTTGGGTTGTGTTCAAGAGCAGCCTCGGTTGCAGGACGTTTTTGGCATGACTTAGGATTCTTGTAAAGAGGGGAGAGTAAAGAAAAAAGTTCTCCAGGAAAAGGAAGAGACATTCGCAACTCGTTCTCGATATCTCTCATGAGAATTTCCCATCTATTATTTATCCTGTCACTTGAACAAGGAACATCTTTAAGGGCACCGAATAGAGAAGCCAACAATTTCAGAGCTTCCAATACAAGCTTCAGAGTTGCATGTTTAACTAGAGGGTCAGCATGCCTCAGTCCCTTATAAATGATATCTCGTGTTAAAGCCCGTGGTCCGATGCACTTGATGATACTCTGCACATCAGGGCTATTAATATCAGGCGGCTCCCGGGTAGAGGAATTGAGGAAACCAAATGTCAGTCCATCAGCCACTGCCGAAATAACTTTAGCAGCCAAAGATACAGAGGCAAACCTGCAAATACTTCAGTCACTTCCTATATAAAGCAACAAAATAACAGAACTAAAATAAGCAACTACAAACCAGTTAGGTCGAGTCAGATCATCGATGTAATAAGGGAACTCGTTCAAGTATGATGAACCAAACAAAGGTCTCCCTTTCACTAAAGCCAACAACAGCTCTTTGTGGTGCTCAAATTCGGCTGCTTTAAGTTTCTTCATAAGATCAAAAAGCCTTTTCGGGTTTCCCCTCAATGGACTAGGCTGCCTATCTAAATCAGGCATTAGACCATTAGCAGGATCAGTGCACACCATAATCAACACTTCGTGAGCGATCTCTGCAGCCATCCCGCCATCTTCTCTCCCAGAAATGCTCACCAACTGCTCCAAAGTAACAATCCCAAACAAGACACTCCTCAACCCTGGAGGCACCAATGACTCCGGAACAAGAACCTTATCTCGCAAAGTACTCAACACATGGACAGCAACCTCCTCCTCATCATCTCCAAGCCCACGAAGCACTCCCGAATACATCCCCCTCTGCTGCAAAATCTCCCTCAACAACCTCGGATTCGCCACCTCCAAAAACGACATAGCAAACTCCACAAATGCCTTCCTAGTCGACAAATGCTTCCTCTTCCCCTCCACTCTCCTCCCTTTCCAATCCGCCAACTTCACGAAAACCCCACTTTTAAAATCAAATATTTTCATCACCTCCCACCCTAACCCCAACCTCCTCCTCACTATCGCCCCCAACAAACCCAAAACCGCCTTCTGACGCCTACCCTCTTTACTACCCAACTCCACATTCAAATCCTCCATCCTCTCCTCAACAACCAAACGTGCAAAATCATCAAGAATTCCACTAAAAACCCCACCTTTCTCCCCAACAAAACAACTCAACATCACAGAAACCAATTTAATTATCCCCGAAAACCCGGGTTTCGATTTCCTAACATCCCAAGCTTGCAAAATTTCAATACACTTAGAAGATTGATTAAGGTATTCAGTAAGTATTATCGTACCCGATTCGGCTTTAATGAGTTTGATGAACTGCTTACAAGCATCTAAGCATAGTTGAAGCTCAGTTGAATTAATATTCTTGAGAAGCTCTTTGAGCTTAGCTATATTTGAGAAATCAGGTGTGATTAAAAGGGGTACTTGGTGCTTTAATTGTTGCACATGGTGCTGTTGTGGTTGTACGTTGTAAAAAATTTCTATGGTGTTTTCCATGGGAAAGAGAAGGTGGTGTGAAGTTGCAGGTGGGGGTGATCGAATGAGCTTAAACCCTAAACCCTAAAAGATAACAATATAAAAAAATGGACGAACAAAATCGGACATAAATATTAATGTAGTTAAATTGGAAACATTGCTAAATGTGGGTTTCAAAATTGCTAAATACCAATCTCAAAAAATTAATTAAACTATTATACCTTATTATTTTTAATTCTTTAAATTTTGCATTTTTATTTTTACAAGCCAATATTTATTATATTTCTAATTATAACAATTAACATCACAAATAAATTTAAAGAATTATATATGATTGATCCATATTCAAAATAATAGGGTATAATGGTCTAATCTGTAACGAACCGCTCACAGCCGCTTAATCTAAGGTAATTAATATCTACTACGTAGTCGCGAAGTATGCGCTGATAGGCCGAAACCCCAACAAGAAATGTTGACGAAATCACTGCTTGATAATAGTCTACAAGACAACATTTATATCGGCCTTGGCTATATATACATAATGTGATCAAAATACACAACCTTCCGTCAAAATACTATAAAATATGAGAGTTAGAAGAAAGAAACTGCTGAGGATATCTTATACCCCAAAGTAGCCTCTGATGATACTCATTTCGTCGCGCCACGAAGATAGTGTCAGCAAGCGTCTCCTTGACTACAAAATTAAAGGAGATTCACAAATAAAGGGAATTGGTAGGCAATGAATATTTATATAACGAATCATAACTAATCGCACATATATGCACATGTAAACATATAAATGTATGATACCAGCAATTTAATATAATCCCAATCCTCTCAAATAATCAACAATACCGATAATCTAATCATATTAGATAATCCAGTAAATAACTATCACACCATAGCGAGTCAATAATGTCAGGTATATCCTTGACAACCAATAACTCTACTCCGACCACTCTATTAGAGTCACGCGTACCTAATAGAGGAAAACCGTCTTCGTTGCCTCTGCACCAAAGCAGACCAACAAAATACAACTTTCCCACATTTACACTCTACGCCCCAAGTAGGCGGGAATACATGACTTTGCAGGAGGGACCAATAACGAAATAGGTTCAACAACAAATCGCGTGACAATCATCCATCCTTCATATAACTCAAATAACACAACTAATCATAGCAATACTCCAGCATCCTTGAGTCTGATATCATTATCAAGTATATATAACTCATTTAGTCAAAACTATACAGCAACTTACATATACAATATATAGGAAATGTTATATGTCAGTGATACTATAAATACTCCACTTTCGAGAAGCCGACAAATATTCCCAGCTTTTACTTCTCGGATCAACTGCTACTCGATATCCACGCTAAAAACATAATATGAGTACTTTGCTTTGTGCTTTAACTAACAACCTCTACTAGATTGGTGAACTGCTCTTGAACTTAAATTTTATCCCATTTTATAATATATTACTACACTCATTTTAACTTTGATACATGTATCCAAACTATATTAGTTATATCAGAATCTAAATTGAATACTACTATCAAAATTCATTACATAATTAAATTAGAACTAACATGATTCTATAATTTAGTTTATATGTATAGAAAATAATCAATTTACTACTTACTTGACAAGCATTTAATTAGATAACCGTAGCCCTATAACCAACATACTTATATTTAGACAAATTAAATATGAACTTTAAATATCATTAATGGGTGAAATTAACTAATTGGAGAAATAACTTAACATAGTTATAAAAGGCCCAGTTATATAACCAATGATATAATTATACTTTTCCTTCTTGAAACTTGATAGAAGCTTTTGGGATTATGATTTAGAGGAGGAGAATCGCCTTATGAAAAGGAAGAAAAATTTTGGCTGGAAGAGGGAGGGTCGGCCATTATGAAGGAGGAAATGAGGAGAAATTTTTGTCTTGAGTTTCTTAACATTGGAAATAAAATAATGAAACGAGGTGACACTTAAGCAAATGGGAAATGTCAAGCCTTTGAGGTCTGGTTTCGTTTCCCATTTGGGAGAAAATAAGTATTACTTAACTATACACTTGTGTAGTTCGAGTTTGTTTTAAGGAGGCTTGATATTTAATTGTCACTTAAATCCTTAAAATTCGAATTGTTCATAATCAATTTTTTAAGACACATTTAATAATTTTAAGATCGACGTTTAACAACTCCCATTAGAAATAATCGATGGAATTGCGAATCTAACGATAAATCGAATTTTAGAAAATATTATTCGTTTGAAACGCCAATTTTTTGCTAAAATCAACATTTGCGAAAAAAAGAGGTCAACTGAAAAAGGGTCGTAGGGATAGGCTTAAGATTTTGTGATGTGATTCAAATTTCAAGGTATTTACTTGGGTCGTTAAATTATTATTATATCCACCTTAGAATATATAGTATTTTTTTAGGAGTGAAAGTACTAGTAAGCATTCATATTTTTAAGTATTGTAACTAAAGAAGTTTTAATTAGGAGCAAAATAGATATTTGACCTTTTTAATAGTTTCTGTTATGATGTGGATATACTGTTGCCCTTGGATCGATATCAACTTGGCCTCATATAAAGATTTGATTATTATTATTGTTATTTCAGTAATTGGCCTCATAAGAGATGTCGATAAGTAATTTAACTGTATTTCATAATAATTATACTCCGTAATAGATATTTTTTAATTTTTAACTCATTATTTTTTTGATAAGTTTAATGGAGTAAGTTTTCTCATATGTAAAATGAATATATTTTAACAAAAAATCATTAAGAAATTATGTTTCGATTATACAAATTTGAACATAATATAAAAATGTATTTTATACTACCGCTATCATTTTGCTTGTGCTTCATTAAGTAGTTATGTCATCTTAACCGACCCCAAACTGTATGCTATGCATGGGTCCGGCTATGCTAATTAACCTCCTCCATTTTGGTTTTCTCCAACGGCTTGCTGTGTGTGGATCATGGATGTGCTTCTTTCCCACTATGTGGAGCATTACCTTATATGCAGTGCGAGTTTGAATCTAAATTGAGGGATTATTTAGAAACATTTTTTTTCATTATTTAAGGGGTTAATTAATATATTTTATGTAAAACTACATATATTTAAAAGATAAACTCTAAAAATTTAGGTGGAATTGTCTCCTTGGTATCTTCTAAGCTCGATATGCTCATTAATTATTGTTCTGTTACTGGTATGTAGAGTTACAGATGCATAGATAGGCTATTTATCCAACCAAAAGGAGAAGAATCAAGAATGAGTAAATAAATAACTCACACATTCCATATGCAGAAATGCCTAGTTTGTGAAGCTGGCAAAGCAAACTATATTATATTCTGCTTTTAGAAGGAAATAGCAGGCATATTGGCCATATATAGTAACTCTAGCGGCCTAGTCGTTTATTGGCTTAAAGTGGCACAAGTTGGATTTCTCTCATCAAAGGTGAGCAGTTTTTCCTCTATGTGGTATTTTTTCTGTTGTATTGAATTATATAGAATAATCTTGTTTTATTTATTAATAACCTTTTCTTGTTTATGAAGAATGTTAGTATATGGAGCAACTCTTTTCAACAATGTCGCTAGAGAGGCACCCTTGCTACCCCACAATTATTATTATCATGGAATATCTGAAGCTGTGAATGGCTACTGCAACATTCCTAGCCATAGATGGAAAGCGAGTCTTAGACGCGATTATTGCAGCTCTGATTGCTTCCACCACTGCCGCTATCATTTTGCTTGTGCTTACTTTCATCCAAACTGTATGTTCAATTATATCTGCAATTCCCTAGTTATGTCATTTGTGTTGTGTGACTACATAATAATGTGAGTCTTATTTGAGTGAGTGATCATTGTTTTCAAATAATTAAATAAAGTTGATCAACTTTAAAACTCGATGGGTATTTTAAATTGCTTAATAGTATGTAGGACTCTTTGCATACACTACTCTTTCTATTGTATGTTGAAATTTTACATTAGATCCTTCAGTCTAACTATTAATTTTGACCCCTTAATAGAACTTCTAATCTTGTTGGGAAATTTCCCAAGTTATGGTAAAAAAAAATTACTACTATATTCATAACATTATGACATGAGATGAATGAAAAAGTGCAATTATGCTTTTTTATTTTTTATTTATTAAAGCGAATAATCTACCCAAAACGGAATCGCTTTTTATATTAAAACATAACGTTAATACTGTGAAGTAGGAAGGTTTTAGCCCATCGGAGCTCGTTTGAGTTTGAAATTAGCGTTTTATTATTTTCAGCAATTTCTATTTTAATTATTATGGTTTCGTTTTATTATTTAGACACTTTTGGGTGTATTTTTCATCTTTTCATTCATAATAAATTTTCTGAAAGCTTTTTATTTTCTTCCCGTGGATTACAGAGCTCTTGTTCAATTCTTCTAATGCATTGTTGCATTGTTTGCAACTCAGATTAGTGTTTGCTAATCTTGATGACTCTGACTTCCTCATACTGATTGCCTAAGCCTTAGATCTCTTTCAACTTATAACACATTTGTGACCATGGCCTGGAATATCATGTGCCATCATAAACATGTGTCGATGTTGGATTAGATGTACCCAAGTTTGAGCTAAAGGTTCCTAAATATATGGTTTAAGCGACCACCATTCAATACCTAAATGGTTCTGAATATCTATTATATTTTTATGTTATACTCTATGTTACACTTCAATTTAATATCCATTTTTCAATCTTTCACTTGAACTGAAACTGCTCAACCACCTACTTTATTTTGCCAAATAATGAATACTAATCCATCAAAATGAACCGAGACTAACCCCAAGTGTCTATAACGTTAGCATTACATAAACATAAGTCAGGACATTTATATTTCCTTTTCATCCTAATTCTTCCATTTTTATTAGGTTTGAGGTAGTTTTCAAGAATCAACATAGCTTTCATCTTACTTACTTATTAAACAACAAACAATGAACAACTAAACGTTAGGCCAAAGGTTGTAGTTATCCCTCTTCTGATTCACTTTGAATTGAAGGAAAGTTGTTGTTTAATTCTTGGTCGCCATCTCTATCCATAACTCACCTTCCTTCTTCTTGTTCCTATATATATTTCAAGAAACTTTGCTATTTTCTTTTTTATCCAATTCTTTATGTTAATTGATCAACCCCCTTTTCTCCATCAAAATATAATTGCAAAATCTCCTAACTTTTGATAAATGAGTGATTTATAGCTAGTCATCCTACATTTCCATCCTTGGAGATTTTGTTTTTGTGCACCTTTGGCAAGTTTTAATAAATCCAAAAATAATGTGACACTTTTCGAAACACGAGTAATATCATGTGTTGTTTCACGTTGATCGATGCATGTTTCGAGACCCTTTCTTTGTACATTGCATGACTACTAATCATGCCTAATTATAATACCTTGGTTTTTCCAGAAATTGTTGTACGTCTAGCACAATGAGTCGATACTTTCATGAACCAGACACACTTTGTACTTCAACAATTTCAATTTCGATTTCTTCAGTTTCTACAACAGGGGAAAACAGGATGGTTCTCGGTTTTCGAAACAGGTCTTCAAGAATAATACACCCTTCTTCAATATTGATAAGAGTGGCCATGAGAGTATCAAGATCAAGGTGGTTTGGGTTCATAAGAAGAGTATTCCATTATCAGAACGGGTCGAGATCGGAACTTGGGTCGAATCCATTCAATACTGGGTCATGGATGATGATGGAATTGGCAGCTTTAGTGTTCCAAATTGTTGTCACAGTTTATACACTTTGTGTTACAAAAGAAGAGAGGCCAATTTGGCCTATGAGAATTTGGCTATCTGGTTATACTATTGGTTGTTTTCTTTGCTTGTTGCAGCTCCATTTGAGATACCGGTTGTTTTACTCGGGTCGGGTTGATGGTGTTGGGCAATCTTCTGATGTGGAACAATTAAGAAACCATGAAGATTCAAGGTAAAATCACTATATAAATCAATGTAGTTTGATGGAGAAACTAGTGTAGTGTATGTGCAATTTATTTCCTATCTTTTTTCAAAGAATTGAAATTAGCCATCAGGTATTGGCATAAGATGTTATTTCACTCATTTTTGCGGTTAGGATATCATTTGCATGCTTTCACAAAACTAAAATACTCAATAAGTAACTTGACCTGAGAATAAAACACGTGTCATGATATTAACGGAATGTCACACAAAGTGTAACATAGAATCCGGACTTATTGACCGTGATAGATGTCAAAATTTGCTAATATCGAACATTTTTAAACGTTCACATCGTTCGTTATATTTAATTTTTTACATGTACTGTGGGTGTAGTCGTGTAGAGCTAAAAATAAACATCCGGATTTTTGTGACATTGTGCTTCTAACATAGTCCAACAAAATTATTTTTCAAATTACCATTCTATTTCCTTAATCTGTTAACACTATCCTAACACTCTCATTGACCAGAACTCTGCATTTCTTCAACAAATGCCACACTATGACAGAGCTGTTCTTCGCCATATGGTTTGTGATGGGGAACGTTTGGGTCTTCAATACTCGATTTGGATCGTTTCATAGAGCTCCCACTCTTCATGTTCTTTGCATTATTCTTCTAGCATGGAATGCAATAAGCTACTCTTTCCCTTTCATCCTTTTTCTTTTGCTATGTTGTTGTGTCCCATTATTTAGCAACCTTGTTGGGTACAATATGAACATTGGCTCAGTTGATAGAGCAGCCTCGGATGAGCAACTTTCATGTTTGCCTAGTTTTGCATACAAAGAGTTTGATAAGAACACCAATCTTGGCAATTCAACCTCGAATAATGAAAATTTGGTAAGCTACACATATTTTCTCTAGACTATTTTAGAGTAGCATACAACTTGTTAGTTCTTAATTAAGCCTTAATATTGAAGGGTTATAATTTTTATACTTCACTATATGATAATGACACTCAATTTTTAGTGTAAAAGTTAATAAAAAATAATAAAGGAATAAAGTGTCACAATCAAAATTTAGATATAAAATCGTACTCATATTAAAAATATTTGGAGTGTGGAAAAAGATATATATCAATATTTGTATTTCATATTGTTAAGGGAAAAGAACAAAATTGGCTACTTTCTAGAGGATTATGTGGTATAAATATTTAATTTTAAGAAATATGAGGGTAACAAATACTACATACTACCTACGTCACTAAAAATGATCGCATTTTATTTTTTAATAATTCTTTTGTCATAAATATTTTTGTTAATATTGCCTATAATATTTGATGAAAATATATCGATAGAAAGAATTTGAAATGTATTTTTTATGTCGATGTATTTTCGTAAAATATTATAAAATCTGAATAAAATATCTACGAATCCAATTTAAGCTGATAAAGTCCAATCATGATTTTTAAGGCAATATGTTACAAAAGTAGGGGGCATGGCCTAGTTTGATCATATCCCCCACAAGTCTGTTATACTACCTCTCTCGAAATTAGTTGGGAGATTTGACTGATCACTTAAAATTAATTTAATTTTGATCTAAATTAATCTTATTCAAAATTCTATGTATTAAATTTTGACTAATATTTTATAGAGGGAGATAAATATATTATGAAAACCTAATAGATTTTTTGTTCCATCACACTTTATTTCACATATATATTGTATATGTCCCTTCAACATATTGTATAACAAAGGGTCATTTTGTGTTATGATCAGGAATGTTGCATCTGTTTAGCAAAGTATAAAGACAAGGAAGAAATCAGAGAATTACCTTGTTCTCATATATTTCATCTCAAGTGTGTGGACCAATGGCTCAAGATTATCGCTTGTTGCCCACTTTGCAAGCAAGATCTCCAACGATAAAGCCATGACATCCATAACTATAACATCATAAGAGTGTTAATTCAATCAAGAATTTTTGGAGCCTTTTTGGGGGTGTTTATAGATTTAAGAATATTTAGAAATTGTTCTTAAGTCTTAAGGTTATGTGTATATAGGTGATCGACTATCTCTTCATATCAATATAAGTGAGTGTTTATGTTAAAAGTATTTTATTAAAAATGTATGTATGTTTTTGTTTTGTCATTCATTAATTAAATGTAATCATTACATTTTAGGATGAAACATGAAACTTTATAGAAACAAAAATATAAATATTATTAAAAAAATTGATATGTGCCATTATATAAAAAATATTCATATGTAAAGTGATTTTTCTATTTACAATTTTAATGTAAGAACAAAACTAATACAAGAAGTTTATTTTATTATGTTAGATTATTTTAGAATTGAATTGAACAAGAACATACATCTTCCATTTGAATTTATTTCAGTTAAGTTGTGAAACATCTCGTCCCGAAACTTCGAAATCACTATATATATGAATTAACCACTTGATCTCATAAATTACCACGACTCTTTCTAATACATTTTATACTTATTCATGTGTTTCAGAAATTATCCATAGAACCTATTCAAAATTGTTCCAGGTTTGGAGTTCCTAAGAGTTAGTTTTCCAAAAGAATAAAAATTAAATAATCAATGCAAATATACTTTTTATCAATAGCTTTTTCCAACATCAATATACCTAAACATAGATTTGTGGTTAGATTGTTTTGGGTTATTTCAATTAATTGATTGTGTTGAACGAATCAATTAAAATAAATAATCGAAAACAAACTAAGCTTTAATCTTAATTTAGTTCAAGTTGAGGTATGGATTAGGAAAATAGAGGCAATGACTTATGTCATTAAGCTTTTGGTTTAGTGATTATTATTCCTCGTTTAAAATAAATAAATTATTTAGATAAAAAACATTTTATTAGGCATTGTAAAAACTACATTGTGATTGTAGCAATTTAAGTGGAAAAAGTAAAAATTACATTAGAAATATAAAAATGTATATTAAAATTGTAAACAATCATGTATTTTGAAATGGAGGAATTACTAAATAGATTACAAAAGTTATTGATCATCTTATATTAATTAAGTATATTAGATCTAAGGAAACGTGTATATAAGTTCGCTTTAAAAGTTAGAATGAAATTAGTAAATAGAGAAAAATTGTGTTTTTCAACTCTCCCAAAAAGTTGCCTATAAAATTATCATATATAACCGTCTCACCCATTTATCACTTACATTATTTTTTGATAGTAAAGAGTGAATAATAGAGACTTTGCTCCCCTAAAATTTCTCTCTAAAATGCGCTCCCAAAACATATTTTATTTAGCCCGAATTCTATTATTAGGCTTTCTTTATTAAAAATAATGGCAGGGAGAGCGTAGACCCAGAAATTGAATAGGATGAGTGAATAATTTATAGGGACCCCTTTACTTTTATGGGAGCTAAAAAGCCTTGGTTTTTTCATTTTTTAGTGATTCACGTTGGGTATATTAAGGTATCGCTGTTTAATGATGACTTAAACATTGATTTACTATCACCATATTCTTAAAATTTACTTCATAGGCATGTTAGAAAGGTGCTTGTCGGGGCCTTAAAAGTTGATATTGATATCGAGCAAGCGCAAGATCAAAGCATTGAAGGCAATGAAGAAATATGGCGCTGAGAGCGAGTGAGAATCTGATCTTACAAAAGATGAGTATGGTGATATAAAGAAGAATGGAGCCATACAAAGCTTCAAAGTGAAGAATGGCGATGAAGAAGAAGAGTTGATTCTAGGTCAAGAAAGGACGAGAAGAATAGTGCGCAAAATCAAGATGAAAAGCGAGTATTGGATCTGAAGCCAAAAGATTAGGTAAAAGTTATGGCTTGGATGCTACTTTACTTCCTTTCTTCATCTTGATTGAAGTTCTCGACTGAAATGAATATTTTTCAAATCATTTTCGACAAAGAACTTAACCGTTCAATGTTTTTAAGTATGTTTGTCAAAGAAAATGTTTTAAAATGTTAGTTGATACTCGCTGTGATTTTATATCATTTTTATTAAAGGGTTTAACTTTCCAAAGCGCTTTTAGATCGTAAAATCGAGTTATAGCGGGAAATAATTTCTAAAATCACTGTTGGTCAATGCGTGTGCTTCCGTCGAGTGCAATGGTATATCGATGGAGATACCGATGGAGATAGTGAACTTTACACAAGTTCGTCGAGCTCGATGGAAAGGCGAGCATTAAAGGTTAAAACTACGTTTTTCTTGTTTGAACTCTATTTTCATCCTATAAAATTCTCTTCTTACATCTTAGCCTGCAACTCTTGATTAATCCTAAACCTTTTTTATACTTATTTCATCTTTAAAACACCGTCTTTTGAAACATGAGCTTTAATTGTGATTATCAAAGAGAGAGTAGGTTTGGTTGTGCCTAAACTTTGAAATGAGAAATGGAAAATAAGAAGCATTCAAAGGTGTTTGATGAAATGCTCAAATGGGGGAGTTGAGCTTGAGTTCCATCTCTTGAAACAAGTAGTTCATGATGCTAGATTAAGTATCTACTCATTGTAAGGAGTTAAATTATGTTTGTAATATTTTCTCTTATCCGCTCGTATAGACAATTGTAAAAAAAGAAGAGCGATGTAACATCTCAGTGATTGAGATGTCTCTTAGATTAGTTGTTGGGCTCACAGACTAGAGACTAGGGTTCAAGGGCATTGGCAGAACTTACTCAAACTAGGAATCGAGATGATTGCCGAGGTTGTGAGGCTAGTGCTCAAACAATAGGACCAAGAGTTCTTGTAGTCGAGGAGTTGAGTCTCCTAGTTGATAGGAGTGATTCCTAGCGAGATTGCTAGAAGGTTCTAGTGGTATAGCTAGAACGTTTGTTCAAGGTTGGTGTAGACCTTGATGTTAGAATCTAGTATGAATTTCATTTTGTGATAAAACACCAAATTAAAACTAAATAGGATCCTCAATGATATAAATTAATCTAAAATCATATAATGACTTATATGAATCACAGTACTTGAGAGATGCCGTGAGGAAGTCTATCTCTTGAATCTTTCGCGAAGCCTCCTTTGAATTCCGTCGTTGAGCACTTGAATGCAATTTTCTAGTTGAAGTCCCTTTGGGGAGAGGTTGAATCCACATTTAACGTCTCTTAGAACATGGATTGATTTGGATGAAAAATCAAGAGAAGAATTTTCAATTCTTCCTTGATATTTTCGGCCATATGAGAGGAAAAATGGAGGAGGTTAGCTTTTTGTTTTCATTTCATGAAAACTTCTCATGAAAACCTAATAAGATTAGGCTTTATATAGATCGAAATATAAAAGCCCAACGAATAAGCAATAGGCCGACCCGTTAAATTTAATTAAATGGGTAAGTAAAATCAAACACTAACAAGTTGTTAATAACTAACAAGTTACTACTTGACCCTCAATATATCGAATTAATTGATGACTAATTAATTAATTCAGTTCATCAATTTATATTTTACATTATCAATGTAAAAATCTCAGTAAATGGGTGGTACAATGAAGCTCTCGGATTCATAAATGTAGTTTAATTTCATACATGAAACATAATTGGCGTCCTTTGTATGTGTGTGGCCACAAGCTCGAGATAATAGTAAGTGCTGTAATGTCGACGATTACTATTATTATAACGATTAATGGTAAGATCTAACGATCGCTCCTGCTTAGCAAATTATCGGGAGACCCACACTAGTAGCGCCACAATTACTAAGGTGAACACTAAGTTCCGTGTCGCGTTATGCGGCCCGTTAAATGAATTGATACACAATTTTAGCCGGGGATAATAAAGGGGAATCGATTTTCATTGATTTGACAACAGATGCTTGGGTGGATTTCCCGAGGTTGCTTTCAGTGGTTGCCTAGAGCGTAATTGAGTACAATTAATGGTTTAGTGACGGTATATGATGAGTAAGCTTGATTGTATGCCGTGAGGGGTTAATTCGGATAATGTATATACACGGTTACTTTCAAATCCCAAGGTTGAAAGCCCGATGGTCGGCCCAGGTTTGCGAAGCTACGTTAAACACCGTGTCAACTTTGCATTTCTCATCCACCGACTCTTTACCTTATTGTTAATATATATATGATAGAAATCTTTAGAGATTAGATTATATGCTAGTTTATGCGCTAATTAAATATGTCGGCATATAATTGAATTTACTTGAGGTATTGATAGGACAAGTTTAATCGAACTAAAATTGAATATCCTATGTTGTTCGTAATTCATTACTCATGATTAGGATAGTTTGATTTGATCAATGAACTTAATTGTTATATTCCGCACCGATCAAATCATGTTTAAACTTCTTTATAAAAAATGTCTTAAGCTTCACTTTAGTATATCTATGTATTGAATTGAGATATGTTAAATAGATTGCTAGGATTGATCAACTCATCATGAATAGTTTAATCGTATCATGCATGGATAGACTTAATGTTAATATTGATCGATATGAGTTTTGGATGTTTGTTATGTAAATTCTTAAAGATAAGACATGAATGATTTTATCTTTAATCTAATTCATTTGAGGAGTTTGGAAACTTTAACACATAGTTAATTGTGTTACAATTGACTAAAGTTTTCATTCGGGTGAAATCATTTAAGGAAGTTTTAAAAGTCGAAAAATCGGTTCTTTCTTAGTTTTAGTCATATTCACCCCGCTAAGGGCGTTATATAGGCTAACAATTTCAATCTTTATTTGAGTTTTTAGGAGATCTAATGCATATGAACTAAGAGTCTTTATTAAACAAAAACCTTTTGTCTCAACCCAATTTAAAACGACACATTGCACATGGTTTCATAGTCTAGTGCCCTCCAACTAAAAAGTTCTGGTTAAAGAGTCTTAGCGGAAGATTTATAATACTCTCATAAATTGTAATTTTCTTAACTATTTTTTTTTTAAAAAAAATTAAAAAATTAAAACTGACAAATATGGAGAAGATTTCGTCCATGTGTAGGGCAGTAGTTCACAAAATGATAGCCGTTTTCATTTCCCTTGATTTTTGCTTGGATTTTGTTTGCCAATAAGTAATTTTTTTTGAATTTCACATTCCTCTTTCTTTTTTCTATGTGAAGATTTTTGAAGCTTGGGAAAAGATGATGGAGACGATTTTGATTTATTTTTTGTTTTGTTTTTATAATTTGTGAACTTAAAGATTTGCCCCTCCCTTTTGTTTGCCAATAGTAATTTTTTTTGAATTTCACATTCCTCTTCCTTTTTTCTAGGTGAGGATTTTTGAAGTTTAGGAAGATAATAAGAGATGATTTTGATTTACTTTTTGTTTGTTTTATAATAATTTGTAGACTAAGTTGTCCCCCATACATCTTCCTAACTTAATGTCATAAATCAAAATCTCATCAGTCAATTTGAAACGTTTGACATAGTTAAAGGATAATTCGAAAAGTTAAAATAATTTAGAAGACAATTTACAAGATAAAATAGTTTTAAAAGACAATTTAAAAAGTTAAAATAGTTCAAGTGACAATATAAAGATTGAAAAGTTAGGGGGCAAAGCATAGGTATAGTTCCATGGGCTATATATATATATATATATATATATATATATATATATATATATATATATATATAAAAAAAAAAATCATGTATACTTCTGATAGAATCGAACCACAAGTATTTGGAAAGGCCTCCTAACCATTAGTGAATTCGATGTTCAGGTTAAATGGGTTATATGAAACATGTAGAACTGCTTGGCCAAGCCTTTGAGCCCCATTGAGTAATTTTACATGTGGTCACGACTGACTGATCTTGTCGGCGCCTCTGCTTTTTCTGAGGCGTACGAGCTTTCTTTTTTTTTGTTTAAGCGTACAGACTTAATTTCGATTAAAATCGCTGGATTAAACTCGTATATTCACACTCATAGCCATGATAGTGGCTTATATTACACTAAATTGACTATTTTGTGCCCGAACAAGATCGAATAGTTGAGAGCTAGCATGAAAATTATTTATTCTCAATTTAATTGACTATTTAACAAAAACTTATTGTTTCATTATAATTTATTATTTGGTTCATCAATTGAATCTTTTAAACTGGAGTTTAAAAAAAATCTCTTACATGTCGTAATATTTTATTTTCGTTGATTAATATTTTTACTCGGCAAAAATATTAAAACCAATGGTATTATCGTAATAAAATATATTTTGAAATTTAGAATGTCGAATTAAATTGGGGCCAGAAATAATTATATTCCTACCAACGTCATGATCCCCATATCAACATCAAAGGATGCCAACCAATTTCACCACTCCTTCCAAATAATACATCATTACATTTTATGAATATTATAAAGTCCAATCAATCATTACAACTCATTTTTTATTAAAGAATAAATAAATAGGGGGTATAATAAGTTAAGTTATAAACAAATTTTCCTCTTCAATTACATAAACATAAGATGCCCAGAAAGCTAAAAACCCAATAGCAAAAGCACCAATCTTTCCTCAGCTTCTGTTATATCTTCAACAAAGGTAAAATATTTATCTTTTTCATTTTTCTATTTATTCTTATAATTCCACCCCATTATCCCATTAAGATGAGAGTATATTTAGAGGCAATTCTTTTTTTTCCATTTCATTTTATTGATTTTTACCACATCACCTCATTATCCCGTCTAGACGGGAGCATATTTAAATGCATTGAGAAGAGTTCTAATCTTTTTTTTTCTTTTTTTTTTTCTATTGATTGTTACTATCCAATCTCTCCTTATCCCGAGAGGCATTGAGACATATTATCGTTCTTACATCATTAGATTCATTAAGGGGATTAGCATAGCACATAATCATTAATTGTTAACAAAATATTCATGTATGTTGTTTTGTCTTTTTCTGTATAAAGTTATGTGGAATATGTTTGGATCCGAATGTTTGACTTTGATCTTTGTTGGTAATAAAGTTCTTAGGATTTGATCTGACAATTAGATAAAAAAATTATTTTTATCAAAGAATGGATTTTGGGGGGGGCTGCATTTTTTAAAGTAATATGATATTTTAAGTATATTGGCTTAAAGAAATATGTCATTTTAAGGTGATTAATTATGAACCAATGTAGAGTTTGCATGAATTTGACTCCATCTTTAATGGAATTAGGCTGATGAAATTCCAGTATTAAAGAATGTCATATATTGGTTAGGGGAATTCATTTGTGTAGCAATGCTATCTGGAATTGTGCTATGATTCTTCAGGAAATTATGGTATTAACTGGAAAATTTATGAGGATTATTGAAATTGAAATGAAAGTGTCCGAATTTGGTTGGTAGTCCTTAGACGATGAAGAACCTTGCTCGGGAATTCAGAAGCGTTTGCATTAACAGTCAACTTAATCAAACTACAATAATTAGAACCTCGAAGATGTGATTCTTGAAGCTCAATCTGCAATAGTTAGAAACTCCATCTGAAATCTGATTGATATGGTGAAGTTCGATTTATGATATACGGTTTTGTGAGGAGATTGGTGTTGTTTTAGAGGAATGACCTGGCTTATGGCATTGGTTTTTTTGGAGGGATGACTCGGATTATTTATCTTGGATTTGTTTTAGAGGGGTGACTCCGCTTATGGTATCTGTCATGTGTATTTGGACAGAGAATCTTTGGTTTGGGTCTATATTGTGGTGATCTGAAATGCCTCCCGGAGGCTTTGATTTTCTGATTTTTGTGGCATCTGTGCTTCAGAGGATGGTCCTTCTAGAATAGAAGGCATCTGTCTTGCAACAGATTGGTCATCGTTTAATACATCTACATAGTAACTGTTAAAATATCAGAGACAAAATTGATATAGTATAGCATGATTGGGTGATTTGATGGAATATTCTATTTAAAGATGCATGTTGATGATAAATAAGGGGGAACTATCTCTATGGTTTCTGATATGCATCTTACTTGCTTGGTATATGCAGACGAAGTCTTGGTTGGCTCAAACATTTTTTGTGCCTCCATAAAAAGAAGCTGAGAATGGTCAAAAGGTGTATAAGAATTCTGCCTGTTAATTTTTTTTCAATTCTTTCCTCATGTAAGTGTTTGCTAACAGAGAGCTCCGGTTGTACAGGCATGGAGTGTATTGATTTCCTGAAATACCATGTTGCAGTGCATGGAGGGAATCAAGTACTTATGTGCTCCCTTGGTTCGGTGTTGTGATCTTGAATTATATAACCAATCAACATTCCTTGACGACCCTGAAATACTTGCCAGAGAAACAGTGTGTACGTCATTTATTTACATATGAGTTACTTTAAGAATTAACTCAAACTGATCAGACCTTGTCATAGCTTTCTATTGTCTTCCTTCTGTAAAGCTATCTGTCTCTAAAAATTTGAAGTTATATATTTCAGCAGATAGTAGTGCATCTGTGTATTAGGACCATATTTGATGAAGTTCGAGTACCTTGCAGATAAATTATTTTATTTTGTTAATTCAGTACTTCTGAATAACGATTCAGTGGTGGTAATTATTTCCTGAAAACAGATTATTACTAAAAAAATTCTCAACGACGTCTATCCCAAATTTTTTGCTTGTTTGATTTTTTATTGTGTGTCATAAGAATTAGAAAAATCTTAACCCCTCTACTTTAGAGTTTGTTGACTTCGTCAACTCTTTTGGTAATGTTTCCTTTGTATTTATTTCATTTTATTGCAGTTAGTGTCAGTGAAATTGAAGCCTTGTATGAATTATTCAAGAAAATTAGTAGCGCAGTGATTGATGATGGACTGATCCATAAGGTATTTACATAGAGTTTTGATAGATATGACTTATTATAGACATGTATTGATAGAACCAGCGTAAAAAATATTTCTTTCTGCTGGCCTCCTTTCCAGGAAGAGTTTCAATTAGCATTATTTAAGTCACACAAGAAGGAGAGCTTGTTCGCAGATCGGGTATTACTTTTTCCATGCTATGTTATTCCTTTACTATCTAGTCCCTATAATCTCTGAATTCTATTTGCAATTCTGTTACACGGTAACAGGAGCTGCAAATTTGAGTTTGCTCTATGTACTTAATTGTATACCATAGCCCTGTCAAGATAAATTCAAAACAAATATACCAACCAAGTTCTATGTGTGAGTTGTCAATGATTAACAATTCGAAAGGTGCAGTAACCCACTTATGGCCTTTCTTGCATAATCTTTTTTGGCACAGGTATTTGATCTATTTGACACAAAACATACTGGACTTTTAGGATTTGAAGAGTTTGCCAGAGCACTTTCTGTATTCCATCCAAATGCTCCTATTGATGATAAGATCGAATGTGAGTTTCTATGTTCTTTATGTTTTACTTTGATGTAAGTTCCAAATATTTTTGTGAGATAGATGCTAATAGCTGGTGTATTGCAGTTTCTTTTCAACTGTATGACCTCAAACATCAGGGTTTCATCGAAAGGCAAGAGGTAGTCCCTGCAATGACTATCAATGAGTCCCACTGAGTTTTATTGTACTAAAACCGAGAACCCCTGTCCCCTTAAAACTGAGTTTCATTCCACGGTTGATATTATGAAAGTTAGATGACACTTGATAACGAGCTTATGGCTTTACTGGTGTTCTATTGACATAATGACATTTCGATTATTTCCCTTTCTAGATTGGTGCCTCAAGTTGTAAGTTGCAACTGAGCATATAAGAAAAGTACAAACCAATTACTTATATGGGACAATTATGATATCTATGCTCAAAAAATTTATCGCTTATTTCGGGTTATTATTTTATTGCATACTAATTTGATCAATACGAGCATGAAGTTCTATTTGTAAAGGTTAGTTTACACAAAGGACACACTCACACACCTAAGTGTTAAAGGTAGATCGTTCTCAGTACCTTAAAAAAAAAAAATTTATTTGGGGCAGGTATTACAAGAAGAGTTCATTCTATTACCCCCCAAAATAATATATATCGCCGCTGGGAATTTGTTCTTAATCTTGAATCTCCGGAAATTAGGTGAAACAAATGGTAGTCGCTACTCTTGCTGAATCTGGCATGAACATCTCAGATGATGTCATTGAGAGCATTATCGACAAGGTACGTCCCTGATACCTTTGTTAAATAAATATCAGACCAATATTGCAAATGAACTGTCAAAAGCAAGCTAGAATCCTGTGGCAGATAATTTGTTTCTGAACATAACGAAGGTGGTTTTCCTTTCCAGACTTTCGAGGAAGCGGATACGAAACATGATGGGAAAATAGACAAGGAAGAATGGAGAAGTCTAGTACTGAGACATCCATCACTTTTAAAGAATATGAACTTACAATATCTCAAGTAAGTGCCCAAAGACTAATAGATATGTTACCCCCATCACATTGCAATTCTAACATCTACCATGTTCGAACAGGGACATCACAACAACGTTTCCGAGCTTTGTGTTCAACTCGAGAGTTGAAGATTCATGATACACATACTCTTCTAACAACTGAAAGTGTACACTATAAATTTCGCTCTCTAAGATGCTGTTCTTCCCTATATGACCATTCTCGAAGAAAATTGTTGTTTGTCGATTGAACTTTGATTTTGGTTTTTGTGGAGATGATATGGTCTTCTTCTCTCGTCAAGGATCGGTTCTTCACTTCTTCTATTTGGCTGTGTTGTTAAAGACCTTCTATTCAGATCTATACACTACTGGAGTGCATGTAATTAGGTGAGAAAGACCATCATATGTGAATTGCAGGAAATAACTTGTTCTTTTTATCTCCCTTTTCTTTCCACCGGTACCTAACACACAAATCATTTGTTGTAAAGTGTCACTATATCAACAATTTATAGCAATTGACATGTGTTCCTGTATCAAGATTTCACAAAGGAATTGCGACAGGTGATCTCGAGCTCCGAAATAATGCACACACCATTTGTTGATTATGGCAAAGTTTTTACATTCCCTTTGCTATCAATGTTATTTTATCAGCTGAGCTAATCAATTTATTAAAATCTTGGCTCTATTACTTGAGAATGGATATAAACTGCCAATTTTCGGAACACTGTAAAAACGTAAAATGCATCGATTGTTGAATGAAATTGCAGGCTTGATTTATCTCTAAATCATACTACCTTCATCAAACTGTAACTCGCATTATGTTAATCATACATTAAATTATTTAATTTTAATCTTAAGTTATTTAAATTATGGAAATCTACAAATAAAATATGGAAATATATGGAACGAACTGAAACAAATGAGAGATTGCATAGTAAACAAAAGATCACCACAAAAGTTGAGACAAAAACTAATTAACACACTTGATAATTGTTGAGTAGACTAATTAACATGCAAAAATAAACAAGACATTTAAGGAAATAACTTCCTCCATCATCAGCTTCAGCTTCCTCCAATGGAGGCATATCCACATCAGCTTCATCACTGTATTTTAAACAAGCTTCTTACCCTCGAATTCCTTCTACCATGTAGATGACTTCTTAGCCTTTCTTCTTGATGAGCTTTTCGAGGAAGGGATAGTTTCGATCATGGCTAAATATATTGTCACATGCAAAATGTTAAAATACTTAAAAGACAACATAAATGCAATTGTTTTTGGGTTCTAACAAGGTTACCCATCCGGTTCTATTCAGAAATCAAACCGAATGAAAAGAAATTTCAATTTAGAATAATGATTATTCGTAACTTGTTTGAATTATAAGTCGAGAATTTCGATTCGCTTAACAAAACTTTATAACGGTAACCGACTCTCTCGCTCCATGGCCTCTCCACAGTTAACACTAAAGGCTCATCAGACATACCGAAACAAAAGCACAGGTTTTTCTCTCTCTTCAGCGGCATTTTAAAAAATATGAAACCGCCACACTAGCTGCAACGGATTGCAGTTTACTTTAAACCACTTCAATAAGAGATTCTCACTGGCGCGACTTAATCCACACCGCATGCAGTTGTTCTTTAAACCACTTCAATAAGAGATTCTGCCACTTGCGCATTCTGAACCACACCGTACGGCTATACTGAGCGCTACATTGAGCACTCTCGCCATATTGCCGATCTACGCCCACGACTCTCGCAGACATTTTTGTTTTATATCGAGCACGTATTAAGTGGTTCAGAAGAGCATCGTGACGACGATACTCTTCCATCCTTTATCTAATACTCATTTACTTTTGTATAAAGTTTAAGAAAAATTCAAACATATATCATAAACATAACTTTCCCATTCATTTTTTTCTTACTTAATTTGGTAAAAAAAGAACAAAAAAGAGATTTCTATTTAAGGAAATGATTATTAGATCTGTGGATTCGAGGCAGAACCTGTGGAACAACATTTAATAGCCTAATGAAAAGGACTTGACTTCGAAAACGAATTAATGAACCATCCTAGGCTGCTGACTCGGATAAAAATCCGATTTTGTCGATCCGTCCGGCCCATAGATTTGATAGTTGGCCGGACCTGACTGCTTTTTTAGCATATATTTTGACGAACCTAATCGGATCCGGTTATCGGGTCCGACTGCCGATTTTAACCGTCCGGTCCGGCTCATTTTTTTTTTTAAATAAATTTATAACAATCACCTAACCATTCTCCAATCACCCCACGATCACTTTCTGCTCGCCATCACCATCGACGCACTTTACCGCTTCATTTTTGGGCGCCTATTTCTTGTGTCTTTACTCAATCGCATGAACAAAAACTGCAATCGAGGCTATCATGTTGGTTTTGGTTCGAAACAATGTGATTCACTTTTCGCAAAATGGTAGAAAGATAATAATTTTAGTAAATAAGTTTAAAGTTAGTCATCTTCATTAGCAAGTTCGACCGCCGAGTAAACTTTTTGGGTTTAATTTATTCATAGTATTAGTCCCGATTTAGGTGTTTATATGATCCTAATGTTGATAATATTAAACACATTACTTAATTCGATATTACATGATTTATAACTACAAAGGCAATATATGCATGCTCGTGCAATTATGTGTAAAGTTTCAATTGTTTACTCGAGATGGTGAATTACTTGTTAATTAAATCCAATTTATATGTACACAAAAAACGTGTTTAAAGATAGTGCTTAAGACAATCTTAAGCACTCCAAACTTATGTCAAATAATGCTATTATCTTGACGATGACTAGACGATTAGAAAAATTAACTATACAATTCAAAATTGTTTTACTCAAGGCCAAGACTGCTTCGCATAATTGGGGGAGGCTGTTCATCATTATCATCCTAATTGCCGCATTGAGGTACTTTTAGAGAATCGTGTATCGTAATATATCAATTTATTTCTTTATTTTCTTGTATTTTGGACATTTGGAATTTATTAATATTCTCGCATTCGGACAATTGAACTTATTATTATTCTTGTATTTGGACATTTGAACTTATTATTAGTATTTGACATTTAACTTATTATTCATGTTTTTAGATATTTAGGTTTTTTAATTTATTATAGCATATTTCGACTTCGAGCTTTTATCATTATTTTTATTATAAATATTATATATGTTAACCCAAAACAAGAAGTTTCCAAAATATAAATACAAAATCCTGGACAAATCTAATAAAAATCGGCCCCATACAACTTCAAAACTAATTAGAATCGGGCCCATACGGCCATAGTAATCCCAGATATCCTAAGTCCTATTCAGAACCGAGTATCCGGCCCATCTATTTTTGATAACCCGACCCATTTTTTCCTTTTCCAGTAATATCCGAAATCCTACATGGATTTTGCCCCCAAAAATCCTGTACGGGTAGAAATCCTATCCATTCTTAATTCTCTAGTAGTCCGATCCATCAAGCCGTTAGGGCCCAATGACACAGAGACTCCTCCGCACTCACGAACGCTGTCTGCCTAATGTCCTCCCAAAAACAGTTTCCCTTTTGAATGAGAATGAATAGTGGACTTCTAACAGAAGGCGAATAATTCTCCTAATGAACTAATGAAAGCATATGCATGAACGCTTAGGGGCAATTTCACTTGAATACCTATTCAAATCGTATAGAAATAAACTGCTCCCTCCATTTTTTTAATTATCTTTTTAACCTAATTTGTTTGTTTCAAAATAATTATACTTTTGACATAATAAATTATAATTTGACATTTTCAAAGTACTTCTTTTCCTTTCCTTAATATGTACAAATGGCTAAAATGATAATTAAAAAAATGGAGATAATATCATTTTTAAAGCCCTATCAAAACAGCCCCATCAATTCCTCATTATTATTTACCAATATATCACATCCATAAATAATCGATTGTTTTTACATTAACAAAATGTATGCATGTCGACAACATTTATTATTCCAACACCAAACATAGCCTAGAGGCTCCAATGTACCACACATAGTAGTTGTGCGCCATGAACATAAGAGAAACAGTAGTCCGTTTAATTCGCATTTAGTGCCATTGGTGACAAAAAGAATTGTAGCAAAGATAGCAAAGTGAAAAGACTAGTCGGAAACTTAACTTCTGGTGGGCTTCTTATGTTCTTTGATTTATTATTAGAATATCAATTGAATCTACCCAAAAATTTCAAATAGAGTTTAAGAGTGGATGGGTTACATGTACGTGTGCCAATGAGCCAAATTTCATGTATAATAATAAGACTATTATTTCTCTTTATTTTCTACTTTATTTTTGGAGTATTAGTTAATTGAAGTGGAAGAACAAAACCAACATGACTTTTGATGACTGGTTGAGACTTGAGGATGAATGAAAGCACTAGTAAAGAACAATGCAATGCAAAGAAGAATTTTTATTATTTATTAAAATAGGGTTACAAAATAAAATTTACTATATGGAAAAAATTTTCAGTATACAAGTTTTATCAAATCGAAGAGGATCGACTGCCCAAATTACGAGTCACTAAAAATGTTTGGCCGACGCACATTTAGACGCTTGACTTGATTTGGTTCGAGTAGGTTTCTGTATTTAGCCGCATTGAATCGAAGCCAGCGATTTAAGCTTGATTTGTCTGATTTGATTTGACAGAGAGTTTAGCTTAATTTCAACGGGAATACGTGTCATACTGACGGACTTGGAGATTGGTCCTGATTCTGGATATGTAGTCAGCCAGGAGCCTTATGCGAGAATTCGTGTTTGTTGTACGGACTCGATCTTTGCCTGATTGATCTTCGCCCATGCCGACGGATGACTTCATCACAGTTGTATCAATGGGCTTCAATTTCAGGCGAGATTGCGGATATAACCCAAGCGGAATTTAGTAGCTGACATATTATTTGTCTTTTGGTGACCTGACGATGTAACTTCGAGTTTGTGTTTGTGTCGAAAGGATAACAAGTGTTGTTGAAGCAATGTACGCTTGTACTACAACGCCTTTAGCGCCGCTATTGGCCGCCGTCAGAGAATGATGGGTATATGGACTTCTAGTGAGATTTGGCCTCACTTGATTTGATTTAAGCCGGGCTAAATGTACGCTTCTAAATTTCGCAGGCCTCAGCCGCTTATCATTGTAGAAATGATGACGGATTTGATTTAAGCCGCGAAGCAATGTACGCTGTTTCAGAAGACACGGCCTTAGCAGCCTTATTGTTGTAAGGATTTATCAATATGAAGCGGACTGCCCCAACCTTATCATTTATACCATCACCTTATTACCGCCTTAACAAATAAGTATTTCATCCTCGAATCCAAATTTATATGGACTAAATATCGCTGTTCCCTATATCCGAACTCGGCGAATAAACCGAGATTTTGAGGTGTTCACGCAAAGATTTACGAATAATCAGTGGCTATTTATTTTAATATTCGAAGTGTTCATGAAAATCAGATCGCATTCTCACGATTTCGTTTAATCCTCGAAAAATTACCGCTTATGAATCTTGATGAGCCTATTTTAGTCGATGTATTTTCCGTACCACCCAAGTGGTGTTTCGCTATGGTTCTAAAGATTTTAACTTAGTTAATTTCGCAGGTTGTCCTCTCAGATTTTCTCATGTTTTCATGTATTTTCTAATGATTTCTTGCCGATTATTTTGAAATATGGGGGTTTATATAATCCTCCTGCTTTGAATGCCCAAGTCGATTATCGGTTTAATTTAGGCGGATCATGTAATCACACTTTGGCATATCTAACCGCCTGGACATTTAATATTAAAATAATATTAATTTTGGCCGGGCCAGAGAACACTGAAAACTTACGCTTTCATATCAAAGAATTTGGCGCCGCCACTTACTTATGTAAATTACCCTATTTTTTTATCGTCTTATTTATCAGCTCGGTCTTAAAAACCTCATTTATTTTTATTTTTCTTCCACTTATTATTATTTTAATCAAAATTTTGGAACCCTATTTCGAAAGCGAAATATCACCACTAAGTAAATCGTAAGGTTAATTCCTGAACCTTATTTCGACAACGAGGGTTCTATTTGAATTTTGGGCTTAATCGAAAATCCTAATTAGCCACGCGGCATTTAGAGGTTTCGGCCACTAATTTGATTAATTTATTTTAATCAATTTAATTAATTTTTAATAAATTTTCACTAAATTTGGGGAGGATTATGAATTTGTTAAAGTTAGGGAAACGATAGTCTTTTTTGACTGACCCCTTTTTAATCATTGGGTAATTATATATACTTATAGCTAGTCAAATTACCATACAACTTCAGTTTAACAGTACTAGAGTACAATTTTTTTTTTCAAAGAAGTTTATGTTGGATAGAGCAGCTAGAGGCTCATAATCCAAAATTTGATAACTCGTCTGTATGTGTATGTGTCAGGCAAAACTTGAAGTAAAATGAAATGGAAATTGGCCATTCTACCACATGTGAGTGAGAGTGGATGAAAAGCTATTTATAAAGAAAGCTCCTCCTACTTAAGAAATTAATTTCAATACTACGCCAAAACTTACTTTAGCACTAGTTGTTCAACTCCATTATTAATTCTTTTCGTAAATTTAATTAAGTAATCTAAAGAATGGATTTTTGTGACGCTAAATCCTGAAATCAAGGGAAAAGATGCCAACATTATTGTTGATTAGGACCAGGGACAATGATGCATGTGACATTATAAAATTGTTAATATTTTACTGCTGTTAGAAGAGGGATCACAGAAAGTGAACTACGTACTAGATATTGATCGAAAGGCAAACAAGTTGAAAGTGCCAAAAAAAGTAGACCATCAACACCAATTAAGATATACGTACTAATAATTAATCTATTCAATAATTCATAAAATAGAAAAGTTAAAGCCATATTGTGATGACAAAATTACATTTGAAGATTTATATTGAAGAAAAAAATGATTGTAGAAAATACTCGAATGATTGTAGATAGATTTGTAGTAGAAAAACATGCAGACCCAATCTTGATGCTCTGAAACTAGTGGGGCATCGGAAGAGGTCCGTTTTCATGATACATCACTCTTTTATCACACGAATGGGTGAGACCTCATCGACTGTGCACATAAACTTGATCATCATGATTCAAAATGTGCTATTGATTACATAGGCATAAGGAAAATGGATACTATGGTGCAAACAACTGACATACATGTTGATAGATCTTGACCCAATTCCGAAAGGGTGCAAAAATTGTTAAACCGACTTAAACGAAAAAAAATTCAATTACTGGTATTATATATATATTTCATGTAAAGTTCTTATAAAATGGTAAGGTAGTTTGTTAATAGTTATATTTCTCAAGCATAACTTAAGTTTTAATCATTTAATTCAATTTTAAATACTACATACCAAAAACTTATATTTCTAAATTTTAAACATTAAAAATGTATTCTTCTTTTCATAAATCAAAATCAAACCTAAATTAGAAAACTAAATCATGTAAACCTAACCTAATCAATACATAAAATATTTAGTTGTTTGATAACATTTCAAAGAAAAATACTTAAATTGAGTTATATTGACAACTTTATTCTATCATTATTATTTATATGAATATATTAATAATATTGCACAGATAAATAAATTATAAATATTACTAATATGAATAGAATAAATATGATTACTAACATATATATATCATTAATTTTTTTAATTATTTAATAGTTTTATTATTATTATTATTTTGCTTATTTTATTATTTTTATTATTTTATTTTTACTATTATTAATTTTGTTATTATTATTGATTTTATTATTATTAATATTATTTATTTTTTATTATTATATTATTATATTATTATTATTACTTTTAATTTTATAATTAATATTATTAGTACTTTATATATTATTATAGTTTTAATTATTTTTTTATTATTGTTATTATTTTTATTATTATTTTATAATTATATATTATTATTAGTTATTATTATTATCATGTTTTATTATTATTATTATATTTATAATTATTAATATTATTATTATTATTTTTTTCTTATTATTATTATTATTTTTATTATTAATATTATTATTTTTATTTTAAATTTTATTATTATTATTATTTTTATTCTTATTATTATTATCATATTTATTATTATTAATTTATCATTATTATTATTATTATATTTATTATTAAAAATGTATTAATATTATTTTATTTTTATATATTATTTTTATTAGTTTGTTGCAATATTATTTTATTTTTATTAATATTATTTTATTATCATTTTAATTTTTATTATTATGTTTATTTTTAACTTTATTTTCATTTTTATTATTATGTTTATTTTTAGTTTATATTTCAATATATATTTTAGTTATTATTATTTTATTATTTTATTATTCTTATTATTATTATTTTATTATTATTATTATTATTATAATAGTAATAATAATAATAATGGAGGGTTAAGTGAAATGTGAAGAAAATTATGAGAGAAGAAGTATGTAAATTTGGACTTTATCACTTCTGAGTTTTTAAGAGGAGAAAAATTTGTAAAGAATTTTAAATTAATTTTGTTAAAGATTTTGATAAGTACTTAATTTTATTAAGTACTTAAAATAATGTATTAACAAACAAATTTAATAAATTAAATGCTAAATTAATTAATTTTAAATACTTAATAGATTTAACAAACATCCCCTAAATAATTTATTAATTAGTCAGATCTCAGCTCCCATTTAAATGGAAGTAGTATAATAATAACATACAGTGATCAAAATCTTGAATGGAAACTACTTAGAAGAGGAGATCGACAATCAAGCAGGATGCTTATTTATTACTCCGTATTATTAGTGTCATGTTCTCATGTGATAATTTTATTTCATATGTCCCATTCCCAATCCAACTGTTTTAAGGCAGGGATAATCAGATCGTTCCTCAATAGTGTTCAAATTTGAAGTAGTACATGATAGGCGCAAACGCACATACTCTATAAACGCAGTAATTTAAATTGCTTTCATATTAAATCGGCCAATTATTGCACAACAAAAGTAATTTCTGCGATTAATGACCAACTGATGTCAAAGCTTCATACATCAAATCACTCATGCGATTAAGCCATAAAGACCTTTATAGTAAACTTGTTATGATATTACCGCATAAATCTACGCTCTTCCGTTAGAAAACACAGAGTAACCTCGCTACGACTCTCGATTTAAAAACAAAGATATCCACAATAATGCACAAGACCTAAAAGACGTGAGATTGCTAAGATCCGAACTTGTTCACTGCATTTGGTGACTGCCGCTATAAGGTACCCAAGCTAGACACATCCAAGTCTCTCACCCCACGACCAACTCCAAGACACAGTTCATAATACCCAATATTACTTATCAAAGTTGCGCACCTTGCCGACCATATCCAAAGCTCAAAGACCAAGTCTCATCCAGCCTAGTGACATCACATAAACAACAGACTCATATCCAAATCTAAATTTCAGTGATCACACGGGGTCCAAGCTCACATCCAAACATCAAATCCAAGCTCAAATCCAGCTTCCAGGCCACATACCATCTGCGCTCACATATTCAAGTCTCAACTAAGTCCCAAATTCCAAGACTACATCAAGTCCAACATCTCAAACAGTCAACAACCGTTTAAAGACCAATAGATTGACAATGACCAATCAAGCTCATAATTATTTTGTACCTAGAAGGATTTTCCTAAAGGATTTTATTATTGTATCGATTTATATTCTATAAATAATAAAATCTTCTACGCTAGCAATTCTTTGGCACCGTGGACTATATCTACTCTGTTACTGCCGACTCAACAAGCCTAGGAGGTCTATCCCACTGGCCTCCATGTTCCAAGGCATACTACAGAGTAGGTGAGAGTCACAACAGTAGATATAAGCACAGCACTAACCCGGCGGTACAACCTACCACGCCAAATACCAACAGCGTGATTCCGGCAATTTCTGTGAGCCTAAATGGAGGACGCAACGCCTAGCTGCACCAACACCTAGCTCACTCATGAAGATGCAACAAGCCAAATACGAGTCCTATTAATCGACTCGCTAGATCCTACAGATAGGCCACAGACGGGTATTACAAATTTGGAGGAGCAAGAAGCCTCACCGGTTGCAATCGGTGAGCCGACCATTAAGTACAGCCAAGACAGTTCTCTATCCAGGCCGGGAAGATAGTCGATCATGATGGTGCCTGTGCAACCGGCCACCGAGGAACCAACCCTTAAGAGGGTTACCTCCCCCGATCCTCCAAATTATGCTGACGCCAACTTCCTAACAAGTCAGAAAGCATGCCTATGCGCCGAGGAAAGCTTACAAGCCGCTTCCAATCATCTCTTCAACCGATGGAACGACCGCAAATACAACTTAGGGAGTTCATATTGGGGGCAATCAAAGATAACCAGGATGAGGTTACTTCCTCATACTCCTATATTAAGCCCTACATCTCCCTCATAGATCAGCTGAAGATGACTCATGGCTATCAGCCTCCCAAATTCCAACAATTTGAGGGAGTTGGAAATCCCAAGCAGCATTTTGCTCACTTTGTTGAGACTTGGAATAATGCTCGGATAGATGGGGATCATATGGTCAAATAGTTCGTATGATCACCAAGGAAAACGATTCGAGCGTACATCGAATCGGTTTCAAAGATCCATCGCCAGTTTAGTGCCACTGAATGTGAGTTCTAAACCGCTATTCAAGACCCGACGACAGCTTAGTACGACAGCTAACTAATGCTAAACAACGCAAAGATGAGCCTATTACAGACTTCATAAATAAGTGGAGAAGTAATGGCCTTAAATGAAAAGATAGACTATCAAACATTAGCATTTCAGTTTATTCAAGGTACGCATCGACTTACAATATATAATATGCAAGTATACTTTCTAGAACCTTTGAACAACTATCCACGAGAGCTCATGATATGAAGATGACCATAGCTGCAAATAAGGGACAAGAATCTGCTACATACGAGGCCACACCCTCAAAGGCAAAGTATGAAGTCCATAAGTTAGAGGAACCACCTGAGGTTGAGAAGGAGTATACTCATGCTGTGACTTCAAAGTCAACCAAGTTTTCCTCCATTAACCCGGGAGGAAGGATACCGCTGACGCTGAAAGAGATGCAAACCAAAGAATATCCATTCTTTGGACCTCGACGTCCCATCAACTTGTAGCACAGATGCTAAAGGAAAACTTATAAAGCTTGCCTTAAGTCCAAGCCGACCAAGAGGCCAACAAAAGCACCGAGCCAAACTATCGCAAGTATCAACGCTTGCTCGGGTCATCCCACAAAGCAAGTTTCGCCTTCAAAGAAAAGTTATGGGTTTAGAAGACTGTATGGACCATATCCCTTGAAGAAGACACGCTTATAAATCATGTAATCAAGAAAAGAAAAGCGCATAAAAGACTTTGGTACAAAAAGGAAAACCATGAAGTTACTTACATAACTCCTACGCTGAAGATCACAAGCTCACAAGCTTCATGCTACATGCAAGGAGAAGTTTGAATTCGATCAGAAAGACGAGGCGCCCCCAAGGCTCTAAATTACCTCAACTAAATCAGAAGATGCTACACCAAAAAAGATGGGTAGTGAAGATCAACCACCAACCAATTGGAACAACAAACCACAAATTGATCTTCCAAAAGTTGGGGACGAACAACCAAAAGAAAAAGATGGTCTTCAAAAGATTAGGGACAACAAGCCAAGCTAGAAATTGCACTCAAAGACCAGAATCAATAAATCCAAAGCAGCCTCCATTTGATAGTCAGAACCAAAGTGGGCGATGAATGAAGAAAATTACTATGATATATGAGTATAAATACAAACCATAGTTCCAGGGACCTTAAAGTGCATACTACATTATTCAATACAAAACATATAATTAAATATATGAACAAGAGGACTTAATAAATAATGGGAGTAAATTCCAATTAAATTCACACGCTCAAATTCACAACGTGAATTCGACTTCCTTCAGCCTCCCTTGTCAATATCAATCGTATTTATACTCTAGTTACCCACACCCGTGACGTGAGTAATAACTGCCAACTAATCTGGCGCAGGCAACAGATGAAACAAAACCCCAAAATCTTGGGAGAATTTCGCCGGCGGAAGGCCATTGTTTTTGGTGAAAAGTTTACAAAACTTACGATTTAAAAAACTCCCTAAAGTTTCATATATGTACAAGCTAAAACAAGCCCGATAAGCAACCCGCTATATTAGCTTTCGACTCAAGTTAACTCTATTAGTTCGTTATTCAACGAAATAAGCACAGTCAACTATTTAATTAAGCTTAATTAAATAGTAACAGTCAATATCAATAATCTTTCAAGTTATCGAGCAATACTAATTACTCGAACCAATTAAATAACTATTTAATTGATTCTATTTTGCTCAATCGAGTATTCTACATAAAATGTAATCCCTTGTAATCGAGAAATACATTTCTCAATTATATAGTTCTCTTTAATTTCATACATGAAATATAACCTCAATCACTTGGAAGGACCTTCTAAAGCTCTCGGGCCAGATATTAGTGTAGCCAGGCACACACACTGACCACCATTATTATAACGATTAATGAGTAAAGACTAGCAATCGTCATAACCCCTTAAATTATCATGAACCCACACTAAGAATATACAATTACTTTCAAGTTGAACACTAAGTTCCGATAATCACATTTAACCTAACCGGTAAAATGAATCGAAGCACAAATTGTCGTGAACGGGTATAATAAATGGAACCAATTCTCTATTGATTTCCAACACTCCCACTCGCCTCGACGATTATCTTACAATTCCTTTATCACGATCTCTAGTCGTAGGCTAACCATGTTTGCCGCGAAACACTCCACAAATCTTTTACCGGTATTGCATCTAATAAGCATTTATATAACTTCCATAAACCAATCGGGCACTAACCGCGTTGGTAGGCCCGTGATTCTCCTTACAATGTGATTTATGTCCTCCCACAGATATCAACATCTACAGAGATTACCTGCAAGGACTACTACGCCGTTATAATCCCCGCCATGCAAGACGTCATCATAGTCAAAGCACGCAGCTCAGATACGTATAGTTATATATCGTAGTCTAAGAATCGATTTAATCCAAATTCTAAATAAACGTTAGACATGATATACATATCTTCTATGAATTGCTGTCATACCAGCCTCCCTCACCACTGCATCACAAACACGGTATTAATCTAGTCTCGCAGGCTAACGTGATCAATCTTGGATCACTTAATCGCAATATATGTTAGTCATATAAGATGCCAGGTCGCCCCTAACTATCAAAGATCCGACTGCGCCTTTGGCTATCCTATGTTTCTAGGCTTCAAGAGGCGTAATTAATACCATGTTACTCTGAAAATATACAATCCTGTGGATTTTAACTTACTCATCGAGGGATACACTACATGTATATTATATGTAAATTCAAAATATAGTCAGAAACAAATATATTAAAATATAAAGTTAACCAATAATATTCAAATATTTGCTCACATAACACAATAGATACATATCGATCTCCCACTTAACCTTAACACCACCTGCGACATCCGTCTAAGACCTATGTTCGTCGTAGATGCTCATCACGCTTTGCCCGACTTAGTGGTTTAGTAAAGGGGCTCTGCCAGATTGGCTCTATTTACTTTACATACTTTGACATCACTCTATCGCTATTCTAATCAGTGATACTTCTTCGAGTACGTGTTGATTGATGTCAGTTCCTTAGTTTTGGGAGCTATCGCCCAAAGATTGCCACAAAGCAATTCCACTGCCTCAATGTTAGGTAATTAACAAGTTCGGGTCACGAACTCTTTTATCCAACATGCTTCTTTAGCGGCTCTATCGCTGATGTACTCGCATTCTCACAGGAATCGGCAACAAAGACTGCTTGGAACCTCCAGCCTCCACCAAGCTGAGACAAAAATACATACCTGCATCAATCATATAGGCTCGCCGCCTTGAAAACCGGCGGCCGTGTACCCCCGTCATCGCTAACCTCATTCCACCATATACCAAGAAAGCATCTTAGCCTCGGCCTGGGCAAGATGTACTTCACTGCATCCAATGCTTTCACCGATTATTTGCATTCATCGGTGTTACATTTAGCGCATACACACATCGTGCCCACAGAATACAATACGTGTTACATGATGGATCTGGCAGTCAAGCATAAGGTATGTCTCCTTCATTCGCTCATCTCAAAGACTAGTAGCGGGACACTCAGGCTCGGCCGGGAGTCAACTCCATGTCTCATATAGATTACCCTTCTTTGAATACTCATGTCAACCTTTGTGTGCACCTTATTCATAAGTATCCCGACAAAGTCCAATCAGCCTCCCTGCCCGATCCCGGGTGATTCCTTTATTCCAAGTATAGGACAGCTTCTCCTAAGTCCTTCATCGAGAAACATTGCACAACCAACTTGACCGGTTTAGTAACCTACGTTTCCACGATAAGTATGCTCATCTACATACGTGACTATGAAACGACATAACTCCCACTTACCTTCTTGTATATACAAGATTCTTCTTTCTTTCGTTTGATGAAACCAAACTTCTTTGGATTGATCTTATCAAAACGTAGATTCTTAACCACCGCGGATGCCCTACATTATATAAATGGACTTTTGCAACTTGCATACCTTCTTAGGTCCTTTTAGACATGTAAAGCCTGGAGTTGTACCATGTACACATCTTCCCAACATTCAGAGTGGTATTGTAATAAAGACATTTGCCATATTTATAGTCATGAAATGCAAAGAATGGCTAAGATTATCCAAGAGATTAAGATACGCCCACCGGCTAGTAGCTAGCTATAGTTCACCTCGTGAACTTGTTTCTGAAACCCAAGGTAAGTCTAGCTTTTGAAAACATCAACGCCTGGGTTTATCATGTTTCTTCAATGTTCATTTACATTCAATAGAAGAGCCCCATTTGGTAACTAACAAAGACCAAACTCAAGCTGCACATAGAATCCATCTCGATGATATTATTTATACATTTGTCAAAGATCTCACATTCACGCTTCTTTGTAAGAAGGGCTCGGCCACTTTCAAATGATGAAAGCTTCACCATACCGCTCGTTCGCCAATCCTCAGTTGATCTCCTAAGAATTTTCCTTTCATTACTGTGGATTGAGTCTTCTAAGAAAGCAAGGCCTCCACTTTTGTATGGCTGATGTCAGATTAATGCATCGATATTGGATTTGTCAAATTGAAGCCATCAAGACGTAACACCATTACTTTAGTCCTTTCTCCGGATGAGATTCCTTTTCAAAGGAATACTCCTCAGAAATGAAGATTTTATTCTCTGCCTGTGTGTAAGTAGTAAACTTTCCCTCGATATCCTGCTTAAATAAGATGACGTATCTGGGCGCAAGCGCTTATCTTTGTTAATCTCAACATGCTTCATGCCCCCAACTTTGTGAAACCCAACTTGGGAATCTTCCCAAACTACGCTCACGGGAGTTTTATCCGCCGACTCGCTGGGACATCCGCTTGGGCAAGCCAGCTAGTCGCATATCCCCGTAAATTAATCGCAGACGATAGGCTCATCAAGGACGAACCATGCCTAAGAAGCGGTTCGATTTCTCCTTTCGACATGCCATTATGCTGCGGGCGCTCGGGCCGAGCGAAGCAAGTAAACACAACACACTTCTAAGACGAGCATTTAACTGCGGACTCAAATATTCTCCACCTCTATCGCATCGAGAATCTTTATCATTTTAGTACTACACCGGCATTTCATTTTTGAACTCCTTTAATCTTCTCAAGGACTCGTGTTTGTGTCTCAATGTACACAAAACCGCATTTCACCGTAGCTTCACGTGAAACGTAACGGCAGTTATAACCTCCTTCGCGGCGGCCTATCGCCCATACATCGCCAGCATGCATCTCCCCAATAAATCACTTGCCCTTTCATTTAAGCCGCTGAAAGGCATTTTGGTCATCACTGTATGCGCACTACACTTATCGGGGATGATTATATCTAAAACTCTCAAGTATTCCCAATCGGGAGTGGAGTTTTGATTCGCTCTCGCACGCGACCTAGTTCCGCAACGCCATAGTATGCTTGGTTTATATCGCGAATGACTCCGCTTAAGTTTATGTTATACGACTCATAATCATGTCAAACGAGTGTACTCATTTTTTGAAGGAGGCGGCACTACTACCTCTCATTCCCCGGTGATCCCAATTATCGATCTATTGGAAATGAAAACCATCATTATTCAAATGTGTAAATAGAAATAATATTCCCAAGAATTATATAGGAATGTGAGATAAGTTCAAAATATCTAAAATTTAACTAACGGATCCTACTCAGCAGCGGCCGCAACCTCGCGCCTATTTCCCACACGCAGATCCATTTCCCTTCGAGTCTTCTACTGACTCGAAGCCCTGCATATTATTAAAATAACAGCGAACAACCGTGCTCCTGAAGACTCCACGAAGTAGAATTAGAAAGTTGTACAAACTTCAATAACATACATACTCAGAGGGTCGAAATGTCATGACCATCTTCCACACTGAACTTCCCGTGTGCTCCACTTCAAAATAATCTGTGCTTCCGTAGTCAATGACACTTGTCCTTCCTAGCCCTCCCTTTCCAAAGAACTCGGGATTACTCGAACTTTGATCTCACGCAAACTTCTTCTCTCTTTCTTTCTTGAATTTGTTCTTGCTTTGGACCACCAAAATGTAAGGAGTAGAAGTTTTAGTCTTGCCTGTGTTCAAGCCAAAGATTCGTGATCATCTTATGCAGTTCGCTTGTAGATAACCTGGGCCCTTGCGATATTGAAGTTCATGACAAACTGGTAGAATTTGTCTGAAGAGATTCTGCACATGTGACCATGTACCATTTTTTGAGACATCGGTGCCTGTATGCTGAGTCAGATCTTCTACTGGGCCAATCATTTTAATGACATGGTGGCTTCATGCCGTCTGGCCTCACACGAGCACAAACAAATAAGTATATTTTCAGTGAGAAGCCTTTCGAATAATTCCTCAAGTTGCCGGTATATGTCATATGTCGCCACCTTTTCATATTGAATTTGGAACGAAGGTTCCATATTGCAAAGACAGATATCGAGACATCCACAGATCGATTGCAGGCTTTTTTTGCATCCTTTCTCCCGCCGGGAGGCACTATCATTAGGCTCTCAAGGGAACCTTATTGTTCAAAGACGATTCAGCCTTCCCTCGCTTTCGAGAATTGACTTCTGCCTTGCATCACTGCCAAAATCTAGAATTGCCTTGCACTTTCACGAGCGAAGCCGAAAGCCCTAGAGGGTATTAATTCATAGCACAAGAACAAAATAAATGACCAAGAACTGTCACGCTTAAAAATACTACAAATAAACTGTAAAGTAAATACTACTAAATCCTCAATTTAAATAGTTATCAAGACCCATTACACTTAAATTCAAACGGCAACACCGCTTACATTTTGAATCCAAATATAATAGTAGGCTGTCAAACTAACGTTATAAAACATAATCCTCAGGTCACTAGCATCTCATGTGATGCTACCCAATATTTGTATCTCCGAAAGCATACCAATTAAAACCAAAGTTACTTGATCGATCATCTAAAAGCCCACAATGCATGGGAAATCACTACCAGACCATTGTCATATCAAATGCAACATTGTAACACTAGAAGTCTAACATGCGCTTGATCGCACAACTTAAAATCGCTTCCGATACTTTGCTAAATTTTAATTAAGTAGATTATTAGTTTACTCCATGCATTAATAGCACATAATCAAGCAATACATGCAACATGAAAAATAAAACAAAGAATGCACATTCAAGAGATAATGATATGGCCTCTAGAACCTATTAAAGGCATTTATCAAATACTAAATATAAGTCCTAATTCTTTAACACTTAGCTCGGACTGAACACCTATGGTCACTCACCGTGAAATGATTCAATATCTTCACTTGTTAGCAATATTTACATAATAACCCATCTTGCATACTGCAGTTCTCAAGTGTAAAAAAGTTAGTACAATAGTTTTAATTGTATTTATTAAATATTGCCCGCAGACCTAAAAATAAATAAACGAAATTGTTTATACTCTCCATTCCAATCACCATTACAAAATATAATTTTATTAAATCACATAAATGAACTTAATAAATATTTTAAATGGAATGGAAAATACATGTTTGTAATTATCAAATTAATTAATCCATGTAATTACACATATTAAAATTAATTAATATAAACTCAATTATCATACACATGTCAACCAATAATTATTATCAATAATTATTAACCTTAGATATATCATAGAAAAATATTCATCACAAATATTTTCTAAATACATTAAGTAGTAAATTGTTACCATAATCATATACTTTAAATTAATTTAAAAAGATATAATATAAAGGAAATTAATTAATTAGAAATATCACATAATTATATTCTACCTAATGCAGTTGATTAAATGACAAATAATCAATAAAACCGGAATATAACTATCCCATAATTTTAGGAATCAAATAAGCGAATAACTGACTGGTTTTTCATAACGGGCTCGACGGCCTGCCTATAGCGCATACGGCCCACACGCCGCCTCCTCCGCCTAGGTCGTCAGTCCGACTGTTATTTTGGTACAAAATCCACCCGATCCAACATCGACGCGCCTCGTAGGGTCGCTTTGAAGTCGGTCGGCCGATTTATGGCACACACCATATTTAACTCGCTGATTAATTTAATTCCGTTTGTAAAATCGTTTTGAGGCTTAAAAGCTTTCATTCTATACCGGCCATGTTAAACTCCATAATGTTCTTGAACAAATCATCATCGCTCATAATAAAATAAATTTTCATATTTAATTATTAATTAAACAGTCCAGGAAATCTTAAAAATTGTTTTGAAAGATTTAGAAAATCCAAAATTAGAAATTTAATGGAGATCTTTACGTGCTATCTGGGTTCCAGAAAAATTAGGTTTTAATTTAAGGCCTCTTACACACTCTAAACACGTTTTTGCAAAAATTTTTGAAACAAAATCAATTAAATCGCCCTTTAATTTATGAAACAAAACTATATAATAAAATAAGATAATACATCATCATAAATTTGTAACACATGTGTAAATCAATAATCAAGAACATGGTTATTTATTCTCATCATATATTTATATCAATAAATATATGAACAAGAATTAATCAAATAAAAAATCGAGAAAAAAAACACAAACAAAGCATAAATAATAAAAGAATTTTAATTCTACTCATGATTAATCGAAGAAAATTACTATGGATATGGGAGTATAATGCAACCATAGTTCCAGGACCCAAAGTGCATACTATATTATTCAATACAAAAACATATAATAAAGAGCATGAACAGAGGATCATATGTGAGTAAATTCCAACTACTAAATTCAAGATGCTTCAAAATTCACAACGTGGACTTGACTTTTCCTTCGCCTCCTTGTTGTAAACATCACATATTCTAGTTAGTCCACACCCGTGAATGTGAGGGGGCTGAACTGCTAACTAATCTATGCTAGTAAACAAGGATGAACAAAACTAAAACCCCAAAATTTTCGGGAGTAATTTCAAGTGGGGCGGCTATTGTGGTTTTTGGTGAAAAAGTTTTACAAATCCATGATGAAATCCAAAGAGAGCGATAGGCTAGGTTAAACAAGCCCGAGCAGCAACCCGCAAGATATTATCAGAATCCTCTATTAGTTCATACATTAATTAATGAGTCACATCGAAGTTGAACTATTTAATTGTTAATTAAATAGTAATGAGTCAATATCAATAATCTTTCTGTTATCGAGTATAACAAATTACTCGAACTAACAAATAACTATTTAATTGATTCTATTTGTTCAATCGATATTCTATATAAAATGGGGACCTTTGTAATCAGAAATACATTTCTCAATTATATTTTTAATTTCATACATGAAATAATCAACGTCACTGTACGTGGTGTGACCCTAGGCTCGATAGTTGGTATAATAATATAATAATTGACCAATTACTATTATTATAACGATATTTAGGCAAGATCTAGCAACTGGCAACCCCTTAAATTATCAGCGAACCCACACTAAGAATATTAACACAAGTTTAATAATTAAGTTCTCATAACTACATTTAACCCAATCGGTAAATGAATTGCTACACAATTGTCGCAACGTGGCATAATAATGAACCAATTCTCATTGATTTCCAACAATACACCACATATTTAAAGAAGGCAATACACCTATTGCATGAAAATATGCATTCGCGCAATACCACAACCTCAACATCAAAATGGGGACAAGCATCAAGTGTACAATCCTATCATTCAGGACAGACACTTGCCTTGCTAAAATTATCAAATATATGCATAATGCTCCTAGATGTATGATAACCGTCTATTGTTCCTTTGAATGAGCTTCAAACTATCATAATCTCCTGATACGAGAATAAACTGCCTTTCATCCTCTTGATACGAATAAACTGCTCATCTCCTCCTTGCACGAGAATAAACTTTCTCCGCTTCCTTAATATGAGCCTAAATCTATTTACCACTCTCGACACGAGGCTAAACTGCCTATAGGCTCGCGGCGGTAGCATAAACACTATTATATTCCTCGGACGGTAGTATAAACATCCACCCATTTCAACTATGCCCGACTCGATCCTTAGTGGACAAACCCGCGTGACGTAGCGTACTTGGTATCACCTAAGTTCACCACAACCTCTGTAAATATGAGGTTCCCCATATATAAAGTTCATTTAACCACACACCGTAGGGTAACAAATTTCTACACCCTCTAACAAAGTTGTAAAGTCTACATACCAATACTAATTTACTCTGCAAATAAATTTTACACACCCTCTAATAAGCCAGAAGTTCACCTAATTACACCAGGAACAAGACAAATCTTGACACTTATAATAAACGGAGAAGTGACCTCTCTCGGCTAAGACCAAGCAACCGCCTGATCAATCTCTAAGTTATATATTTGAGTAACGGAGTAAAGAACGAAGTCTCTGCAATTCTATCGCCACTGCAAGTTAAATAACACATGTGAGGGAAACAAAGCTTCTGGCGATCTGTAACATCTTATCTTGAATCGTAGGACCGAGATCCGGCGAAACCGAGAATGTTCAAAAGAAAGGTCATAAAAAGTCCACTGACGAGAATAAATTATTCACCGCACCTATCTTATCCAAAGAAAGGCATTGGCGCAAGTATACATCAACATTCAACCCTCATAATTATGCTATTAAGACCTTTGAGGTGGAGCTGCAACCTCAAAATAAGATTACGCTACTAAGGTTCCTTGATTGCAACTTCTAATGACCGCATTAAACAAGCTAATAAGCCTCGAATCTGTACTAAGGTCAAATTAAAGTCACTCAAAGAAAAAATAGACGTCACACACCCCTTACGAGTATAAACTATCGACATGTGCTCCTGGCTTGGAAAGCATAAAACGCCTACAATACTCCTAGACGAGATTCTAAAACGTCTACTCCCCGCTTGTAATTTCATACACCAAAAGAAACCTATCTAAACTACATTTAACTCGCTGATCCCAACGGGCACGCAGCAACTCGAAGCCCCAAGTTCACCATAACCAAAAAACTCTCCATGTCTCCCTCAATCCAAGACAAACAAATTACCTGAGTCACACTGTAGCCTATCACTACTATAATGTTGGAAATCAACAGAATCGATTCCCTTTATTATGCCAACATGACAATCAGGTATCAAGACACACCGGGTTGAAGTTAAATGCTTCATCGAACTTAGAACACCTGAATGATATTACTAGTTCGGGTTCTCAAGGATAATTTAAGGGTTATGAAATTTATCATAGATCTTACTATTAATCAAGTTATAATAATAAAGAATTGGTCAATTATTATGTTATTATACAACTTACTATTATCTCGAGCTCTGGGCGTCACACACATACAGCCGACGCGGATTATATTTCATGTGCGAAATTAAACTACATTTGTTAAATCGAGAGTCGATTTAAATCAATCTAATATTTCAATTGGATTTATATTGATAATGTAAAATAGAAATTGGATGAAACCGACTAATTAATTAGTCAATTGGAATTAATTCTAAAGTTATTGTGCCTTAGTAACTTGTTAGTTACTTACAATAAATATGTTATTGATTTTACTTAATTCATTAGTTAAATTTAACGGGTCGGCCTAATAACTACTCGGTCAAGCTTTGTGTTCGACATATAATCAAACCATAGGTTTTTCTGTATATAAAGCCATACCTATTGAAATTTAAAGAAAACAAAGCCTCCACTTCTCCATATGGTCGAAAATATCACAAAGAATTGAAAATTTTCTCTTGATTTTTCATCCAAATCAACCCATGTTCTAGCAACACAAATGTGATTCAACCTCTCCCGTGTACAACCAACTAGAGGCACTACATTCGGGCGTGCTCAAATTTGGGAATTCAGCTGGTGCTTCGTGAAAGAATGTGCTTATAGGCTTCACGCATCACCGTAGTGCTCGTTATTCATAATTGTTAATTATGTGTTTTAGATTAAATTTATATCATTGAGATCCTGATGTACGACTTGGTGTTTATCACAAATGAAATTCATACTGATTCTAATAAAGGTATCACTCCAAGGTCGACTACCTGGCCAAGGATTGCGGCATAGTCAGCCTCTGTGACACCCACGTCTAACTTACGATGCCTAGGCTCGAGGGGGCATTTGTAGACAGTCAAGGTTTATTCTAGCAAATACCTAGAGTATGCATGTTAAATTCTCTCAGGAGATTTTTGTTATATTTTCTAACTAATTTTTTGTAGCTTAACACGCATAAAATATCACCACAAGATCACCAAATATCGGGAACTATTAGGGTTTTATAATTGTAGACAGTCAAGATCACCAAATTAATTAGAAAATACAACAAAAATCTCCTGAGAGAATTTAACATGCATAAAAAGCTCTGTAGGTATTTCTTCAAGAATAAACCAAGTTATATTGGGTAAAACCACAAGATCACCAAAAATATAGAAATCTTCAACCTAAAATCTAGAATAGGCTCCTAAATTGAGGAACAGGGGGAAGAACACAAAATCTTCAACTCTGGCAATCCAAAATAGGCACCAAAATTTAGAATTGGGTTGAATTATCGAGACAAACAAGAATTTCATGATTAATATCCAAAATTCATGAGAATCCACTAAGTCGATTCACACATCAAATCACTACAGATTAAGCCATAAAGCACCCCTCAGTAAACTTAGGCAGATGCTGTATAGCCTCGTTAGGAAATTAATAGTTATTGGTTTCATTATTGTTATTACATCATCGTTAGAATAATCACGTTGTTAACGGATTACATGTGGAACGCCCAACCATAGTAATTGTAAATATTAGTCGGGTTCACAGTGGTTATATCGTATTGCTGTGATCTCATGCATAACCGATATAATATTAATGGTCTATTATATTATTACGAATCGCTATTATCTCGAAACAGGTCACACACATATATGATATTGATTTATGTATTTCATGTATGAAATAAAACAAGATTTTTGCTAAATTGAGAGTTGATTGTAATCAACGAATATTCTAATCAAAATTTTACATTGATAATGTAAAATATAAATCGATAAATCAATTAATTAACTACCGGCTAATTAATTTAATAGTTAGTCGAGCTCAGTAACTCTGTTAGTTACTTATTAATAATTTTGTTCTTGTTTAATTACTTAATTCATTTAATTAAATTAAACGATGTCATTAAACTATTCGCTTGGGCTTTAGGTTAATTGCAGTCCCTATACGAAAGTAAAGACGATAGTTAGCAACATATCACAAAAAAACCTAGCTAATTAAAGATGTTTTTCTGCCTCCTCCTGCTTCAGCGAAAGTAAATAAAATTTATCAGCAAGATTGAAATTTTACTTTGATAATTCCATCCAATTGTCCACGCATTCTAGCACTCCAAGTACTTGATTCAACATCTCCTCGCAAACTGTGTCTGTAGGTATTTCTCATTTTCAAGGGACGCTAGCAATCGAATTCAAAAGAGGTTTCTGCAGATCTGCTGCCGATTAATTCGCCGCAAATTATAAGTGTTCTACTTTTATATATGGCCATTATTTAGATCTCAAATATATAATTTAAGGCCATCTTGTTGTTGTTATTGATTTTATCATAGTTACATATAAAATTCTTTCACTGCATCAAGTGTTTACTTTAATTTTATATATTTTATCTAGACGATACATGAATTGTTTAATTGTCTACGATAACAAGATTAATTTTATGTAATGAAATTTGTATGAATTCTCGTCATGTATGAACAGTATTACATAACATTTATCGATGATTTCAAATGGAAAAGTTATATATTTTGAAAGAAAAGGCAGGCTCTTGATAAATTCAGAGCTCAAAGCAATGGTAGAAAAGAAGTGGAGGCCAATATTTAAAGATACTCGGGGACGACGGTGAGGAGCAGTATACTTAAATTTACAGCTTCCGCAGAACACATGGAATCAACGCTATACCCGCAACGTAACGATATCACAGAAAAGAAAAGCATCGTATTATTCTTTGCCACGCATATGATAAAAGAAAACACATGTCAAGAACCTTTTGGGCTGAAGCCATCTTATGTGCAGTTTATTTACTAAATCGTTGTCCAACCAAAAGTGTCAAATACAAGACTCCAAAACGAAGAGCACGGATGAACCAAACCATCAGTTGAACATCTCAGAATTTTTGGATGTATCAGACATGCACATATTCCCTCAATGTAAGAGAAAAAGTCGATGACAAAGGCGAAAAATGCATCTTCATCGGATATGACAAACGGCAAATCCTACGAATTTATATCCACCGACAAAGAATTTAATTATCTCGTGATGCCGAATTCAATGAACAAATTACCGGGAGACGGACCGAACAGTTAAATATCAAGGTCTATTTTTTAATGATGATTTGTGAAGAGTTGACCCAACACTGAAGATGATGGAAATGATGATTCGACTCCTCCACAAAGTCCGATTCAAACTCTTCAATCAACCCCAAGAACGTTAAGAAATAACAACAATATGAATAATATGAGTAATTCAAAGGACAGAGAAAACACGTAAGCACTGCATTTAAATCTATGATGCAAACAAGTCCGGCCGAGAAATTTTGATTATTCATTATTTTGTTTAACGGTTGACGATCCAAAGAAGCCTGAGGAAAGCCTACTCAAGAAAGTAAAGTGAACAAAGAGAAATGGATGAAGAAATCAAGCAATCAAGAAGAATAGGATATTGGGAACTCATAAATCTTCCAAAGCGACAATAAAGAATAAAAGGCCAAAATGGGCTCCAAGACAAAGACCAACTGCTAGTGTGAAAAGCACAAGTGCGTCAAGGTTAAAGGCTATACAAAGATACGGGATTGACTATGATGCAGGTATTTGTCTAAAGAATTGGATACCATTAGACTACTTCTACAGCAATTACTAATCCACAATTGAAGATATATCAAATGGATGTAAAATCAACATTTAAATGTTCAGCAGAAGCAGAAATAACCACCGATATATCGAGAAAGTTCACGAAAATAAAGTTTGGCAATGCTCAAAGAAGAAAACATCAGACGGACGAAGAAAGTTCTCCTTTCGAGCTTCGAACACAAGTGGTCAATGAATACTGTAGAATGAAGAAAAAGAGTCCATACGAACATGCTCTTTACACAAAACAAATTCGTGTGGCATATGACGATAGTTTTTTTTATACGGACGAGTGATTCATAAAGAAACAACCCTGCATGCTCAATGAAGTTTAAATAGTGAACACTATGAATTTGAAATGACGGATATTAGTCAAATGTCAACGAAAAGAGATATTTGACATGAATTAGTTTTGCATTTTATTTAAATACGTACGCGAATCGCTTATTCGTTGTAACCACTACCGAGTCGATATTTATTTTCGCCCATACCGCGTTACCTTAGTTTCGGGTTAGTAAATAAATGTAATCACGCGAGACATCAAGATGACGCTCAGCCTCAAGACGACATTCGACAAACTCAGCAAGTTTCTGTGGTTGAAGCATCACAAGACCGCATTTTGCAAAACACTAAATAGGGCCTTATGTTACATTACACTTTGTAAAGAATAGGTCTATTTTATTTTAGGTCATATCATATATCTCCGAATGCGACATTTACTTTATTTTCATGATGCGTATATTAATAGTACGTATATTATATACATGTTAAATAATAATCAAATACATTGCTCATTAAATTTAAGCAAAGTATCAAACCATTTTTAATAGGTAATCTAGACACGGCTACCGAGCAATAATCAGAATGGCAAGAATGTCAATGTCAAGATGTATTTATAATTCCATCATGTTAGTTGATTTTACCAATATCATGGGCTTTCGGATGATCATTCAAAAGAACATATTGGTTTAATTTGTACTAACTGGCCGATTTCCACTAAAGCTGGTCAAAAGATCAGTACCACCATGTTGTGGTGTTAAAGCGACCTAAGAGTTGCTGGCTGCCAGGTACACAATTGATTAGTTAATTCACTGCGATTTAGATTCAAATGTATACAATACAGCCGCGATTCCAACCATAACGGATCTCGATACCTTCGTATTATCGATCTTGGATACCTTGTACATTTTGTGAGATTTGAAGTACGGGTATAATGTTTTACAATTGGTTGTAAAATATGTTGAATCTTTTTGAACTACACTATCTGTAATTGCATTTTTCTATTATGATTGGCACACATTGTTTACCTGTTTATTCACCGTTAATTGGGCAAATCACCATATATAATTTTATAATGTGAAATAAAAAACATGTTAAATGCTAATGCATTTTCCTTTCTCATAAAGCTATATCAAAATGTATAACACGATAATACTGAGTACCACAACATTTAAGACTCGACTAACTGCTGACTACTGTATTGGCTATGGCCCATCCGGAAACCGGTCCGAACTAGCTTGGCTCAATAAAAACCAATCCGAATATAACCGATCCGACCGATCCAAATGTTGATCCGGGATCCGGCGATCCATACCGTAATCCCGAACCGATCCTAATCGATAACCCAAACCGATCCAATTGTTATTTTTGTATTTTTAATTTTTTGTATTAGGTTTAACTATTTTTTACTATTTCGAATTGTTAAATAAAGTGAAGTTAGTTTATTTTTGATTTTACATAGGTTTAATTTTTCCCATTTCGAATTGTTAAATATGCTAGGTGTATTGCTTCTTTTGTATTTTTAGTTTTTAATAATGAATTACGTTTCGATAATGAAGTTTCGGTTTCGATATCCTAAATCGTTTCTTTGATAATACAGACCGGACCGTTCTCGATAAACAGTAATCGACCGTTCGACCGGTTTTTGGCCCTCATTTTATGCCCCAATTCGCTTGATCCGTCTGATGATCAGCCAGAATCGTCCGTTACGGATCGGTCTAAAACCGGCCCGGTCAGACTGGTAACAACACTAATGTGACACGTTATTTAACTTAGGTTCAAGTAACAACGCTGTTGCGATCAGAGAACACTCTGATCTCAACATGATGGGATTCCCAAAGACACATGTTATATTGTCTCTAGCCGCCATACAAAGCATTAGATGAATAGTTTAATCTTTTTATAACTCAATCAGAAAAACCATACGATCTTGAGTATCAGGTACCATCTCAAGACATGTCATTGGTATTTAATTTCACCAAATACGCATTTAACTTAGTTCACGAATAAATATTTAAACATAAGCTCAGGGTTCAGAGAATCAATATCGTTTACTAGTTCGCATGTCACTTATAAAGTTGAGTGCATGAAGAATCGTAATTAAGTTACTGACAATTATTATTTCAAACATTGCCATTACATTAAGTAACACTCGAAAATGCAGTTATATGCTTGATAAAATCTGTTCAAAATAATTATATCTAAAATCGTAATGTCATTATATGGCTAAACCGCTTTGACACCATGATTGATGTTTTTATCATGGTTACAAGCCAAATAGTGGTAGTCGGGAAACAAGGCACAAGAAAAGATAATTGGTTTCATGAATGGCTGTAGATTACATTATAGCATCAACACACACAATTAAATCATCCATGAATGGTTGAAATTTCAACTGCTTTCTTGGACCTATATTTAGTAGAAGCAGGATGTCATATTTAATATGGACACCTACACATTTCCATCTATGTATCAGGTGATTCTAATTAGAAGAATGCTATTCATTTTTCTGGAAAAGGACATGATATTTTGAATAACAAACAATTGAGTAATACTTCAGGGAACATGACTTTAACAAGACTTCGAGTTCAATCTTTGCAAAGATAAATCGAAATAATCTCCTTGTACTGGGACTTGAAAGGGAGGTAATGCTTAATTCATCAGTTTGTATGTTCACATACAAATTGATCAAGAATATAAGTTATTGAATGATACACGAACTGAAGAGTATAAAAGTAGGATCATATAAATACTATCAAGTTCCTAATTAAGCATCATCGAAGCACGAAAGTAACGTGATTATCCATGAAAACGATAAGATCATTCGACTTAAGTTAAAAGTCACACTTGGATAAGATATATGTGGCAAGGAATCAGTTTACTGTGCTAAAACAACAATAAAAGAGTTTCAATTTTATACCAATAATTTCCATTCTACCTGTATTGTCATTGAAATGATACAGAAGAATTAAATAATGTATTGGAACATATTGAAGAATCACATATCAAAGTTGTTGCACTTACTTTTAAATTAAATCTTTATTCATAAAGTTTCAACTCAGACAACCCAAGAGTTAAGTTTTGACAAACAAACTTTGAAACGCCTAGGTTCCATTGCCATCAGTGTCACCTAAGCAGACATAATTTAACATTGTGGTCTAATGTCGAGACATGTCATCATGTACATAATCGAAGGAAAACCGTATTTATTTCTATCTACTATAGAATTGTTAATTTATTGTATGTATAGGTCTTCATTATGTTATATAAAGGAAAGTAAATATATGACTAATAATGTCAAAATTCTTAGAGACACCTAACTAATTATTAGAATCTGTTGGTATCGTAATGTTAGAGAATCTCCCATGCATCATCATGTCTAATGCAGCAGACAATGATGATATGTATATATCATACCTAATAGACGAAGTTACATTGATCTGAGTGAAATATAATTGAATATACGAGTCGAAGATATAACTCACTCGATTTACCTTCTGATGATTCATCGTAAGAAGAAACGTATTCCATTAAAATGAACATACAAATACAAATGTATTTCAAATATATTTTGGTTCGACCAAAGCCGAATGTATTCATCGCCGACTCATTAATGCCTATTTCAAATTTTTTCTATCTGTCAGATTTACAATATGATTCATCAGATTCATGTCGATCATAAAGTCAGACATCACTTACCATGACATAATATCATTCTCATTAATAGGAATTGCGGGGGTTTTAAAAAGAACAATGGGATTTGAAATACAATTTTGTAGTAACTTTAGAGAATAGAAAACTATAGTTAAGGCTGAATGGCTATTTTTGATCTTCACTGAACCGAATGTGAAAATAGTGTCATGGACAGTTGTCCCATGCGGGAGTATCATGAAGTAATTTATGAATAACAGAGATTCGGAGCAGTAAACTAAAGTGCTTTGAACTCAAGATACAACATTATCACAATTTGTATTATTGCAATATTTGATAGCATTATGCATTTAATAAGATAGATGACACTTTAATTGTGTCAGAAACCTGCTCCAATTATAATCTCGAGAAATGGCTAACTACCATAAACCCGAAATAGTTTTTATATATAAATTCAAAATGAGGTCTTGTTCTTGTTACACTTAATCCATGTGGGGTTCAACATTTAGCCAGAAGTGGAGTATTTCGAGAAATAAACTGTAATCTAAATGGTAATGTCCATGCTTTCAAGGCAAAGCTTTTAGGAAAAAAGAAAGTTTAAAACCCATTTTGCCTAAGCAAATCAGATAGCATATTAGGATAATCTTATATCACCGATTCCATGGTGATAGACAAAGACTACTTGTAAGTAGATTTCTAGTTAAGATACGATCAGAATCATCATTGCCGATGTCCTAAAGGACTTAAAGAGATTCATGTTTAAGGATCCACTTCAGGACTCGGCAAGCATCTCGGAGTTAATATATTCTTCTTTGTGATTAAACTCAAAAGTTTGATTACGATTAAAAGAAGAAACCTAACAATGGCAAGATCTAAAATGAGTTAGTTCACTTACCTTCTATAAATAAATTAAGCACTGATTGGCATGAATTTTTGTTTGGATAACTGATTGTTAATTGCTAAATATGAATGCATAATTTATTCATATAGTCATTTATTATTTTCCACATTGGTTGAAATAATAAATCCCAAGACAAGTCTCAGCTTGTAGGCAAGAACTCAGTGAAGCCACATGACAAAGAGAACCTCTTCAAGTTTAAAAACGTAAGATATCCATTTTTCTCTCGGTCGACATGGTGGATTTAAGGCAACTAGTATTACAAATCAAAGATAAAGGATTACTGATGATCGATTTTCCGATCGCTAGAGTTGTAATTTCTAACTGTTCACATGGCCTTTAATTTGTATAATCGGTGGAGTTGTTTGATCACCGCAAAATCATGTAAGATATGTATATCTCTCGGTGGTCTCATGCGAATTTCGCGAAACCGTTGGAAGTTTGCTTATTTGACCAGGTGTAATATTTCATGTTAGTATGAGTTGTAAGCTAATTAGCGCCAAACGCCCAAGCAGGATCTATATAACGCATATGTTAGCATACAGTTAGTATAGCAAGTAGATTTTGAGCATATTATTTATTCACCTTGCTATACAATGAGAAATGAGTTTCTCTCGGAGAATCATGATCGAATAGCATCTCCGAAGTTGTCGGGTTTATCAAAGAGAGTTTTATAGTTCTAGAGTAAAGAAAGTCAGCGGGTGTTTCACACACACTTCTTACGGTTAGCTCAGATTAGATTGTAGAGAAATGAATCGTAGCACTTCAGCGTAACAACAGTGTTGGAAATCGTCAGCTATTTGCTTCATTTATTATACTTTCGATAATTATTTAACAATTCATTTTACTAGCTTTAAGAATGCGATTACAACGAATGTCAACTGTATAAGACTATTAGTCGGTTGTCACGATAATACTGTGGGTTATTCTGCATTGCTAGATCCCATGCATAACTTATATAATAAGACATTATATATATTATACACCTATTATCTCGAGCCTGTGAGTAATACACACATACAATGACGCTGTAGCTTATATTTCATGTATTTAAATAAAAACAAGACTTGTTAAATCGGAGTCGATCAATCAACAAATATTATTAATCGGAAATTTTATATCATAATAAAATATAAATTGATAAACTATAATTAATTAACTAGTCGCTTTAATTATTAATTTAATAGTTACTGAGCTCAAGTAGTGACTCGTTAGTTACTTATTAATAACTTGTTCATGTGTAATTTACTTAACGGTTTAATTAAATTAAACGAGTCGACTCATTAAACTATTCGGTTTAGCTTTTAGATTAATTTGAGAACCTCTATATAAGCAAGACTGCATAGGGCTTGGCAACATATCACAAACAACAAAACCTAAATACCAAAAGAGTTTTAGCCTCTTTCATACGAAAGTACCGAAAACTATCAAGTGCAAAATTGAAATTCTTTTCTTTGATAATTCCATCCAATTGCCCACGTGCTCTGAAGAGCTAAAGACGGATCTAACCTCTCACAGGTAACCAACTAGACGATTTCCATTTTGTGATGCCAAGAATCAAATTCAGCTGAGGCTTTCATGAAAAGATTATGGATTAATACCCACAAATTGTAAGTATTCTTACTTTTATATATTGTAACATATTATTTAGATTTAGCCAAATATAGAATTTGGGCGATTTTATACGCTTAATGTTGATTTTATTCAAAGCATGACATAAAATTCCTTCAAGCCCTCGTCAGTCCGTCGTAAACGCCAAGAAGTTCTCAAGCAAGACACCCTTGACTAAAACAACATATCCACACATGATTGCACCTGAAGATCAAGAGTGTGCTATTAAGCAATTCCAAACTAGTCCAACAGACAAGATCGCCCGCTAAGGCACCTAATCTAGACACACATCCGGGCAAGCCTCTGGCCCCACAACCAAGTCCAAAGACAAAGATCAAGACATACAATCATACGAGATCAAAGTCAGTTAAGGCACCTGGTCAGCACTATATATCTAAGTCAAAAGACCAAGTCCAAGACCGAGTCTCTATCCGCCTAAGATCTACGGGACGCAGCACTCATATCCAGCCTCACATCCAAATCCAAATTTCAAGATCACACGCGAAGTCCCAAGTTCACATCCCAACATCAAATCCATGCCAGCCACATACCGTCCAACACTTACATATCCAAAGTTCAGACTACATCAAAGCTCAGCATCATCTCAAGTAGTTTTAATCAGTTGTGGCATCAATAACCATCGATAGCCGACCTCAATCATTCGATAAATTATTTTTATACCTGTAACACTTCTCCAAAAGGTTTCATTGTATTGTAAGTGATATTTATACAATAATAAAATCTTTTACGCTATAGTAAAATAGTATGGCCCTAATATCGAATGTATAAAACATATTAAGAAAATGAATCTGTATCCTTGATCTAAATAAAACATACATCAAGTATATTTAGAAACATTGGGGTGGGGGGTTGAGACAGTAGTTACACATTCATTTACAAATCTTACGAGGAAGTTAATTGCCAACTTGATTATTCCAGTAATGGTAATAGTTACGATTTAATCCTAGATAATGGTAGCTTAGAAAATTTTAGTCGCGTTGTCCATACATGATGTTTAATTTGATCTAAAATAAATAAACAGTAATTATTTTTTAAATGTGTTTTCTTCGTTAATAGTTAAAGATTTCATCCATTTAATTTGGGGATCACATTGTGTGCCATTAACTGGGCCAAATTGTAACTTAACTGCGACCTTGTTGCAATTAACTTCCAAGATTCAATTGGAACCTAATTATTTAATTTGGGTTTATTGTTAATTCATCCCAAAATAACATGTAGGTAGGCATATACATTCAATCATTGTTAATTCATTCCAAAATAACATGTAGGATAGGCACATACATTCAAGTATTCAACCCCCACCACCCACACACAGACCCCCCAATCAATAATTCCTTACAGTTACGGTTAAACTTGTGTCAGTTTTGGGGGGTATTAGTATTGTCAACCAAAAAGCATTTTTTGTACATCTAAAAAATTGAAACACTACACTAGGATGAGTAGGTAATTCTCAACATGGTTTTAGATAATAGATTTATGTTATTATTTGGTTTTCAATAATTCAAAAGTTACATATTAATTCTTGAAATTACCATAAAATTATAAATTGATTCCAAAATTAATAAAATTATTAAATTCTAACAGAGAAACCGCAAGCATAATCATGCACTTTTCATTAACATATAACACCTCCATCTAATTTATAATTTTGTGGTAATTTCGAGAACCAATCTGCAACTTTTGAACTATCGCGAATCAAATGATAACCCAAGCCCACTATCTAAAAACAAATTGGTAATTAGCTCCTAGGATTGAGTTCATTCAAGAATGACATTTTTTTCTTGAAGAGTGCTTCAAATTATTTCGATATGGAACAAATATAGCTTTTACATTAACTCATAGAAGGTCCACTGGTCCAGTAGCCAGAAGGGGGGGAGGGTTAGGAATTGTTGTGCCATCTTTAGCTGGAAGACGCGACGAGGGACCATTTAAGAACATGCGATAATATTACCTACTTTTAATACTTACAAATTTAGCCTCTTCTCGTTGTCTCTTGTGTTATTCTTTTCTGCTGTCTATTATGATCTAATATATCAATCTTTTTTTCCTGGCCACTTTTTCATTCAATTTTTGGCTACTTAATAGTTAGTGGTACTGTCTAGTAGCTATCGTCGGATAGATAAATCGCCCACAAAATGTATAGGCTTCATATATAGTTGTGAAATTGATGGAATGTAACAAGTCATTGTCATATTTATGTATTTTTTGTAATTTTATTAGACATGATAAATCTTGAACTTGTATTGATTGAGAAGAACGCAGTAATAACCTAATTTCAATAGAAAAGTTGCTATTATTGACGAGTGTCAATTACGATAATTTTGACTAAATAGCCTCTAATTTCATATTATGATGAATTTTTCGTTGTCGGGATCCTGCCATTTTATTTCTAGCTTTATGTGAGTTTTTTAAGTGTTAAGATCCCGAAGCTTCAATAAAGAATATTTTGGAAATAACACAAGAAATCTCAACAATTACTGAGATTGTAATAACATCAATATACCGCTCCAAATAACACTCTTAAGAGAAACTCTCTTGAACCATATTGACTTGTTATATAGTCCGTATCAAATTATCACTCTATTGAATCTTATTATACCAATAACAAACCACAATGCCTTAAAAAGAGGTTCACACCCAAATTGGGGCCTAATCGGGATAGAAATGAAGGGTGTACGAAATTTGAAAAATTAAAAAAGAAAAGACGAAAATGGAAAAACTTGAAACTAAAAGAAAAAATATTGAAAGTAAAAAAGGAATAGCTTGAATTGTCACGGTTTTAAATCTCAAGATTGTTTATTTTACAATAGATACGAATCATATATTTAGTATAATAAACTTTTTAGATTTATTTTAAGATATCTAAGAAGTAGAAAATATAAAACGTTTGATTCCAGGACATGGGAATCCTCTTGAATCTTACAACCAGTATTAAATTACCAACCTAATAAATTATTATATAAAAAATATTTTAGCTTTAGCTTTACTCCCCGATGAAGTCTTACCTTTTTTAACCAAGGAGCAGACATGCAAAAGAAGTTGGAGGAATTGATTAAAACACAAGCGAAAAGAATTAATGTGTATTTAACTATTTCTTTGGTTGATTGATATATAATTAAGATAATATATTAGCCCTGCAGTAATATAATGAATACAACTAACCCCTGGGGGGCGAATATCAAGAATTAGGGGAAATATTTGTTTGACATAATAAAAGATTGCCTCGAATGCCTTTAATTCGAAGTTGACATTGGGCTTTTTTTCCACATCGTTTTTTGAGCACCATTTAATTCTCTATTTTAAATAACCCAATCTTTATCATTGTCTAAAACGACTCAAGGCCAGAGGGGCGCCTACCAAGAAAATAACTAATACAAGTTCTATGTCAAGGTTACATTAAAGGAAAGACTGCTAAAAGTAGCTAAAGAGACTCAGACTCTCTTTATTTCTTTTGATCTCGATTATTTGAACAGAGTCAAGCACAAAGATTCATCACCATCAATAATACGCATTCATCACCTCGACGTTACAAACGTTTTTAAATCTCAGACCAAACCAAATTCTTCCTTCTCCTATAAATAGAGAGCACATCGACCTCTCTATCTCACTCAGGTCGACGCAGCTCTTCACCCCCCCTTTCAAGACTCTCGTTGCTCACCGCCTACTTTTCCGTCAACACCGCATATTTTCCTGCTCGCTTGCTTTCCCGGTTGAATTGTTGTAGGTTTCATAAATGTTGTCAGAGCGACTCACAATGTACCGTTAACCCTTTAGCCAACAGTTCAAGAGATCGCCACCAGGCCGGATTGCTCAAGCCGTTGGCTTTCATACCACGACATGGCTGGTAACTTTACTCTTCCGGGTTTTTTTTGTTTGGTAACACACCGGCCCGGCTATAACTGCACATCTTCGCACTACAACAGCGTTTTAACTTGTAAACTACGCCCAAATCTAAATTGTCCATGTTCAACTTGAACCTTGGATAACAACTATAAAAGATGGTCCCAAACCGCGACTCAAGCTCAGATGTCATATGGCTATTTGAAAAACCGTCTCCCCCGAAATATCATTGCCTCATATAAGCATCTCTATTACTTTGGTTGTTCCCAAACGCACAAAGAATCCAAAAGGTTTGGAGCAAAGATAACAAAGATCAAGCAAAAGCTATATTCCTAACAATACGATCAATTACCTTGATCTATATACTCATTCTGCACCGCAAGTTAATTGGGACGCCTGTATGAGAAATAATGCAACGACGACGTCAAAGAAGAAATATGCTAAAGCCGCTAGGTTTTCTAAATGATCGAGAACAAACCGCCACGATCAAGCGACGCTCAAAATCTGTACCGATGTGATTAATGAAGGCACGAACTTGATGAAGTGTTTTACAATGTTTGTTGGAGAAATTCTCCTTTCTGAATGATTACGTGAACAAACTGAACACAAGAAGAAAGACTTCACCTGTCCAGCTTGATTGGCAACACGAGAATCAAGGCCAACCGTCTCAAAGACAAAGCCGCTAACGGGACAAAGCGAGAAAGCCGACAATGGAGTGCACTTACCAAGGCAAACTGTGGAAACCGGTGGTCCTCTCCAACAACAACAAAGTTCAAAGGCGGCAAGTAACGAGCGCACTCAAGAAGCCAACATCGGTCAGTTCATCAAAACCGTGTGCCTGTGATCAAGAAGCGTGCCAAGTGCCGCCAGCCGCTACGTGATGCTGCAGCCTCGACACACAAGTGCCTATCAATGCTTCAGTGTCATTGCAAAGCCGATGCCCCCAAGCCAACATTGCCAATCAAACGACATCATAGCCGCCGCGCGGTCAAGCAAATCCGTGGCAAATGCACCGATTGCGCCGGATAGCTGCGAGCTTCGCCATTTGCGTGCAAATAAGAGTCAAGCCTGTGACTTTGAGGATGTCACGATGAGAATGTGTCTTCATGGGAAACTCGCCATCGCTGAATTCTGGGCAAAGAAAGGTTCTGTGGCTCACTGGAAGCACTTTTTCTTAGTAATGTATCAGAGGTAAATTCACTTTGCTGCACCTAAGACCGTGCCTTATTAAACAAAGTTGGCTCAAACTTGTATTCGAGGCCTATTGTGTCAGAAGCGACTGTAGGAGAGTTTGTAGAGGTTATCTCAAGGTGGCTTATTTATTCTAATGTCGCACCTTCCTCGACACAATAATACATCTACCGCTATATTGTTTGAGACTATCGATATTTGGCACGCTGTATCAGACATGTTGTACTCAGATCCATTAAACATCTCATGCAATTGTCTATCATACCCGCCTATTCATCCGAGCTCCAAATGCCCAATCATGCAGGTGCCTAAGTTTACCCGTAAGCCTAGTAAACCCGACCCTAGACAAACCGAAGTACTGTAGCATTCATACGATCGAAGGCCGATTTAGAATACTAGAGTAAAGGAAAGCACTATTATGTGACCTTTAGATGACTGCTCTAGGTATACTAGTGGTCTACCTTCTTGTTTCCAAGAGAAAATGAGATATGTTTATCAAGTTTAAGAAACGAAGCAGAGAACCACTGATAGAAAGATTAAGAGGACTGTCCGATCAAGCAAGAAAATGGGTCTTCTACTCGAGAGGAGTTTTGTGAGGAGAATGGATATCCATGAGACTAAAATTTTTTACTATACTCCTAACAAATGGGATAGCTGAACGTAAGAACAAAAGACATTGAAAATACAGATGAATGCTATGCTCCCAAGTTCTCGCCTGATGAGATGGGAGGCGGTTTTAAGCGCTTGTCACATTCTAATTAGAAATTTATATAGCGTTAGATAAGACCCCTATGAGATTCGAGGTTATCCCCCCAATCAGGTTTCCTAGATGCTAAAGTGCCTAGTTTGGCGCGGCCTGGCTCGAGCCCAAGAAGACTGTAATATCAATTCCAAGACCTATGGATCGTGAGCTGACGTGTATGCTCGTAACGCTGTCAGACATAGATTCATGTCTTTATCCTGATCGTTTGTTATCCGAGGCTGTAGATGCTGAGTTTTTTGAGCATGTATTTCTTTAAAGAAAGCATTGCTTGTCTTCTCCTGCTTCACATGATACGCCGATTCATTGCATGATATGCCTGATGCACATGAAATTTATATACATTTACATACCCGATATTGGATGCATATCATACTAATTTAGAGACCTTTGTGAGGGACTTAGAAAGAGTAAGAGACGAGAGTGGAGAAATACTTTGGAGATGACTTTATAGTGAACTTTCTATCCGAGATTACATGATGATTATATAAGATGAACTAGTTTCGGCCTATATTATCGTAGGTGATATCCAAGACTACCGTGGCCATGAGCCCACAGAGGCACATTGAGAGAGGCCATTAAGAGTGAACTTGATTCGATTGCAGGTCAAACCAAAACTCGGGAGTTAGTCGATTACCTGGCGGTCGCAAGCTTATTAGTAATAAGTGATCTTTATGAAAAGAGACCGATGGTTCAATAGAGATTCAAGGCTGTGCTCAGATTCGAGGCTTTACACAAAAGAAGGACATGTGATTACTTTGATAATTTACCTTCATGCTGACTAAAGAAGCGGCCACCATCAGCCTCTACCGCTTTTAGTCATATTCATATTGTAATACCGATGGAGTTAAGACGCTTTTTGAATGGTGATCTGCAGAAGAGATTTATGACCCAACCCGAGGGTTTAGTCGCACGAGGGCAAAGTGTGTCGAAAAAAATCTCTATACGGAGCTCAAACAAAGCACCAAAACAATGTACGGTTTAGTGATACTTGATTTTTGCAGCATCAACAAAGACTTAGGATGATACATCAGAGTTCGAAAGGTGAAACCCGGAGGGTATCTCATCGAAGCCAAATCTCATTGTGTGGAGAAGATTAGAGGAAGCTGAACTTTGAGGTGCCAGCACTGCTAGTGACTCCCCATGACGCCAAGGTACACTGAAGGAAAAAAATTTGGAAGAGCAGGTTTCAACATGCTAAGATTACTGGGAGGCCTGACTAACTTTCACTGAGCATTGTTTTATATTAGTAGGTTAAGCCTACCCAGTCCCTAGCAGTATATCACAGGATGCTCTTTCATCGACAACAGATACCCAAAAATCATTCATTAGCGCCGCTTGAACTTGGGAGTTCTCCGCAAGAAGGGTATCGCCACGCTAACTGGTTCTCTCCAGAAGGATGAGGAGACGAGCCCAAAGGATATGTGTTTACCTTGCTATGAGGAGCTATTTTGGGAAGTCCTGCATCAAGATGTACAAGGCCCACCATCCCGAAAGTCACGATTTATTTTTGTGTCAAGAAGCCGAATGGCTAAAGAACCCATTTAGTCATGACTGGGGTAACCAAAGCAGACCGTCCCCACTACATCTGTGATTCTACAATACTGGAGCTGCTAATCACTATAGTTACAAATGGGTAAGAAAAGACATGAAATTGTATACAAGAGACAACTCAAAAGGGTTATTTCTCTCAGGACTGGTGCGAGGTCCTAATGCACTTACCATCCGAATAAGGGATTAACTAAAGAAAGTTATTCGAGACGTCAGTGGACAGGTTGAAGCCCCAACCAAGATAGCGTGTCGACTTCTCGATGCACTTCCTATCCCTAAGGGCGCTGTAGGTTGCTTCCTAAAGTCCTATATTATATGTTTTGTGGTGGCGTTACCAGACGCACTTGGGGATTTTATCCACGACTATTCATAACCAAAGTTTGTATCAGTATCACATGGTCAATGGTAGCCATGACCTTCATAACCAAGAGATCGTGTGCTTTCGGTATGCACCAGCTATCTCTTTTTTATGATGGACTTAGTCCTTTAATAACTTGAAGATAATGCTTTCAGATACACTATAAGAGTTACCTACGCAAAGGGCTGCTTATATCTGTGAGAGACTGTGGCTTGTCTTCTAGAGCACCTATAAGACCATAAAAATGCATGGTCTAAACGCTGCGAACAGGCATTTCTATGGACCTACAATTTAGGTATGTGTCAGCGGGGAATCTACCAGAACCAGCTGTTCAAGACTAAGTTCACCTATCGAAAATCGGGTTATACCTATTTTACCATGTGGTCAATTCAAATCGAAAGATATTGACGCTTAAGCACTAACCCTCCTCGACTGCGAATTTCTCCTCATCTTTCTTCCTTCGCCATCATGAACGCTGACACAAAAGCATTGTCTCAATGAATTAAAAATGCTATTACCAGCTTTTCCCACATTGTTTTTTTGAGTAATAACTAATCTTCTATTTAATAACTCAATCTTTTATTGTGCTTGTCTGCCCAGCCGACCAAGTGCTTTAGAGCAAGTTCAGCTCGCTAGCCAACCACACGCTGCCACAAGCCGCCGCCCGCCGGCCCGTCGCTGGCTCGGCTCGCGTTCGTGTTTGGTGTTAGCGGAGCACTGCGCGAGCCAAAGATGAGACCTTTGCACTCTCTTTACTTCTTTTCGGACCGATTATTTAATGTAGCCGTTAATAAAGATTCATCACCATCAATACACAACATTCATCACCTCGGACACATAAACGTTTTTTTAACTTAATTCAAAACCAGCCTCTTTCCTTCTCCTTATAAATGAGAGCAACACGTAATTTTCTATCATCCCACCTCGCTGACGAGCCTCTTCACCCCCCTTCTCTCAAAGATTTCTGCTTTGTTCACCGCCTTACTTTTCTCACAACACCGTGCATATTTTCCTGCTCGCTTGTTTTCCCCGGTTGAGAATATAGAAGCCTCTATAGCCGTTTTCACAGAGTGGACCCGCTGGAATACCGTGTTAACCTCTGGGGAGCCACCGTCTAAAGAGGATCGCCACCCTACCGCCTCGGATTGCCTCTGCTCGCTGGCTTTCATACCACGACAATGTTTGCAACTTCTGCCTGCTTTTTTCTTTTGTTTGAGAACACACCACCTGCTCTATATATCCGCATCTTGCACTACAATATTAACTATTGCATGCTCCTACAATATGTCCAAAACTGTTTTGTGTATTGCTGCTACTGTAATTGTCAAAGTATGAACATAACTTTCCCTTTTATGATTAAAAAATTCTAGGAAAGTCTCTTATCAAATTCTTATATCAAACCATACCATAAAAAGGTTATTTAAATACTGGAGAGCAATTTAAATATAATCAAGAATATATCAAAAAATTTAACGTAGAATATTTATTTTATCATATAAAATATGAGTATAAAAATTTAACATGCATATTCATTTTAGAACCATATTTTTTACGTATATTCATATAAATATCCTAAAGAATCTCTATAGATCCGTCGTCCCCTGAATATAATACCAGCCATATTAAGTAATCATAAATACAAGATTAAAGAAATCAAAATGGTGTAATGTAGATTTCTGTAAATATTCTTTATTTACATGGTGTGTGTTTAGAGGTGTTGTTAATATATAGGACTAAATAATTTTACAACTTTCTGTATGTTTACAAGTTCAAACCTTTTTGGCATCATTGTTTTTGGCATACTTACTTCTTAAGAGACCAACAAAGTCTAACCGGAAGTCCAAGATTAAGCCCGAGACCTTTAATAAATAGCCAAAAATGTCTATATTTTAACACTAAAATTAAGCTTTAATCGCGTGAAATGTTAAATATACGTAGATATTAAATGTGGATCAAAATTATAACTCATGGCCACTTTCGCGACCATTTACGTTACGGGCATACTCATCGGCACTAACGCTAGCAACTTATCACACTTATCGAGACTAAACCAATACTATCTCTCTTCAAGATAGGCAGTAGAAAGAAGTAGGTTCAGAAGAAGTCATCATAAGTCAGCAACCACTTTGTTTAACATATTAATGTATTACTATCTAATAGTCATAACCCCACTTCTGTTAAATATTAACGACATAGGTTACTTGGTTGTTTGGACGCCATTTTAATCTGCCCTGGCGACATCTCTGAATAACCTCCCACACGCGATTTAACTACCATGGACGCCATATATTCATTGAAACAGACAACGTATATTAATGCATTATCTAATTAAATATTATTGAGAACTCAATTTCGTATATCATCAATTTTTTTGTGTATTAATAAGATTTGAGTTATTGTTAAAGTCCATGAAGTCCCATCTAAAAAACTGATGGTTATAAATGATGAAGCCACGAACCCTATCAGTACATACGGTCGAAAGATCTTACAAATGTAAGAGTGTGTCTAAATCATACGTAGCCAATGTAATCCGATACTCACGGTATTTACAAGTGTCGTTTTAACAACGTAGTAGTACCGTCACAATGTTAAGAAGTCGTGAAGTTACATCACCGTAGTGTTTATAGATGGGCCAGCGCAATAGCGCTAATACCTTTGAAAGATATTACGCCAACCAATGTAATACTGGGTTTCAATAGTTATCAAGACCAAAATTATTTATTTTGAATTTAGATATTCTAATTCTAAATTAGATTTTTGTATCTTAAACAAATTGAATCGCCAATAAAAGAAGAAAAGGATGGCACTTGGTTGGAGCTCTAACGAAATATTCTATGCATAAATCTCTTGTGGTTGATTTCTGAGCTAAATTTTGATTAATTAAATCTGTAGTGTAGCTTCCACTTCATGCCAACATCGTCTAATTTAATTAGTTCTTCTTTTTCAATATTTTACAGCAAAGCCTTCCGACATTATGACCAGAAATTTTAGTTTAATAAAGTCTTTGATTATCTTTAAACTGGCCTTGCATGTTCATTTAACTTAATATGCTTCACAGATTCCTCATCTTGAAAGTCCATTTTACACACAAAATGCATCCGATTTGATCTTCGATGGTTTATTGGTTTTATTATACTCCGTATTGTTTAGTTCCATTACATACCCCCATTGTTCTTCTAAATTCTACACCGAATTTAATTAAAAATATATTCCACTAAAGTTAAACTTTAATTTCATCAGACTCTGTAAAAAATCACTTGTCAACTTAGCTTAGAGGAAGTAATACATATCCAACTTTTTTTATTTGTCGTTTGGTCAAAATTCTACCTCTCATACTGTGTCGTTTCTCAAGCATCTATTATGAAGAGATGAGAAGATTATAATGCCCTTAATTAGGGTAGAAACTATGTAGGGATTAACAATATTCCAAATTTCCTTATTTGGTGGGAAATGCATTATATGGTATCTTCTGCCTTAATGAATTTCTTTAAAAGGGTAGATGAAAAGCTAAGCCACAACCAACATGTGGCTGACTCATTCTTATAATGTACATCTAAATTGAATGGACCATCAACCAAAAATTAAGTTAAACAAACATAGCACAACATTTTCTCTTTTTTGTTGAAACCAATGTTAATTGAGCAAACATCCAATTGGTAGTTGCTTCTGCAGTATACCAATGTGGTGCATTTGATAAAATAGTGTGTCTGGCACATACTTCAAGAACATGAATAACATAAGATCTTTTAATTGAGGATTTCAACATTTTTTTATAAGATAGTGTTATAGTAACTACTTTGTACATGAAGTTTTGAAACAAGAAAAGATGGCCAGCATGCCTAACCATTTTGGTATCAATTACAATAAATGATTGATGTACAATTCATAGTACAATTCCATTATGGATCATGCAAATTCAATGGCAACCAAAAAATTGAATTGGAAAACAATCAAAAGATGAAAAAAACCAAGGGCATTCTATTCAAATATAATTGGTAATTTTTAGTGGTGAGAAGTAAATTAAATCAAGATTTTTTTATCCTTAACATTTGATCTTTACAAAAGTTGACGACGTTTGTATTTATAAACATTATTCTCATGAAATGTGAATTCTTTTATGACCTTCATCATGTGATTAGAATTGAGCCCATAACTTTGAAACCTTATCGACGTTCATGATTTTGATGAAAGTTAACAACTAATAAGAATGAAAATGCAAATACTAAGATAACTACCTACAAGGCTACAACTAACAGACATCATAAACAAACAGTAGCAGACAAGGTGTCAAAAAAATATATGAACTTATTAGGCACAAAATGCACATCAGTGTCAACACCCCCTCAATTAACTACTCTTACAAACTCACACTAATAATAATAGAATAATAATGAAAGTGCTCTTGGATCTAGATCTTCTTCTTTTTCTTCTATAAACAAAACATGGTTTTTTCCTCCTCTCCTCAACAATCCCAAAACACTGAGCAACAACATTATCTATTCTTTGCTCTCAGAAGCAATGCATGCTCCTCTAAGAAAACCACCAAATATTTTTGCATTCACATTAGTACTAATCTCAATAAGCTTTCTTTATTTTTCCACATGCTATTGCATTGATGTAGAGGGGCAAATTCTTTTGAAGTGGAAAGAAAGTCTGAATAGCTCAAGTGATGTTCTTGAATCATGGAAAGCATCAGACAATAGCACTTGTAATTGGTTTGGAATAACATGCAATTCACATGGAGAAATCACTATGATTTTCTTGAAATCAGTGGATTTGCAAGGCCCTTTACCTTCAAATTTCCAACCTCTAAAAGCACTGAATTCTCTTACAATTTCAACAGCAAATCTCACTGGAACTATACCAAAAGAGTTTGGAGATTATCTTGAGCTGACCCTTATTGACATCAGTGATAATTCACTAACTGGAGAAATTCCAGGGAAAATTTGCAGCTTGCCTAAGCTTCAATCTTTATTGCTCAACACAAATTTCCTTCAAGGAAACATCCCTTTAGACATTGGAAACTTATCAAATATAAAGACTCTTCTGCTATTTGATAATCAACTTTCTGGTGAGATTCCAAAGAGCATAGGAAAGTTGAGCAATCTTGAAGTTTTCAGGGCTGGTGGTAATCAAAATCTGAAAGGTGAATTGCCTTCAGAGATTGGAAATTGCAGTAGTTTGAAGCTTTTGGGCCTTGCTGAAACAAGCATTTCAGGGAATCTTCCATCATCAGTTGGCCTATTATCAAGAATCCAAACTATTGCAATCTATACTTCTCTTTTATCAGGGCCTATTCCTGAAGAGATTGGAAATTGCAGTGATCTTCAAAACATTTACTTGTACCAGAATTCCATCTCTGGTTCGATTCCTGAGACAATTGGGCAGCTGAAAAAGCTCCAGAGCTTGTTGTTATGGCAGAATAGCATTGTTGGTACAATCCCTTTTGAGCTTGAAAACTGCAAACAACTTTCTGTGATCGATTTTTCGGAAAATTTACTTACAGGGGAAATACCAACAAGTTTTGGAGGCCTTCTTGAATTGAAAGAGCTTCAATTGAGCGTGAACAAATTATCAGGTAAAATCCCTCCTGAAATATCAAATTGCACATCATTGACTCATTTGGAAGTGGACAATAATTATATTTCAGGAGAGATTCCACCTGAAATTGGAAATCTGAAGAATTTGAATCTGTTCTTTGCCTGGCAGAATAATTTGACTGGAAACATTCCTGATTCTTTATCTGATTGTGAAAACCTTCAAGCTATTGATCTTTCTGTTAACCATCTTTTTGGAGCCATCCCTCGAAAAATCTTTTCTTTGCAGAATTTAACCAAATTGTTACTACTTGACAATGAACTATCAGGCTTTATTCCACCTGATGTTGGAAATTGTACAAATTTGTATAGATTTAGGGTAAATATCAATAGGCTTGCTGGCACTATTCCATCAGAGATAGGAAATTTGAGATTCTTGAATTTCCTTGACATGAGTGAAAACCATTTTGTTGGAAATATCCCTCCATCAATTTCTGGATGTAAAACTCTTGAATTTCTTGATCTCCATTCAAATTCACTTTCCGGACCATTGCCTGATTCACTTCCAAATAGCCTACAGTTTGTAGATATCTCAGACAATAGGATTTCAGGTTATTTGAGTCCAAATATTGGTTCTTTATCTGATTTAAACAAACTGAATCTTGGAAAGAATCAAATCTCTGGTAGAATTCCCTCAGACATCCTTTCTTGTAGTAGACTTCAATTGCTTGATCTTGGAAGCAATGGTTTCTCAGGGGAGATACCAAACGAATTAGGCCAAATTCCCTCTCTCGAAATCGCGCTTAATTTGAGTTGCAACCAATTCATAGGTGAACTCCCAACTGAGCTTTCAGGTCTAACCAAATTGGCAACTCTTGATCTTTCCCACAACAAGCTATCAGGAAAGCTGGAAATTTTAGCAAGCCTTCAAAATCTTGTTTCCCTGAATATTTCATTCAATGAATTTTCTGGGGATTTACCAGACACCCCATTTTTCAAAAACCTCCCACTAAACAATCTTGCTGGAAATCATGCTCTATACATACCAGGAGGGCTTGTAGCTCCAGACGATAGCGTGAAACATGCGGCTCATCCCAAAACATCCATGAAGTTAGCTATGGCGATTCTTGTCAGCATCAGTGTAGTTCTAGTACTCCTTGCTGTGTACATTTTGTTGAAATCGCGAGTCTCAAATCACGATTCCGTGAAAGTTGATGCTTGGGAGTTGACATTCTATCACAGGATGGACTTCTCTGTAGATGACATTGTTAAAAATTTAACATCGTCTAATGTCATTGGCACTGGGAGCTCTGGAGTAGTATATAGAGTGATGCTTCCAAATGGAGAGAATGTAGCAGTCAAGAAAATGTGGTCAACAGAAGAATCAGGAGCATTCAATTCTGAAATCCAGACTTTAGGATCAATTAGGCACAAGAACATTGTCAGGCTTCTCGGGTGGGGATCGAATCAGGCAATTAAATTATTGTTCTATGATTATCTTCCAAATGGAAGTTTGAGTTCGCTTCTTCATGGTCCGGGAAAAGGAGGGGGAGCTGAATGGGAGCTTCGATATGATGTGAGTCTTGGTGTAGCTCATGCTCTATCATATCTACACCATGATTGTGTTCCTTCGATTATGCACGGAGATGTCAAAGCGATGAATGTATTGCTTGGAAGTAGAATGGAACCTTACCTTGCTGACTTTGGATTAGCAAAGCTTGTGAATAGTAAAAGTACCGAAGATGATGAGATTTCAAAGCAAAGCCAAAAGCCTCAGCTTGCTGGTTCTTATGGATATATGGCACCAGGTAAATTTTTATCCATAGCACTAAATTGTTCATTATGTGGCAATTGAATAACATTATATTTATATGTTCTTTTATTTGCAGAACACGCTTCCATGCAGTGCATTATTACTGAGAAAAGTGATGTTTATAGTTTCGGGGTGGTCTTATTAGAGGTTCTAACAGGAAGGCATCCATTGGATCCGACATTGCCAGGAGGCGCGCATTTGGTGCAATGGGTCCGCGAGCACTTACACAGCAAGAGTGACCCGGCTGACATTCTTGATCCTAAGTTGAGGGGTAGGGCTGACCCTGAAATGCATGAAATGTTACAAACTTTAGCAGTTTCATTCCTCTGTCTAACAACACGAGCCGAGGAAAGGCCGTTGATGAAGGATGTTGTAGCTATGCTACAAGAGATTAGACATGTTGATCCTGTAAGGCCTGATCAGGATGAACTATTGAAGCCTAATTCATCACCGGTTCCGGTGAGATCACCTCAAAACAAGAATGTGGTTTCTGAAGGATCTTCACATTGTTCATATGTATTCTCAGATGAATTAGTTTAACAATTATTGAAGGATATTATGAGTAGTTAAGTTGTGCATAGTATTATTTTATTTAGGCTGTAATTAGGGCAGGTGATTGAAAAACTAAGCATGAGATTAAGAAATTGCTATGTTACTTCCAAGTTCTAACAATGGTGTATTCTCAAGTAAGTGCTATTGTAAAGTCATGAGTTGATTAGTTCGCAATTGTTTGTAATCCTCAATGTTGAATTGACTAAATTTACCTCATCAATTTTCCTTTTATCTTTGCAGTTCTAAACTTCTAATTCCTCCTCCAATACCATGTATGTGATCGATTCAAACCCCCCCTCCCCCCAATGATATTATATAGTTTTTCTTTTTTTGATTGATATCAATTTTTTCGTCACTACCAGAATCCTCGTTACATACCTCCTTACTGAAATATAGAATTCAAGTTCTGAAAACTAAAGAAATCTAATATGGGAATATATTTATGTTATTAAAATAACATGTTTAGCAAAATGAGAGATACATGATTTATGAAAGCTGAGAACCCCTCAAAGACCATATTACCCCCATGATATTTCTAATAGAATTAATCCCATAGTTATGAAACCTGAAGACTTATCAGTTATCATCCTTTTCATTTCTCCATGAAGAATGAATGAATACAATTAATGTTCTACTCAAAGAATTCTCTGAATATAAATACTTTGGTTCCTAGTTCCAAGACAAGAGAATTTGAAGAGTCAACATGATTTATAGGTCCATTATTATTAATTGATCACTTTGAAGTTTGAACTCTCTATATATACTCTGAGTAGTAACAATTTACATAAATAAAATAAAATAGTGAGTAAATGATGAATAATGAAGAAGTGAAATGGATAATGCATTATTGCAGCTCTCATAAAATACTACTAGTTGGAGAAGGAGACTTTTCCTTCTCAGTATGCTTAGCCAAAGCATTTGGTTCTGCTCAAAACATGGTAGCTACCTCTTTGGACTCTGAAGGTTAGTTTGGAGACTTATGAGTTATGACATTAATATAATGTAATTCATCTAGTTTCATTATTTGATCATAAAATATTGAGGTGGTAGTTTTAATGATTAATATTATGGTTAAAATTGTGACTCCCTCTTGTCCTCTTGAATCATTTCATGTATGAAGATCTATTATATAGTATTGAAGTTTTTAGTCATTAGATTTGATAATTAACTTTTGTTTATGTATGCATGTAAAGCTGAAGTGAAGAGAAAGTATTCTGGTGCTGAGGCCAATTTGAATGAGTTGAAAGAAAGGGGTTGCACCATAGTGCATCAAGTTGATGTACAAACCATGAGTAGTAACTCTTTCAACCACATTACTAGTGTACAACTCTTTGATCGAATTGTATTCAACTTTCCTCATGCTGGCTTTTATATGTGGGAACATGAACCACTTCAAATTATGTGAGTCTACAACATATTTTTATATGCTACCTTAAGATAATTGCATAAATAGTCTTCAAGTTTGATAAAATTTGAGGCTTAATCTTCGAAGTTTGCATTTACATTTTAATTCCATTAGTTGACATTAATGCACACATTTCATCTTTCCAGTTATATAAAAACATTGTGTGTATAGTCCTTCGTTTGTTCAATTACTCTATGATACCATCGTAGGTTTGGACATGCAACATTAAATTGTAGTGTTACGTTGTATTAGTCTTTTAACCTTAAATTGTTTATCTTGTTAAAACAATTTACATGCAACATTTGGACATGTAATCACGGAATATGTAGTCTTTTGTTGTATTAGTCTTTTGATATATAAAATCAAAAATGAAGGGAATGAATCATTACTACTCCACTTGATTTGATTCAAGTATCGAGATAAATGATGAGCCACATTTTATTCTATTTTAATTCCAACCCAAACTATCCCCTCCCTCGAAGAAACACACTCCTCACGCAATCCTTAATGCAAGACTATTTCTCTATATTGCAGTCTTCATCAAGAATTGGTCAGGGGATTCTTCAGAAATGCAAAAAACATGTTGAGAGAAGGTGGGGAAGTGCATGTAACGCACAAGACGGCATATCCTTTCAGTAACTGGAGGATAGCTGATTTAGCTAGTGAGGCTGGATTATATTTGAAAGGGGAAGCAGCATTCTACAACTGGTTATACCCAAGTTATGAGAACAAACGAGGGGAAGGAGCACGGTGCAATGAAAGTTTTCCTGTTGGTAATTGCAGCACCTTTCAATTTGCTAAATTATTCTAGTATTACAGTATTTCGGAAACAGCCTCTCTGTTTTCACAATGATAAGGCTCCTTCCAATTTGATGTATTCTAGTCCTCCTATATATGCTTGGGATGCTATCTTATTCATCTTACTACTATGCATGCTTTTTGGGACTTTCTAACATATCAAAACTGGAAGCAATTCAATCATAAGAGGATGAACTGAATCAGTCCATATAAATACACTCCGTATTAGATTTGGGAAAGTAAAGCACTTCAGGAATAGTTTAGAGGGAGTCAGAACATACGTCTAGGTTGATCTCCAAAATGCACATCATAGACATTAAAAACTTTGTTCAGCAGAGATGGAAGCCAAATTCTACACACAGCATAAGCATAAATGAAAGAAAAGAGTGAAAGGATGATAACATACGACATAAGTATTTCTACTAGACATAAAAGTTTTACAGTGAAATGTTCTTTCATACCAACTAACACAATAAGTAACCTTCAATACTGTTGGTCAAAACAACCCATCAGTTACCTGCACATTGCAAGTGTATGATAAGACGACCATCCTACTATTCCAACGGATTATGACCATAAATGTCTCTAACAACAATGATAACATACCTGCACATTCCTCAATTACCACCACTAATGTACAGTGTAGCCATTCATACACGTTTCGGGGGAACATACGTCACACGTTCCTCTTCACATATGTTCTGCAAAGTAAGAACAAAGATGTAAAGTTAGCTGCAGAAGTGGCTACCACAAGTACTAGATGATGCATCCTCAATAGTTACTGTCAACTTGCAGAGGACCCCCAGCCAGTGTTGTAAACCTCGATAGTGGTTTTATGAAAATAATTAAGTGAAATTTATTTCTTTGAAATAATGATCATAAAATATGATGAATGTGAAATACCAGAATTATAATACGATACCACAAAGAAATGGAAGGATCACATATAAGTGGAGCTGGCATACCTTCATTTCTTCTGGTAGTTCTTCTGAGACAGCAAGAGTGTAGCATCCAGGTGCAAAGCGCCCTGCAAATGGTTAAACCCAGGAATCACTAAATCAATTTGTTTTCAGCTGCAGAATGTTCAATGCAATTTCGAAGGCGGAAAATTTTTGGTAACAAAACTCAGACTCGACTTTACTTTACAATTACATAAAGAGTGATGATATTAGAACTGCAACCATTGATAACTACACCCCACTTTCTCATTTTCACTCCCCATTTTGTTTGATGGGAAGTTACATGCAATAATGCTTTGATAAATATCAAGGTTAATCATGATCTAGTGCTTGGCAAATCCAGAAATGCATTACAGTATAAACTATACAGCCGGCCTTAAATACATTTATGGTAGTGGTTTAAGCAAATGAATAGCATATGTTACCATGTTTAAGAAATATTATTTATATCATCTACTTCGTCAGAGAGAACGACAATAGACTAGACCTCACAGACCCTATCTGGAGTGGTCAACGAGCACAGTTATTTAGAGCAGCAAATAGTTAAAACTCACTAAAAGACCTAAGCATATCAAACAAGCCACAACTTCTATATATATTACACACATGAAGGTTAATCTTGCAAAAATATTCATATCTCCCTACCTCCCCTTACCCTCAGACTCACTTGCCAACATTGGGAATCTATTTGAGTCTCTGCCAACCATCACGCCCCTACATGGACCATCTCAACAATTTCCTGATCACAGCCCTCATCCGATCCATTAGATAGATCTAATTGGTTAACAGGGACAACAGTTGCAAGTTAAATACAATTCTCAGTTCATGGATATTCCATTATCAATTGATTCACTCTTTTGTCTTCAATGATGCAAAGAAACCCTCATTGAGGCAATTTGCAACTGAGCTACTGCAACTAGATCTTCTTTTAGTTTAGGGGATATAGGAATTGTTTGGACTTTGAATGAAAGTAAACCAAACTGAGCTAGTATCAATCCAAACTAAGTGCAAGCTTCTTCCTGGCTCAATTAAACCAAACTGAGCTACTACGTATCAATCCAAACTGAGGTCGCATTGGATGAAATCATTTGTGAGGAGAGGAACACATAAGGCCATAGCCACTAAAGCTGTTTGGATATACAAATAGATGGAGGACTCAAAATTTATCCATTTATCCCAATGTCATTTGATAGTGTAAACATCCATTCCACAAATCATATATGCAACTTATCAGCAATGAGTCACAAATTTCAGACAGAAAAATGTGCACTCTAAAAAATATTAGAAATGAGCATAAGGTTTTAATGTACCAATTCGGAGCCACCGAGCAGCCCAACTCCTGCTAGGATCCATGACTGAAATAATCCTGTCACAATTAAATGAAAAAATAAATAACCAACAACCCAGACAAAGTAAAAACACAACGAAAATGTAATACATACTCCCCCTCCACCCCAAAAGTTTCCTGGTTTTGAAATAAATACGCATTGTAATATTTGGTAAAGAGTATATCAAATTCTAGCAATATTAATGTAATTTACTATTAACAACATAAATTTTATTCAAATCAAAGTTATATCAATCAATTGACACCACAAAGTATATTAATCTTGACCATCTAAAATCAAATTGGAGAATATTTTTGGGATGAAGGGACTATCATTTAATCAAATCGTTAATCACATTATCCAATACCAAAGAACTTACCCAGTAAAATTAGGAGTGGTACAATCAGCAACGTGTTCGTGGTCTTCGTCCATTTTCAAGAAGGGGCAATTCTCGCATCCATTCGTACGGAACTACAATCAATTTGGCAATTAGTTCTTAGTCTTCTTCTTTTCATAAAAAATATCAAAATGAAACCACTGGTGTTAGCCTAGTAACTACGGGTATTCCTTGCAATAACAAGCTCCGGTTCGAGTCCTTGCAATATGTAAGGGCCGAATCTTTAAAGAAAAGAGATACTACCTCCATCTCTAAAAGATCGTCCGTATTGCTTTTTCAATTGTCAAAATTAATGATCTTTCCAGTCTTAATTGATGTTTTCAACCTTGATTTGAATCATTATTATTATGTTAAAAATACTATAAGTTGATATACTTTTCACAAAAACCTATACATCATATTCAAAATTATAAAAAAGACAACTCATAAAAATTCAAAACTTGATCATTCAAGGATGAAGGGAGTATAATAAACCAAACCAAGTCTATTCTTATTAAATGGGGTCAGCTATATAAATACATCTTCATTCAACACTACCTTCTCGGATTATTTCTTGCTCTCCCACTACATCCATTTATGACTAACATTAGGTTCGCACTTTCTTACGGCTACATCTATTACACGTCTAACGACATTCCCATACACCTCAAGCGATTCTCCCGCATTTTATCATCAATTAGAACAACCCTTACTTTCTCTCTAATCACTTTCATTTTTAATTTTATCTTTACGATTAACTCCACATAACCTTCTCAACATTCTCATCTCTGCTATTAACATATTATGAGGGAGCATAATATTTGGTGAAAATATATCAATATGGAGTATATAGTATGTCATCATACTTAAATATCAACTTGATAATTTCCATATAAATGAAACATGTCAATTAAGGTTACAAAGTTAATTAATTTCGATGATTAAAAAACAAATTGGACAATATTAGTTCATTCGTCCCTATATAAAAATTTTGATTCCGTCACTAAGTGAGTATAGTATTTGATAAAAATATAGCAATATATAGTAATTGAGCATACTATAATATTAAGTTGATAATTTGGATAATTTAGAGTAAATATAATTACCTGGTCGTAGGTTTTGACCAAACGGCAACGAAGACAAGCCCTAAGTTCGTGACCAAAACTTGTCGGAATCTGTGCCGGTGGTGCTCCGCTTCCCATTTTCCGGCGTTCACTTTTTCTACTGAGATTTTTTTTTTTGTCACTGAGAGGGATTGAAGAGGGTGTGTTATGTGCAAGGGTTGTTATGGAGTCGGGTTCGAGCGGATACTTGCTAGTTAGGTTCGAGCAGATGGTTTGATTAGTACTTTACGTAGTTCGATTATTTGTTGTTTCAAGTATGGAGTTTTTTCCTTGAGTTCGGTTCGGATGTCATGGATATTAAAGCTGAAATTCTAAAGATTGGAATTTTTTAACGATGTTATATATCGATTGGATTCGTTTGAACGTAAAGTAATGCACAAAGCTATAAGCGAGTCGGGTTTTAACGGGTATCGAATGTATTCTTGTGAATGGGTTGAATATTCTAGAGTTTTTTGGTATCGACCCAAAAGCACCGGATATGCAATCGAGCGGTAGTTGAGTTGGTTTTCGAGCGGGTACCGAGCAATGTAAGGTTACCACAATGGATTGACAGCCGTAGTTGTATGGCGACTTTATTTGTGGCTTCTAAAATTCGTGACACTTGTGGTGACAAATCTCGTCTTAGATGCAATGTTTACTCGCAGAGCAGAATTAAAATTGAATAAGTCATTTGCTGAGTTGATAAGACAAAGAAAAGCTTGAAGCTCGACTCATTGTGCCGAACCGAGCTTCGAGCCTCTAATCTCCGAGTCATATTAGGCGCACCCCTAACTATAGCTTCCCTCATGCCAAGTAGCATTGTTTTACCGTGCCGACTCACTTTGGCAAAGAGTTTATCGCACGATGGGTATAAATTAAAGAGAGTTTACTACATCAAATATCAATAAAACTAATTATTACTTGGCTGTGCAAAATAAAATAAAAACTAAGTATTTAATTTTGATGGAGAATGCAATATATTTAATCACGAAAATTCTAAAAAATAAAATAGTTTAACGAGCATGCTATTCGCTCCACAACTAATTAAGTTTGGGCGGGAGGTTCGAGTCCCGACTCATCAAGATGTAACTAAACAAGTTGTTGGTATGACTCGCCTTATACATCACACGTTAAAATGTGATGAGGATCAGAATGTTCTAATTTGAATTGCCTTTGAAGAGTTCAAATAAAATCTAAAATGGTTACTTGTGATCACAGACATGGTTAGTCGAGGCGCGTAGTGTAACGGTTTATGCTTCGCTTTTTGAAATAGTTTGCTTGAAAACATTACTATGGAAATGAGAACGTAATCAATGTTAAATTGTTAATAATGACCGGAATCATTATTAGGTAAATTCCTTGAATGGCACCACACAACAAAAAAGATTTTCCTCCATTTCGAATATTAGGTAATTAAACAGGCATTATTAAGCTAGTCTTGAATGCCACCAAAATATTTTTTCAATCAAACAACATATTTGTCTTTTAATATGTCTTTATTTTTTATTTTTTATCAAGCGATCAAATTTATGGAGTATAAAATTTGGGTATAACAAACCCCAACCTAAGTACCAAACAAAGGAAACAAGCTATCACATTTTAGAGAAATCGTATTTAAACTCTTGAGTGTCCTCTGTACAGATTTGATCTTAATCCATATTATACATAAATCTCAATCTAATATTTTCTCTCTTGTACTTCAACATACTTTACATGGCTTCATGCAATCAGAATGCAGGCTGCCATAATCAAGAACAACCTGCAGCTGAGATCAAGATCGACGTTTCGAAGCTTGTAGATCAAATTCAAGCACAGAAAAGCAATGGTGATGTTGCAGGTGAATCACCGTCGTGTGGCTCAGGTGGCGTTGTTGAATCGAGCCAGAGAAGACGAGACCACGTCTCTGGTCCGCCGGAGAAGCGGACCATCAAGGAATTAGCTTCATCGGCTGGTAAGAAGTTGTTTGGGAATTCGTCATCCAAGTAGGATTCACATGGATGTTTCCCTTGTATATGCGTCATAAATGGAAACATAGTACATATGATCTCTGCTATATATTACGATTTTCTTGAAAATGAATGCATTGTACATAATATAAGGATATTGATTTGCATGGTACTGAGAGTTTTAATGATGCATGAAATCATGGAGAGCTCTTGATTACTTTGAAATTGTTGAATGTGATTGTCAACTTTTCAGATTACTACTTTGGTTCTACTGAATTTTAAGAATTCTAATACTATAAACAATGAGAAGTACCATGAATTGTAGCACACATTTGATGAGAAATCAAGTTCAATTTTAAATATAATTGGCATGGAAGATTTAAATAGCATGAGTCGATGGTCTCTATTTAATACAGTTTCTTGGCAGTAATCGACTACCCAACCAATGCCATCTATGTATCGACGAAATACACAATGTCGACTGTAAATCAAACCATAGAGAATACTTGTTTCAGCCACCAAAAAGATATGAAGCCGCGGCCTCTTCATTACCGTCAAGGAAGTTAAGAGCTTGAATTACTTGCTCTCTTCCAAAACCTAGCTCCATAAGTCTTGAAACTTTGGCTTCGAAATCAGGCCCCTGACGAGCACTCCCTTTGAAATAATGAGAGAAAAAAGGCAACGTTAGAATGGTTTTCTTACGTAGAGGTAAATTGAATAATTATATTGACATGTTAACACAAGCAAGCACTTTTTGGTTACATTCAAATCTAAACTAACCTGAAGGGCCTCCTTGAGAACTACTGTTTGTTTTAGTCGCAGATGCTGCCTGAAAATTTAAAGACGGTAAGGAATAGGTGACATACAAATTTACAGATTGAACAAGTATAAAGGCAACAAAAGATGCAATAAATTATTCCTCAACTATTCATAAAATTCTTCCAAAGACATCATTTACTTATCAGAAAATTGAAGAACAAATGAGAGAGGGGAATGCGTATGTTCTTGTTGGCATCATCTCCTGTCTTGCCTAAAGAAAATCAATAGGCCCGATTTATATTCTAACTTTTTGCTTCTCTTTTCCTAATTTCCTTATTCAAAGTTCCCCAGGTATGTGCAGTGCAAATATTTCCTGGTGTAGTTACTCCGCTCTCATAAAATAGGCAACAACTAATCTAGCTCTTAATTATGAGAGGCAAAAAATGTGAACCATTTTCAAATTACAAATGCACAACATATGAAGCATTTATATGAGCAATGCAATAAAAAGAACAATTATCAAATGAAATAAATAATCTAGTGATAAAAGAAATTAGCAATACACATTGATATTACTACTTAAATTATCGGGATAGCAAAGAGCTAATTGCATATCCTTACTTGTGTGCCTGAGCCAGAAGCGTCCTTTGCAAATCTCTCTTCGTCCAGAAAATGAGATGGAATATCCTTCTCTGGAATATATGATCAATGTAGATGATGAGAATTGAGTAAAGAAATAAAATAATTAATTAATAAGGAGCATATCAAAAGGAAGAATAGAACCAACCAGACAGAAAAGGCACAGCAACCTCTCCTCCTCCAACTCGCAAGACGTTCTCCTTTAGATCGATTGTGCACTACAGCAACCAAAACAAAATTTATCACTGATGTCTAATTCAGACATATTAAGACAGCTCATACATATGTGTCAACAGTAATACGTTACCTGGTGCTTACGTAACATATCTAGCCCAAACAGAAATTCCATGTTTGGAGCATCAAGTACCATGAACGAACATGGGTAAAAATTGGGACCAATCTACAAATGAGGAAAAATTAACATCAACATCAGTCTATTAAAAACATTTCCTGTGCTATTCTATGAGAGCTTCTCCACTTGTAATTATGGATTCATAGGGTATTCTCAATTTGGTAAATGATCATCTAAAAGTATTCAATTTCTCAATGGTGTATTATTAGGAGACAAACAAACACTCACAATAATTATCAACTGTGACTTTTAAGTTTATGCTTATGAAGAGGGCAGGACACTCTTGAATTACGATGTTACCTTAATTGGAGCAACATGAATTTTGCCCAAAATCTCGGTCTGGCCAACTCCATGAGCAATGCCTTTGTAACGTTTATCAAGAAGCCTCAACAGTCTGAAAGAGACGTGATTTATAAGATCCAAATAGAAGTGCATTACACAGATGATGAAACAAACAGAAGTTTAAGCTAATTTTCTACGGCATTTGAGATAAGGATGCAATGATAAGCTCAACAGAGTTCAGGACATTATGAAGGAAAAATGAGCTATTAAAGCTAAATTTCTGGGACAATTAACCAACATATTTCCAAATCCATCACCGTTAAGTCACTAAGAATGCAATGAAAACAAAGGCAATATAGTTTCAAATGTATTTTAACTTAATCGGGAGAGAAAATACACAATGTAACTGAGAACATAACTTCAGTTAACCCGAATGAAATTCATGTGAACTGCTAAAAAGATGAGATTAGCATTAGGGGAATAAGATGTGTTACTTATGATACAAATAGTTCATACCCGCAACGTTCTGCACAACTTTTAGATATTATTGTTGACTGTGCTCCACTGTCTACAAATGCCTAAAACAGAACAAAAAATGTTTACTGACAAAAATAGGGCTGAGCCGTGTTTGCAAATTATGGAGCATTTAGTAATCTGGAAAAATTTCTTCCATAAAGTCCATCAGAGTTTAACTCCTTGGAATGACCAATCAATCAACCTTAGAATGCATATTTTTTTCAATAGAATTCAACCCATAAAGTGCACCTAATATACTCAATAGAAAAAGAAAAAAAAGGGCAACATAAAAAGAATAAGTAGCCACATAATTTATTTAAGGACCTACCTTCAAAGGAACGCCATTTACTTCCATATCAACATACAACATAACCTGAGGTAAGAAAATGAGACAACTGTAAATAAACTTAACATAGAATCAGATAAATGCAATATATCTATAAGAACACAATGATTAATTACATACCACTCTAGCAAAAGCCTCAGGGTTATGCTCCAAGGCAGCTTCCCAATTCTCATCAATACCTTTCTGTTACGAAAAGAAAAAACACTTGTATCGACATATTGAATTTAATTACTAACATTAAATAAAAAAAGTTGTGCAAATTGAATAACTTCCGAGCCCTTTTCAAAATGGTAACCAAGCTGCGCTTGTAGCATTTAGAGCTCAAAATCATACAGTTCTTAGTCCATCTTACAATATTGTGTTCATACTATGAAATCACAACTGCAATCGTCTAACATATGTATAACTGATTCACATTGTTTATGAGCCCCATTAGTAGCTTCAACTGAACACAGAATGAGCTATATGCCTATATTACACTATCTAATTTTACCCTCCATGAAAATTCGTTTCTCAACATTTTATTCTATCATAGGAGTTAGGAAAAATGTCCAGATAAGCATGTGATAACAAATGAAAGTTAGAATTGGTATTAAGTTGGTGATTATATCAAAGGTGATATAACATACCCATACAAAGTCAACACTCCACATGAATAACCATGATAAGCCAAAAGTGGTCATTCAAACATTAAAAATGGTGCCATAATTTCCACATGAAAACACCAATATTAATCATCGGATGGAAGCACAACTGACCTGATGGATAGCTTCTTCTATTTTCTTTTGTGCCTCCACGTCAAATGGATCAGCATATAGAAGTGCCTGAACTCATATAATATAAAATTAGCCTTCTTAGTTATATTTATTTCCATCAAGAAATATATGTAGCCTGCTTTTCCCAAAGAGCCAAGTTGTAGATATAAAATTTAGGTGTAAATATAATACTCTAATTCTTTGAAATCATTCATTCAAGAAATATATGTAGCCTGCTTTTCCCAAAGAGCCACAATTAGTTATATTTATTTCCATCAACTTTAGTAGCCATTTATTTCCTCGACAAAAGATGGATAAAAAGGACAAAAATTTGTAACAACTTCTCACCATCTGTTCTTCTTGCCGACGCTTTAATTCAGATGTTTGGCGATGACGAGCTCGAAGAACCTCTTGTAACTTATTTATATCATTGCCAAGAAGAACTTGAGCTAATTCAGGATCTCTCTGTGAGAACAAACAACAGGCCAAATTTAAAATAAATTTCAAGCAAGACATGGAACATGCAGAATATTAAAGGAACAATATGATATACCCCAGAAGTTGAAGTTTCTAGAGTTTCTTAACCCAGTAAGCAGAAACAGCTCCATCTTTCCTATTACAAATTATCATTGGGGTTTCTTCCATATAGTGAGGGATGGAAAACCCAGTCCACTATTTTGTTTTATGAGCTACAACATTAGTTCATGATGTAATTCTTAAAATACTCAACCTGAAACAATTGGGCCATTGTATTTGAATCATTCCGCACATGCTGCTGGAATGCAGAAGGGTTTGCAGCAGATCCATCGGGATTCAAGCCCAGCTCACTTTGTGACCCTCTGCAAAGACCATATTCAGGAAATCAATGGAAAGGACACTAACTATATGGCACAAGGTGAACGAGGAGATGATATAATATGTGTCACGGAAGGCATACCTAAATTAAAAAGGTAGTCCGAATTAACTATATTAACACAATCAACTACTGTTTTTAAGACATCATAAACTTCCAAACTTAAGGGTAATTCACGGCCAACTTACTACATTTTCTTAAAAATTGTAAGAGAAATCGGCAAAATAACACTCTCATTTCAATGGAGAGGCCAACTCAATCTGCATCCTGTTACCCAACAAAAAATACAGAGCCTTCTAATCCTACTCCGATCAGATCCTTATTAGAGTTTGGATTAATGCAAACTACTCCACCCCCTCCCCCCGGCTTAGGCGGGAGCTTCTTCAAAGGCATTGGGAAATGCTGATGATAATTAAATGCAAACTACTTCAACCTTTCCATGGCCTTTCGATACGAGTGATGTTTTGTTCTAACTTCTAAGTGGCACCAGTGATCTTACTGAATTAAATCTTTAATACAAATTCAACATCTATAATCCTATAGTTGCCTAAGTAGAGCATCTAATAAACAAATATTTGGCTAAAAGATAATTAAATGGCTCATGGCACTTCACTCTTAGATCAATTCGAAACAAATCTGTTATCAAAGTGGCATGACAGGTATCCGATCTTCCCCCTACCCCACATAAAAGCAGGTTTCTTCAAAGACATCGGACATGCTCATTGCTGTGCCAGAGTGTGACCAAATCCAGTTTGTATAGTTGGAGCAGTTTATAATTTTTACAAGAGAGAATGATTAGGACCCAGCTACCTTTTACTTTATGAAATTACACCATCCTGTGAGAAATTCTAAGAATTAATGATAAATGACAAAAAACATCCTATAACTATAACCATTGTTGTATATACATAACAAAAATAAGGAATCATTATGGTACATCAAGATAAGTCTAACTTTTTAGCACAATGAACTCGTCCAAGACTCCAAGTAGATATAAAGCTCTAAAATATACAATTAAAAACTTATATATATGCGGCAGAAAACATACCTTGATGATGCATTATTAGCCACCATCATCACCAAATCGCCATCACCCACACCTAGAGCACTCAATTTGTCGGGATTCCTTATCTCCTTCCCATTGTACAGTAGCTGCTGCTGCTGCAATGGAACTTGCGTCTGCTCGAACAATATCCCAAAATCCAGAATGAACACATAATAAGACCCACCATTTACCATAAAGCAACAATTATTCAAATAAGTACTACTCCATCCCAAAAGATTGGCAATTTGATTTTCAATTGTCAAAAGTAACTAACTTTAACTGACACACATAACTTCGATTCAAATCAAAATTATCATTCCAACAATCAAGAACACTCAAAATACTATCTTTCAATATATTTGTGACCAAACATTACACAATACATATAAAATTAACAAATTTTCTAGTCTTAATTGACACAATTAACTCGATTCAAATCAAAATCATCATTCCAACAATAAAGCACAGATATATTATCACCAACCATTACACAACATATATAAAATTAACAAATATTCTAGTCTTAATTGACACGATTAACTTCGATTCAAATCAAAATTATCATTCCAACAATAAAGCACACTCAAAATACTATCTTTCGATATATTTGTGACCAAACATTACACAACACATATAAAATTAACAAATTTTCTAGTCTTAATTGACACAATTAACTTCGATCCAAATCAAAATCATCATTCCAACAATAAAACACACTCAAAAGACTATATTTTGATATATTTGTCACCTAACATTACACAACATATATAATATTAACAAACTTTCTAGTCTTAATTAACACACAAAATTCGATTCAAATCAAAATTATGATTCCAACAATAAAGCACACTCAAAATACCATCTTTCGATATATTTGCCACCAAACATTACATAACATACATAAAATTAACAAACTTTATAGCCTTAACTAGCATGCATAACTTCGATTCTAATAAAAAAATTATCATTACAACAATAAATCACACTCAAAATACTATCATTTGATACACAATATTTCCAAACTGAATTTAACATATATATCACCAACCATTACACCACATATACAAAGATACTAAAGATATTCAAAAATACCAAAGTTCATAATCAAAAAAAAAAAAGTCAACCATCAAAACTATACAATATTCCCAAACAGGACATAGTATATAATTATCAACAAAATAAAAAAAGTTCTTGAAATTTACCTCGACTTCCAACAAAGCCTTCAAATTCTCGACCTGAAATTGAAATTAAAAAACAAAACAATTACAATTACAATTACAATCAATAATAATAATTACATTAATAATAATAACAATAATAATAATGTTGCTAATAATAATAATAATGTTGGTATTAATACTAATAATATTATTACAGATTCATCGCGGTCAACGTCCAAGGTAAGGATTTGTTCATCGGAGGTCATTACAGTAATCTTCATGATAGAGGATGTTTGATTGATTTCTTATTGAGGAAGATAAAGTGATGTAGGGGACTTTATTTGACTTTAATCTCAGATGCAACCACTCTTGACTTAAACAACTGGTATCCAATATACATTCCAAATAAGATTTACCCCTAAGATAATTTCGTAACTACTATACTTACAACAAAAAAAGTAAATAATATTTCCACCCCAAAACAAGATCAAGCTTTTAAGCAGATAATGTCGTACTTTAACGTTGCCGGACGACAACCGCTACTCATTTAATATACACTGAATACATCTGGAAATCGAATAAAGCATTTTAACATGGCTAATTAGTAAGATAAGAATCGACCTTTTGCATTTTATCAAAGACCGCTACTCATTTAGTATACACCGAGTACGCCGAGGTAAATCCACTGACCTCACACTAGGCCACCATGAGTAGCCAATGGATCGGGAATTCAATAAACAAGTTGGTAAATGGAATCAATAGTCTGACATTGCCTCATCAATCTTAATGTCGTGAGAAAACCAAAGCCGCGACAACTTGATCTCTCAACCAATTATGGATACCGCATTCCACGCGTTAACCGAACTTACATAATTCCACGCATCCTTCCGTAATAACCCATATCACTCCAAGACGCCGTAGGTACGCCGTACCATCGAACGTGGACTCATCGATATCCATGTTTCACATGGACATCAATCATAGCCTTATGCTCGTGCTTAATAATGTATCATTAGGAAATGAACTTTAACCACATCAACGAGATCACGGTCATGTAATCATTCACTCAGAATAACATAACCACGCTTATTCTAATCCATCAAGTCGCACGTTAGCTCTACAATCGCCCTTATGTGACGCTTCTGCATGACTGCAGCCACACCCAACACCCTTTTTAAATTTATCACCTTGCTTAATACATTCCATATAGACGTAATGAATGTAACGACGCCGGAGCCCTCTCTATTTTTTTTTGATACTACCAAAGAAATCGTATGCCAAAATCACGTGATCGGACATAAGTTGAATAAAATTCAAATGCTTCATGGTTGTCAACAAACACCAAATTACTCCAAGTGGAAACATCATCAGTTTGTAAGGGAAAATTTGCAATAATAAAATAAAGAACTCTACCATAAAGACATTACATGAAATCAACTATCACCATACCACAACGCTTATGGACTATAATGCATAAAAGTAATACTAGCGGAATATTCTCGCCGGTATTACGCATTTAACACAAGAACAAAATCATATACTCTACACCATTATCCCTCATACGTAAACATATAGCAAAATAATTATAAAAAAATGATACAGTTACCTGACGCGAGAGTTCCTATAATCGAGGTTTGATTTATAAGCACTACACAAACAATATACATAATTAGATACACTAAAGACAAATGAAAAGAATTTAAAGGAATAAAATTAAACACAATCCAAAAATGAAACTAACTGTATTTAATAGAATTCAAACAATGAAAACATTTGATCCTTTGCTAGACAAAACTGAATAAACATAAATAAATTACATTACTAAGCCATATATTACAAATAAAAGAACCGAGAATGGAAATATTCCACGAAGAAAAACAACAGAATACCATACGACAATCCTAGTGGAATTTTCATTAGACTTTACAAAAAAGTAATACCACTTTAACATTATGCTTAAATACAGATACAACACAGAACAAATCATATATCATACCATTTAAACTTTGACAATAAATAATAAAAAAAATAATTATATAAAAAGTGATAAAAGCTTACCTAACGCTGGTAGCTCCCGTAATCGAGAGATTTGATTAGTAGAGTTAAGCACTACACAAACAATATAAATAATTAGATACACGAAAGACAAATGAAAAAGAATTAAAATGAATAAAATTAAACATACAATCAAAAAATCAAAATAACCAGATTTAATAGAATTTAATTTTGAAAAGCATCTTGATCTTGTTAGACATTAGAAAGCCATATATATTATTAATATCAAACCATAAAAACATAAATACCCTTTTTAATTTATGAATGGAAGAGGAAGTTTCTCCAATTATATCAAGATTTGTGCTTTTTGCTCCATGATGATGAATAATTAGAAGAAAATTATGTTGAAGGTTTGAAAATTAAATTAAGAATCCTCTAACCATACAACTCTAATCTAAAAGGAAGGAAAAAAATGAAAAACTAAAAAAATGGAAGTGGAAAAAATTGAGGCAACAAATAAGGAAGTATTAATGATCATGAATTAGTATGGGGCGCGTGCTTGAGTGATGAGAGTGGGCAAGATTTTTTTCCTAATTTCCGAAAATAATTTAGTAAACAAAATACCCCTACTAAATCTTGACCATTGATAAAAAATGATTATCCAATGACCAAGATTGAGTTAGCAAATTGTAAGCACACATTTGTAAGCATCTAAAAATTACTCTTTCAAGTGACCAAATACGTTGCGCACTTAATTGTGATCAGTGACCAAAACATCTTAAGACGAGAGTAATTACCAACTCACAAATGATGATGTGGAATAACTTAGTTTCGAAAAAAAGGACGAAAGAAATATAAAATAAGTACATCAAACATAATTTTACCTATTCTATTACGAGGTAGGGAGTAGAGGCTATGTCATGCAATTGCTCTTAAAAGCAATTTCACACATGGGTTTTTCAAAACTTTCAAATATACTAGGTTGCAACTTGGGTATGGCAGCTTCAGTCCTTAATTTTGTCACAGTGACCCAGATATAGTATATGAACCTAATTTTAACTCGTTAAGTACATGAATTATTATCCAAAGTAGGTAGACTATTGCTTGGAAAATAAATCTCTCACACAACCAAATTTTGAAAGTATATCGATAAGCTGAAGAAGCTCCTGGCGTGTTAGTGCTTCATGCAACTCCTCTCTTGCATCTCATCTTCAAGCTGGCTTATTGAACGTACATAGTTGTGTTAAGTGTCTTTAGCCTATTATGATTAGCTTTCCCAAATAGGACTAACCCCTCTGATTATTTCAAGATTATTTCTACAATTCTCTGTCTTTCTTCCTTTGCATTTCTGTTTTGCCATAGCCAAACTTAATTTAACTTGTTCTGCTGCTTTCGGAAGAAGCCAGCGCGTTGTGGTTGACTCCAGCTTAATCAACGGCTCTACTAGCTGCTGTAGTCTGCTGCACAGCAGGCTGGTTAAGTATGGCCAATGAAATTGTTGAGGCGAATGAGATTGTTGAGGCGAATGAGATTGTTGAGGTGAATGAAGGTATAGAAAATAATGAAGATGGTAGCAGTGAGCCAACATACAGAGGTGTAAAGGCCGTCAAATTCATTATAGGTAAGAAACCATTTTTTAAAAAAACCATCAAATTGGTTTGGCTCATTTAATCTCTTTTCTCTTGGTAGGATATGTTCATGTTTGGTAGTGAAGTATACACAAGTTGATTAAAGATATTGACATTACATTTGCCTTCCCCAATTCATATTATAAAATGATGTTCATTACCTGAACTCTAGCATAAATCTGAAATGACATCATCAAAGTCTTTTCCTACTTATGCTGATGAATGCAAAATGTTAGTTATGAAAAATAAAGTTATGTGTATAAATATTAGCTTTTAATTGGGCATGATGTAAAACATATTTTTAAAATTCAGAAATAGATGCAAGCCTGCAAATGCAAACTAAAATAAAATAAACACCATTTGAATGACTTAATTAAGAATATGATAACAAGATTATGTACGAAATAGTCAAAAGATAAATTGAATATATCGCTAATATTTCGACAAGTGACTGGTACACCGAGAGGGCTTGGAACCGTTGGAACCCAAGAAATTGACATGATCTCACACATGTATTCCACATGAAGTCTTTCACGGCAACAATTATCATCAACGTCTTCAATTTTAATTTACTAAGCTTTTGAAAGTCATGACATCGCTTCTTGGCCGCCATGTAACCTGTAGGATTTGCTTCATGCTCAACTTTCCTAGTAAAACTCTATCTTCAATAGCTTTAATTTGGCCAATAACCTCAAAGATAAAAGAATCTTCTACCTGTTTTCAATTTTGGTCATTTTTTATTGATCTCGTATCAATTCATGGATATGTTAATGGAAAGTTATCCTATATTTATATACATCTAAATATTGTATGAGGCGTATGCTTTGTTAGATAATCATCTCTGAAAGTTCAAGTGGGGAAAGTTCGGGAGCGGGATAGGTAAGGTACAAAGAAAATCGTGGTCGCAAGGAAGTTCAGGGGGAAAAGCTTAAGGGGAAAGTTCACAAGGCAAGGATAGCGGATAAAAAAATTGGTGGTTGGTGAAAGTTCAAGCGGTGCTTAGGGGGGGAGGATAAAGTTAAAGCAAGCCAAAGACTCATAAATGATTTATTGTAATTATGTAAAAGATTTTAAATGTGCCCCTTATACTTTAATTTACTGTTTATCGCGCATTACCCAACTCATAATTAAGGCGTGTCATTGAATCTTTGTATACTGGACATGTGTTATCTCACATGAACATGTAATAAAAAAAAGTGAAAAAAGAAAATTGATAAACACAGTCATCAATAACAATTGTATTATTTATGTACAAATACTAAATCTAAAATATCAATAGACCTCACAATATGCATATTGATTAAAATAAAGGTATTAGTTCCATCACTTATGTACAAAATCACGGCTAAATCATGACTATTAGTTCCATCACTTATGTACAAAATCACGGCTATTAATTCCATTACTTATGTACAATATCACCTAGTCCAACACTCTTCTTGCATCATCCACTTGGAATATGTTTTGTATCAGCTTTTCGTGCATCCATGTATTTACGAACTTCACGATGTCCACGTATTTTGAAAAATCGTAAAACAAAATTAAATCAATATGTATCATCTCAATATATTATTGTTAAAATGGAAATGCATATTTCAATTATAAGCAATTTCATTACCGTATCTACCTTTCCATATTTTATTCTGGATCGCCGCCGTTGTTCATTTTTCTATCATTTGGTATTTTCTCCTCGCTGAATAAATTTTAAAAACTCAAGTAATTAGTCATTGATAATGCATGGCCACAATTGCCGGTATCGATAAACGACGCATGTAATTTATTTGTATCCCATCCCGCAAAGAATTCAATTATCTTATATAACCGGTTATCATATAAACGGAGCCTGCCGAGATATTAGTCATTTCCAAGGATCAATAATGCATTTTATTTGAAATAGAATAGAGGAAAATTACCTTTCGTTTTTTTGTTCCTTCAAAATGCGTGAAATAATTTTTGAAAAATCTCTGCTATCGATCACACAAAGACATTTCCAACCTGGACTAATAACTTGCATTCTAAAATCCTGTAAAGTAAAATATTACTCCAATTATTACTTTTACGTAACATGTATTCTTAATTCAGCAAAATTTAAAATAGCAAACAATCAGAAATCAATTCACTGATGTTTCACCTTTTCCTAAGTCATTTGCTTTTTGATATATTTTGTTTCAAAACGCCCATTGTTCAATTTGGATCCATCAATTGCAAAAGTTGGAACAGACGCAACTCAAAAGATATTGAAATGGCGGCAGAATACATACCTCAATCAATGCATTGATAAAAATTTGATAATTGTAAATTTATTTAATTTGTCATCGGTAATCTTATAGTTGCCATGAGGCGTAATAATAATACTTCTTTGTAAACAACATTTTTAGTAAATACTCCATGTCTTTTTCCTAATTTTCCATCCTTCACCAATATCTTGGTCGTATGTGCCCACACCCCTGATAAGGACACATATAGTTGTCCGTGACCGAATACATGGTTCCTTAGAAAAATTCCAACATTGGGAATTCCGACCATGACTAGTTGATCGTTAGTGTCGCCTAACTCTTACAGAAACCTGTTTTTAGAACAAAAGGTAGACCGCCATCATCCTCACTATTCAATGGCATACGCATTTAAGAAAGACTCGCTCCGTAACAATGCCCGCTTATGATTTCCCGCCACAACGAAGCTTCGTGGGTTAGGCTACGACATATCAATCAAGTACCATTACATAACCCCATTTCAGGATCAAGATTCCCAAAAGCATTATAGACATCCCCTTTTCAAGTTAAGCTGCGAGGCGGAAACCACTCAACATAAAGAATTTAAGAACTCGGCTGGTAAAGATCGAATATCATCTTCGATCAATCCCATGAAGATACTCAAACTCTTTCCCCGAGAATTTTTCAATAATTTCATTCAATTTGTCCACATCTGCATTTTGGGGTGTTATAGCTCTCAGGACTATATAGTTGAGTCATACACGTTGCTCCCTCCATATTTGGAAATGTTAAATCTATCAATGCATCAAATGACTTTTCATTTTCCCATGGTATGACCATCATCGACGGTCCAATGAGTCATCCCGATTGTCGTTCACGACCATCACCCACTCTAAGTAGAAACTCCGAGAAAGAAACGTCGCTGATTGATCTCATATTATGCCTTAATCTCAAAACTTCAACATGTCCCCAAAAGTTTGACTTTGAGATGCTTGCCTCAACTTGTTGACATCTGTTACCCCGTTTTACTATTGGAAAACTTGCCCTAAATCTCCACCAAAACAACTATTTTACCACCGAAAGGTCAAGCTTTTCATTATATCCCCAAGTGTCTTGTCCAATGCCCTCAAGGCATATTTGTTGGTCATAGAGAGCTTCATCCCACATTACCCCTCACCCATCTCATCAATTCACTTAGGTCGCCGAGATCAATCCCACAATGGCTACGCCAGATCCGCTCTCGGGATTTTCAATCTGAATGTGCAAGCCTCGGTAACACCGGTGGTCGCAATTCCGCATTTAAGCAACAATAGCAATGTCCCCTCCATTCCTCACATTAGATAATAAAACCTTGTATAAAAATGTTTTTCCAGTTCCTCCAGGGCCATCAATGAAAAACATATTGCTTTCTCCATTTTCAATTGAAAGCATGATTTTGTTGAACGCGGTTAGTTGATCAGAGTTCAACTTATCGATGGAATTGACATTCTATTGGATATAGGAAACGGAAATTTCATCCAATATAATCTTTGGAACACTCTCAATTTCCTCGGGTTAATTCGTAAAACGGCCGGGCAAGTCATAGCTCCGAGAAATGACTTTCCATGTTTTTCAAATATGTCGATGTCCTTCTCAACAAATATATTTAAAGTTAATGATGTTAGATCTGGATAAGTTTGAGGAAACATTCATCCTCCATCATGAAACGATGAAATTGTGTCCATAATTCGCGAACCCGTGACGGCATGTCACCACAAGTGATACGAAAGATTCAAATGCAAATTGCATGTCCATTACGACTCTCGCTCTCATCCAACGCGGTGTCTAACATAGTCATTATGCTCTATCCTGCACCTTTCAAATGGCTTTGAATGTAGCACATATTACTCATTACTATATGTGAATTCCTCAAATGACCGTGGGTCCCTTCACATGGCAATGCAAAAGGACGCTGGGCCATAAAAACTTGTCTCCTTGATAGGGAGACACCGTGTATATCCTCCCAATGACTCTATTATTTCTAACCCGCTCAGTCCACTTCCTTTGTTGTGCATTCCAAACAAAGTGCTCAGGAAATTCATGATATAGGTAACGCCCGGTTAAATGCGGTTCTCTATTCTTCACGAAGAATTCCGAGCATCGCTGCAGTTACGCTCATCTTCGTTAATATCGCGAATCATTTCCTCGGTCTATAACGAACTGCAAAGTATCAGCAAATGAATTTGGTAATCTATAAACGTAGGAGTACATCCTACTCATTTCAAACCCATAAATATGCTACATAAAGCCTCCGTGCACATATCCACCTTTCCATTTACAAATTATTGAATCTCATCATGATCAAATGGCCTCCACGAATTTAACTTCCATCATTACTCTATCTAGTCCCTTTAAACATATTTATACAAATATTTTACACATGACATTAATCGCTGGTTATTCAGATTAATATGACAACTGTATTTAATAAAGAACTTATGACCAAGCAACCACTCAACTATTGTCCACAGACAAATTTCTCCGCCTGTTACTGGATCAGCCATCAGACGCCCTATAGATAGGGTATTTAATCATGCCCCTCTTGTTTGTGTGCAAAATTCTTCGGGAACCTCTTTGCATGATCCTGCTTCATACATGGATATTGACGTATCATTATATCCATCTCGTCCACGTATCATACGCTCAAAACAGCTTGTACGTAAGTGAATGGATCATTTTCCTTCGATGGAATCTCTGCTCTCACAACTCTATCATAGTCATCCGGATTCCTCAATTTATCGCTTTCTGCTAGTATGATAAGCATATGAGCATGAGGAAGCCCCCTTTTCTGATATTCAACCACATAAGAGTATGAAATAACTCTTCCTAAAACACCTCTCTCAATTATATCTTGTTTGAACTCCTCCAACTTTGCTCTAAATATACAGGCAAGCAACCGCCGATACATCTTCAAGTTTGTAAGAATGTTATTTTTCATAATCTATTGTCAGTACCGCATTGTTTTCTCCAAGACTAATGTAGTCTCAGAGTCCTCAGGAGTCGCCACAACGATGCATGTCAATTATCTTTGATCCATCTTAGTTTGTGAGATTCAATTCAACATAATTGTCAACAACATACCTGCAAAAGGCGCCCACCACGTAGTGGTGAGACATGTATTGCTTGGCCGAATCTAATAATAATTGTAATATTAGCTTTTTAAATATCGAGATATATCAAAGAAGAGAAAACTGAAAAGTCATGTAGATATACTTGTAGCATGAAAGTAGAATGCATCGACATGTCACCTTCCCACCACTATCGCCGTATTAACATCCCATCCGCATAACCATGTGGTAAAACATAACATATCAAGTAAGTGGATCATAATATCCTGCTATGTCTGGAATATTCATCAAATTTCCCCCAACTGTTTGTACGATGATATCACGTAGGTTCATATCTTCGGAGTCATCTCCATCCACAATAATAGCAGCAACCTGAGATGCAGCTGGCATGCTATATTGATGCATGTTTGGTGCTTGTTGCTTGATGAGCAACTGACACGTGGGTAAGTCTTGTCGCTGGCCTAGTTGGCGTAATACTTTGACAAAAGGATTATACTTTTGTAGTATATTTTGTATCTTCACCACCAAATTCCTATGAAGCGAAGCACTTTCAAGCATCCTGCTTTCGACCTCGTGATCTGTGTCCAAGATATAGGATTGAGCATATCTAGACCTCATTTCCGGAACAGGAATTAAGCTTCCTATCCGATGGTATATTGCTCCATGTGCACGAAATGTATATACCCCTTCTCCACCTCCAAATTAGAGCCACTATAATGTACTCCCATCGAAGTAAATGCAAAGGCATTGTTGTATACCCGGATGTACTGCCGAAAATGTCTACCTTCAGGTGTTTGAGCAGAGAATAATTCGAGCAATTCAGGTGGACTGGTGTAAGTTGGTAATTTCAAAGTTCCACCAAGACAACATAATTGCAACGATTCCCTATGAAATATGGTCAGTAATTTAATAATATGAACATATTCTTTAGGGTCGTAGCATATGTTTTATAGTTTCAATTCTTTCTTGATAATTACGCGTTATATTATGATATCCTTCTCCCCTTCTCTAATTTTGTCAATTCACCAACACGATCTGTATTTAAATTATGAACTAAATATAAAATTATTTACATTCTATTTTTAAGTGGCCCAATCAAATGTTGAAACAAATAAGATTGAGTTGTTATTGAAATTGAGTACAATAAAACATACCTGCAGTAGGGCTGATGACTACATTTTCTTCTCGTGTTGTATCTATATCCTCATTTACATCTGAATCTTCGTTACCCGGATTTATCATATATATTTAAAACCCATAAGTTTCTACTCTTAATGCTTCATATTTTTCAATTAGTTAAAAGTATTTCAAGCATACTCTTCCGAGAATCTATTTTGTCCACTTTACTTGAGCTCTCAGCACAAAGTTCGATTGCGTCCGTGCATTCTTTCAATTCTAATACGCGACAGTGAACTTCTACATGTCCAATCACGATTCTCTTCTGGTTTTTAAGTAATAATTATATATGTGAGGTATTTAAAAATAAAGAAACATTTTAAAATTAAAATTTACCTTCATTCACAAATTGGCTTGTTGATGTATTTGCACCGGGTCTGTGCTCGGTTGAGGAATTTGTGTGCGAGACAACTGAACTTGATTTTTCCTTGTGTGATCAGACTTCGATACGCTTCGTTTCCTTCCTCCTAATATTTTGTGCCCGATAAGACGATGTCGCCTAACACGCCTGCATGTTGTTCTCTTGGTCGACATTAATGCAAGACCTTCGTTCATCGGCATACCTTGATTCACTTTGCTTTGTTGTCTTGCAAATCTGGCTTTTTGTCTTCTCCTTCGTTGTGTAGCATTACGCTCTTCTCTTCTTCTTTGAATGTATTCCGGATTCATGCTTTGATGTGATTGGTTTTGCTTTTTTTTTTGGAATAACTGCAATGCCATAAATCTTAATAGTTTCTTTAATGAAAAAAAGTATAAAAATATTAATCCAGTGCTAGTGACAAAATTTGTATGTAAAAATTAATTTTTTAATGCAATATACAATTATGTGAACACTATAGAATTTTTGAGATACTAATACTTACTCACTCAAATTCAAAACATTACACTCTTTCATTTTTTCGTGTCCAACTTTAATCACACATTAATAACTAATTAATTATTATACGTTGAAAAATTGTAATCTTATGAAAATATATTTTAAAGACAAATTTAAGAATATCAATTTTTATATTTGTAGGATTAAAAAATTAAGTTGATTGATGGTCAAAATTAGACACGCAAAAATAAAAATATTTTATAATATGAATCGGAGGTAGATCTATTGAAGAAAAGATAAAAGTAAATCAATGAATAAAAAGAAAGTTAATTACGTGTAAAATGGACAATAATTGAAAACTGATTTTAATATCCTACTCAGCACGTCGAAATAACGTGTCAAAATCACAACTTGTAAACATGCATACAATTTCTAATTCTTGGGGGCATTATTTGAGAATTATTTATGCTAATTTTATACAACTTACTCTGTAATAAGAAAGGGAGTTCATTTATTTGAAGGTAAATAAAAAGAGAAAAATGATCGATAAAGGAGACAGGTAGATTGTAGATGCAAACATTGGAGTTGTTGAGGCATTAAGAGATCAAGGTTTATGTATGATGAAAACTCTCAGAGATCTTCTTCATTATAAAGTTGGGGTCTTAATTAACATTATTTTTATATTAGAAACTCATGTGTATTTCTAATAGTAGTAGTCTAATAGTTTTATATATAGAACTAATAATTAGTTAATACTACCTTATTCACTTGCCATTTCCTACAATCCGCTCCTCAAGTTATTGATCGCCTATATATGTGTTTTGTTCTTCCGCTCCGTATCTTCCAGCACGTTGATGCTCCAACAAAAGGTATTTATATTTGGCTATGTTCAGAAATTCTTATCGTCACTCGATTATTTGGTTCTATTCTTTGGAGTTGAAAGTTTTGAAAATAATTTTGAAATTTTGTAAATTGTTTTCCGGAGAGATTTTTGTAAATGTGAGTCTGTTACTCTATTAATTGGTGTTTCATTTATTTAAGATTTAGGTAGTTATTTGTTGCTTGTAAACATGGCCTTTCACGTTTTTGAGTTGTGGTAAGTGGCTAAAAGAAACCGTCAATGTCGGAAATTACCTGTGAATGGTCAGAAGGAATCAAAGTATTAGGTATTTTGAAAAATGGCATCACTTTCAGAATCAATCCACACTGCTTATAATACGGGTAGATACTTTGTAGCTGATACAGGACAAAATAAATATTTAAATGAGAAAAATGGGATGAAGGCCGAGACAAAGATGAAAGTACAGAGCAGACCGAAAAGATAGAACTACATGTAAGTTCTCGACAAGATCACAAAATCTGTGTGGGCCAAACCGAACACAAACGCATAGTTCGTAGGGACAAACCCGCTTAGTTAGCCTATTATCAATTAGTTATTGTTCTATTAGGAAATTTAGAATCAAAATATTGATCACAAGATGATGTATTTACATTTGATTGATTTTGTTATACTAAGATTTAACATTGATGCTGTCAGTATTATGATTAATATCAACAAGTTTGAATACAAATATAAATAATACATCTTTTCAAATCAATTAAAACAATATTATATATAACTTAACTATGTATAAGTGATCAAGTTAAACAATATTCTTTACCAAACATAAATGGATGATAAAATTATTATGAGAAACTCTCTATTCATTTGTTAATATCTTTATGTCTTTATTATATAACATGATAGAAGTAAATATAGATATAATATGAAAATATTTTACTTATTTATTTCTACATTCTATCTTCTTCATAAAAACATGATAAGTATTAAATGTATACATTTATAATTATTTTTTAATAACTATCGAATGAAAGAATTGTCCTATAAAACTATATAACAATTGTCAATTATTTTAGTTTTTTTAATGTCATCTAATACCAATGATAAATGGTTATAATTAAAATTGTGAACTACTTAAAAGGAATAAGAATTAAAATGTGGATGGCATATTGAAAAAAAAAATAAGCTAAAAGTTAAATCCTATTTGGAGTTACAAAATTCTCAATATTTCATTTATTGGGAGTTACACATAACTCATTATTTCATTTATCTCTTCTACCATTTCATATATTATTATCATTATTGAAAATAATTCTTAAAAAACCGACATGACCTAAACATCAAAGATTAGTAAAATTATAAATAAATGAAACGATCAGAATAGTGATTAATAGATTAACATATATAACATATTTATATTTTTTTCCTTTAGTTAATTAAGTATAACAGCATTTTCCTATTATAATAAAGAAACTAATTATACCGATTTATCGCTCTAACAATTATAAAACGAATAATATTTTCTCGAGGTTCGCTAACTGCTCTGTCCATCAATAAACCACATCTTCATTTCTAAAGTTAAACTAATGAAGTACTATATATGAAAAATGAAAGATAGTAACCTTAAAATATAAGAAATAAGAAATTATAAATGATAGGCAATGAAATATGTCGATACTCTAAACCATAAAATTGAAATTCAAGAAAAAAATTAAATATGATTAATAATGTATTCTTTAAAATTTGAATACAAAAAAGAGGAAGAAAACTTTAAATTATGTTTATTCTAATCATCTCTTAGAAGGAAAGATCAAAATTTTACGTTATTTATCATCCTTAAAAAATTCAGCTTACTATTAAAATAGATATTTATAAAATATTTATTTGGAGGAAATAAAAAATAAAAATTGATAGTTAGCTAACACAAAATTTATCAATATTATATGCGTTAAATATTACGGAGTATATAAAACTATAAAAATAAATTTAATTTTCTGATCCATTTTTGTCCACGTGCAACGCACGTAATATATTAATAGTAAAAATAAATGTAAATATTGCTTTGCTATTCCATTCTAAAGACTGTTATGAATACATTTTATGTTCTATTTCCTCAAACAGTCTAGTATTTCCAGTCAAGCATGTACCATTTGGCTGTTTCCTCCGACTGTTCGTCCTGAGAATTTTTTCTCTAGCAGTCTAGCCTATTGTTCAGAAGTATTATGTTACTATAGTTTGCTTAGGAAACCATAGAAACGCACTAGCATGCAATTTGTCTAATCAGTTAGCAACTGAAGTGGTGCTTGATGCTCAATTTTTTATTAGATATTATCACTTTTATAAATATGGACCTTGCCTACGACTGATCGTCACAGTATCTATCTAATTCTCATTTGCTCTTTTGCCCTTAAACTCTGAAATCACTAAAAAGAACTAATCTCTGTTTGCATACTACATACAGAACCTTCAGATGCTGCAGACATAGAGTCATTGAACCAACTTTAAAATTATGTGTAATGATGCTGACTGCTAACTGCGCTGTCTTTTTCTTTGTTGTATAGTCATTTGATTTTAGTGATTGTTATTCTTGCTTATGATTCAATAGCACCAACACCTAATGTCTATTTTAGGTGTTTGTTTGCTATCAGAACATTGCACGGGCACGGCTATTTCAAAACTACAGCCATCTGAATGCACATTAGATATTAGTAGTGAATGTGATGGACCAACAGCATGGCAACTCACATTTGTCATAACCAGCTTGGGATTTCTAGCAGTCGGAGCTGGTGGTATAAGGTCATGCAACAATACGTTTGGAGCAGATCAATTCGACCCCAAAACAGATTCAGGAAGGGAAGGACTTAAAAGCTACTCAAATTGGTACGACTTCTCCTTAACCCTTGCCATGATGGTGTCTCAGACGGTCATCGTCTATGTACAAGTAAAGGGTCGATGGTCAATTGGTCTAGCGATTCCCACCTTCCTCATCTTCGTGCTTTCATCGCTCTTCACTGCCCAAACACTACATCAAAAAAATCCCTGATCATAGTCCCATAAAAACTATGACTCGAGTGTTAGTGGCAACAATTAAGAAAAGGCGATCGAAGTTGCTGGATCGAAGTTGCAACATTCAACAAGTGGAAGAGGTGAAATGTGTGATAAAACTAATCCCTATATGGGTTGCTTGTATTATATATTTCATCGCTCAAGTGCAAATGGGCTGCCTGACAAGCAAGCCTCTCTCCAAACTGGATGAAGAGTGTCACAAAGCAACAAGAATTTCTCGAGATTCCCGTCAGAGAACATACTCTGTTTTCTCCTTGTTGGCGCTAACAATATGGATACCAATATATGACCAGATAATAATTCCTAAGGCTCGAAAAATCACCAAGACGGAAGATGGCATCTCGATGCTTCCGTGAGGTCAGAGTTGGTTTTTTCTGCAATAATCACTATGATTTCCTGGTCCGAGAAAATAAAAGAAGAGCCATAGCAATATCTCAACCAACACTTGGACGGCCAAGTCTGGAGGGAAGATTTCAGCAATGTCCTGTTATTGGTTAGTCCCTCAATATGCAATTGTTGGTATATCAGAAGGATTTTCAATAATAGGCCAACTTGAATTCTATAACAAGCAATTGCCTGAGAACATGAGAAACTTTGGACAGGCTTTCTTGTATTGTGGTTTTGGACTATCTACTCTTCTAAGTACTTTCATGGGATCAATCATCCATATGATCACGAAGAATTCAAAATCAGGAAGTTGGGTTGCTGGAGATCTCAACAAGGGAAGATTGGAGTACCTCTACTATTTGATAGCTGTTTTGCAATTAAGGAATTTTTGTATACTAGTTGTTGCAAAACGTTACAAATATATAGTGGTAGAGAAGTCTGAAATAAAAACTGATAGCAACCTCAGTGATCATCATACCCACACAAGAAACCACAAATTTACCGACAACCATGGGATCAGTGGAGGTAGAAACAAGCAGAAACGAAGCAGAAAGAGATGAGGCATGTTTGGCTAAGCTGAGTCAGCAAGGAGAAGGATCGAGGCAATACTATTTGCAGCATATTGATGATCTGCAACTACATGTTCTCCAACAATCTGATAATCTCGAATGTCTTCAAGCTCAACGCGATGAACTCAGGTCTAAAGTGAGAATGCTGAGTGAAGAGTTACAATTGCTCCAAGAGCCTGGATCTTATGTTGGTGAAGTTGTAAAAGTTATTGGGAAATCAAAGGTGTTGGTTAAGGTTCACCCAGAAGGGAAATATGTCGTTGATATTGACAAAAGTATTGACATGACGAAGATCACTCCATCAACTAGAGTTGCTCTTCGCAATGACAGCTATGTACTCCACCGAATTTTACCAAGCAAAGTAGATCCTTGGTCAACCTAATGAAAGTCGAAAAAGTTCCAGACTCCACTTATGACATGATTGGTGGCCTTGACCAGCAAATCAAAGAGATCAAGGAGGTACTTCTAAGTTTATTTGGTAAGAAATTTTGAATTCTCCTCTGATAATCTAACTTCTCTTTTTCTTTTATGTACCTTTTAGGTCATCGAGCTTCCTATTAAATATCCTGAGTTGTTTGAGAGCCGAGGTATTGCTCAGCCAAAGGTATTTGCAGATAGATTTATGCCTGTTTATTTTTATTTTTATCAGCCGGTATTGGTTGATTTAATTTGAATTCACACTTTCTGTCATGCTATTTTCTGTCAGGGGGTTCTGCTTTATGGGCCGCCAGGAACTGGGAAAACACTATTGGCTAGGGCAGTGGCTCACCACACTGATTGTAATTTTATCAGGGTATCTGTGTCTGAACTTGTTGGAGAAGGTTCTCGAATGGTTAGAGAACTCTTTGTCATGGCAAGGGAACATGCACCATCAATCATATTTATGGATGGAATTGATAGTATTGGGTCAGCTAGGATCTGGGAGTGGCGAAGCTGGAGACGGTGAGTACAGCGGACCATGTTGGAACTTGTCAACCAGCTTGATGGAGTTGAGGCATCAAACAGGATAAAGGTTTTGATGGAAACAAACAGAATTGACATTGTTGATCAAACTCTCCTTAGACCAGGAAGAATTGACCGAAAAATTGAATTTCCAAATCCCAATGAAGATTCACGTTGTGGCATTTTGAAAATCCACTCCAGGAGAATGAACTTGATGAGTGGAATTGACTTGAAAAAGACAGCTGAGAGATGAATGGGCGCATCACAATTGCTTGAACTCAAGGCCGTGTGCACAGAGGCAGGTATGTTTTGCTCTGAGGAGAGGAGGTCCATGTGACACCAAGAAGATTTCGAGATGGCTGTAGCCAAGGTGCTGAAAGAAGAAGGACAATAGAAGAACATGTCAGTGCGAAAGCTTTTGGAAGTAAGGAGAGCATCATGATGTTTAGGTGATGCTTTGGGAAAGTATCTTAATGATGCATCTCTTAATCTGGGACAAGTGCTATAAAGTTATGTTTTGTAAACCAAGATTTGAATGAATTGGTACATCTGGTTTTAACTGTCACTTATTTCCTCTCAATTACTGAATTGAATTCCTTGATAATTTGTACCGTTTCTTTTCCTGCTTGTGCCTAACAAGAAAAGCAGAACCAAATGAACCCCTCCCAATTTGCTCTAGTACTGTGATAAAATATAAAGAAATATTTTATTGATAATAATGTTGTGCCGATTACAATAAAGATACATATATTTATAGGTAAATAGTAAACATAAACCTAGTAGGAAATATAACAAATATGGTAATTATACCAACTTGTCCTTCAAGTTTATCATTCAATCGTTTAAACTTCATCTTCAGTATTTATATATGTGATATTACCGTATAATCATAGTTGTAAATAGCATTAAATAGCGGCGCGATAAGCGTAAGCGCTTCTGATTCGCGGTAAATAGCGGTAAAATAGCGTGAATAGCGGCGAATAGCGGTAAATAGCGGAAATAAGCGGATTGGAGTTCACGTATGGACATTACTTGTGTGGCTTTGCGTACTCATATTCCAATATACTGAAGTATTGTTCTCTGTATCTTCAATTCAGATAATTAAATATGTAAATGCGATATCACAATCAACCACACTAAGGTCCTGCAAATACATACTGAAAACAAAGTAAGAACCTAGATGAAGTTTTCACTTGAATAACACAAAACCCTTCTATCCTTTATCGTTGTTGTTTAACTGCAAATGCATATAAAAGAACTAAACAAGAGTGCAAATGAAAATATTGTTTTCGAGTTCTATACGATTCTAGTTCGAGGGAGCAGCTACACTTCAACCAAGTAAACAATGGATGGATAATACTGTAAAAGGGACATTGTAGTCTAATCATCTACACTACAAATTTCATACTCATTGAGTGATCATAGTGATGTGAGAGTTTAATTGCTGGCTCAACATCAAAATGATGTGAGATTAATGTATTTATAATCAAAAGTTAACACAAGAGTTTTAATATCCTACCCAATATATATCTATACAATCAGTTGACTAGAAGATGAGAACAAACTCCAAAATTGATATAACTAGTATAGATGGACAAGAGTTCTAACATCCTCCCTCAATCTTTGGCTGGTTGAGTCATGCGAATCCAAGGGAAAACCTGTGCCGGACTGTTTATTGATCTCCTCCTTATCAAGGTTTATCACATAAATGTTGCCTATAACACTCCTCCTCCTTACTCTTTCATTATCAGGTGGAGTGCCACCACTAGGAGTCTTATCATGAAGTTGGATTTGTAGGTTGAGCAACTCAGATTTCATCTTCTCCACTTGCAGATTACGTTGGCACATTTTTTCCTCAGATTCACATATGTGCTGCAACTGAGCAGTCTTCCATGCTGCTTTCTTCTCTTGTTCACTTACTATAGCACCAATTTGCTCTGCCTCGAGATACCGGAAGACATAATCGAACTCAGGGGATGCAAACATGTATGATTGAAGAGACACCAGAACAAATATAATAATGAGCAGACCTGGAGGTAATTTAGAATCCATAGTCGTACTTGTAAAACCCTATAATTTCACAAATATTTGAAGATCTTGTTTTTCCTTTTTAAAATGGCAAGTCTCATCCTAAGGAAAACCACAGCAAACCCCAGATGTCCAAGGTGCAGAATGTCGTATTCAAGTGTCCTAATAATGCTTCTGTCCAGGAAACATTTTGGCCTGTCTACCCAATATAAGAACAAACTATAAAACTGATATAACTAGTATAGATGGACAAGAGTTCTGACAAGTACCTCTATAACTTTAATGATTGACCCTTTCCCAACAGAGAAGGTTGGAATGCACTCGTCTAATTACAACATGCCAAGTTCTAAAAGTTAAATCTAGTAGTAACACCAACATCATTACACTAAACTATAACCGTAGTTTTACTCTTTGGAATCACTAATTGAAAAAGACCCTACAACCAAAACTATCCCAAATAGAAAAAAAAGCATAACTTTATATAACCTCATCTAAACAAACCAAGTAACTCTTATTAAAGAACTAAAGAACCCTGAATACACAAAGGTTCAAGAGCTTCATCATGCAACCACTAGGCAGGATATTGCTCAGTGAATTTTTAAAAAGACAACAACAACCTCATCATATGCAAACTAACACAATAATAACATCAATAACTACTTAGAGATGTACAACATAAAAAACATCAAAAAGGGACACTAGTACATGTACCAAAGTAAACAAACAACAACAACAAAATCTTTAATATAACATATCAATTTTCTTCATTTTACATACAACTTGACAAAATTTGAGAGGATCGAACCCCACAAAGTACTACGGAATACTGAATGAAAATAGTGAGTTACATTTTTTTATGTAAATTTTGATCTTAAATTACTTATTATTCATTTTTTTGATGAACATAAATATTCTTTATTGAAATTGTTTTGAAAAACTTATGATTTTTATAATGTAATTAAAAAGTTATAGATGATCACATAAAAATAGATTAAAACGAATTGAAAGAAATATATCTATTTTAGTTACTTTGGGACTTAATTGGAACGAATATTAACTTATTCATTTAGTGAAAGATAAAATAGAATATAAATCATTTCATACTTAGTTTATTTCTAAAAGATTTTCCACTTCGACTTACAATTACCAAGAACGAACGCGACGCACAACACGCAACGATTTCTCAAATATTCAAACATGTTTTATCTGTAATTCGAAATCATTCTTAAAATCGTAAAAACTTACACCTTCGAATTTTTTCTAATTAATATTATTATTTTTCGCCGCCATTTTGATCAGTTAATAACTATTTAAATATAATATGAAAAAATAAAATAAAATACATGATTAAATATTTTAAAAAATCATTAGTATCAATTTTATAACACGATCGGATTACTTTTTTGTGGATAATATTTATTTTGTTTTCTAATATATTTTATTTCAAGTATAATTTTATTAGTAATATTAGTTAAATTATTAATATATATTATTATTAATACATATTCAACAGAAATAATAAGTTTTTATAAACTTAAATACTATATGTCAATTTTTAGGAATCCTACACCATTATTGACAATCTTCATACTCGACAATAATAACTCGATCCCATCCAAAGATGTACCAACTGCATTTATATACCACTAATTCATATACGACAAATAAAGAAAATAACGCAAAATTTAAACAACAACACAGCGATTTTACCCCTGCTTTCCTCAACGTGAAAGCGTACATCCAAATCAATAGATTCACTAATAATATCACGAAGATTGTTATGCGACTCAAGAACCTATTCTACTTAATTTCTCAATCGATGTTTTCTCACACGAAAACTCCGTACACAAAGATTCTCATATACGCTTCGAATCTCTACGACTTTTTCATTAACCTCAACAATTAAGTTAATTATAATAAACTCCTCATAATTCTAAAAATAAAGTAATAAACTCTCTCTATTCTAACCTATAAAGGCCGATTTCCAACCATCGCTGCGCCAAGCAGATTTTCACACACACACACAAATACACACAAAAGAAGGCTATTTATAGGTTTTACAAATAAACCTATAAAGAAGCATTTTTCAAGAAAAGCCTACATCAATTACCCGCCTAAAAGCGTACTAATTACCCACAAAGAAAGCAGTTACTCTAGAACTTTTATTTCTTGTTCTCCAAGTATTTTCTGGCACGATCAAGAATAATCCGTTCTACTTGTTTATACTTTCACACGCATAACATCAATCATGATGAATAATATTATTTATTAAAACAAATAAATTTAGTAATAATATTTAACATAAGAAATTACATTATTCGAATAATCATTCAACACAATTACAATTGACGAATAGATAATTAGTTTCAAAAGATGAAAGATTTTCAATTTAAACATCTCATCTCTTTTCCTCCAACTAAGAAAATAAAAGAATTTTTTTGACTTACTATTAATCAATAAGCAAAGCTAGAACCTCTCGATTACTTCATCAATTAACGGGAAGACATTATCTATAATGACATTATTAAGGAAATGATTTGGTACTCTACTTGTATGTTCTATTTTATGATTTTGTTATCATATAAAGTTGGAAGAGAATAATGAAAATTTGATACGGCATGACTATGTCAAACAGACATTCAGTTATGGCTTTTAATTTTATAATGAGCCTAAGAAAATAATTTCATTTTAATCCTGATACTCTTATATGACTTTATCAATTTTTTTTATAAAAGACTTTATCATTATTTATTAACTGAAATTAAAATTGTTAGGAGTTAACGTCTATTATGACTCAAAGGAATAATTAATATTAATTTAATAGGACATTTGTGAAAAAATTATCTAATATTAGTTTAGGAGTATTAGTATTATTTTCATAATATATCTCATGAAACTATATTTTGCCTAATTTTTGTAGCCGGCAATTTAGTAATTAATAGTGTGCGGAAGAACACAACCCTTATTCACACTTTTATATCTGGTTAATTGTAACGATTCGCCCCCAAAGTGGCCTCCCCCGGTGTCAGATCAAGCCATCAACCCGAATAATCAAAAGCTACCAACGACGCGATAACGATAAACCGATTTCATTTAATACGAGCAATAAACATTAACTGGTCTATCATAACTAACAACACATCACAAACAAAAAAAGATATCACCAACAGCATATATCAATCTTCGAATAATACAACCATACAATACACACATAATATCCAATACTACAATATATTAGTAGTATGGTCACAATACCCACTTCCTCAATATACAAGTCGAAAGCCGGAAAACATAACGGTAGAAAGAAAAGGACTATCGGTGATCTTCTATGCCACTAATGCTTCACCTACGATCTTTAATGCGTAGCTCGCCGACGCAGCCTCCGGCAACCTCGACGATCAACCCCTAAAAACCTAGGTACGACACGCCCGCCCATAGAAAGTGGAGTCAACTATTAGCACAGTGAATACAAATACTACGATATTACCTAATGACATATAATCATGCTTATATATAACATATGTATATACATTACCTGCTACACTGTGTACAATCAATACAAATCACATGTAGCCCTCTTGTCGATATCACATAATACTATACGCATTTAGCCTATAACCATCAAACAATGCATATTCATTTAAGTGGAAACAGCCTCCCAACACACAAAAGCTCATCAAAGTCATCAAACGGCGAATCCACCTCCATAAATAGTAAACAAACGAGGAATTCACCTCCACAAATAACCAACAAACGAGGAATCCACTCCAATAAATAACCAACAAACGAGGGAATCCACCTCCACAAATAACCAAAAATGGTTTAATCCACCTCCATAACAATACACATTTGAATAATCCACCTCCACAAAATAACAAAACGTAGAATCCACCTCCACAAATAAATCCAACAAACGGCGAATCCACCCCACAAATAACCAAAATGAGGAATCCACTCCATAAATAATACACATTTGAATAATCCACCTCCACAAATAATCGACGGCGCTTCCACCTCCATCCTCAATGCATCGAGGGGCTACACCCTCAATATGCATATCACACCAAACCTCCGAATCCACGGGCTACTCCACCAATATGCATACCACACCAAACCTTCCGGCCTGGTCACCACCGCCCACAAATAACAAACAAAGCAATCAAAATACACCCTCGCATTACGATTACACACACATCACAATGCCCACACGCAAACATAAGTACACATATCACACGTATAACCACCATGACCAATTACAACTTCATAACATTTAATCATAATCACAACTATCTCATAATATGAATCATAATCACAACTATCTCATAACATGGATCATAATCACAACTAGCTCATAATATGAATCATAATCACAACTATCTCATAATATAAATCATAATCACAACTATCTCATAATATGAATCATAATCACAACTATCTCATAATATAAATCATAATCACAACTATCTCATAATATGAATCATAATCACAACTATCTCCTAACACGTTCACAATCACCTAATACACATGTCAAAATAGTCCCATGGATAAAAACACATGCAAAATATACAACATAATATATACTTTAAGCGGTTCCCATCAAAGCGAGATTTGTACTCACCTCGAGCCAAAAGCAATAGTGATCACTCTAGGTAGTCCACGTGCTAGGTCCGGGCTCAACTCCTATTCAAAGAAATTATACATTATAACACATTCCGTAGGATAACCTTTCTTAAGATCTATTAACCCCCGAGTATTATACCACATTTCTCAATTCAAATTAACTTGCTAGTATTCATCCTATCCCCAACATTAGTATACACTTCTAAAATTCCAACGTAACTACATTCTAATTACCAACTTCTTAAATCCCAATATTCGGTCATCACTTTATTACCCCAACAATAACACTTTAATCACATTCTAATCAATCCAACAATAAATCGCCAACTAGCTAAACCATTAAATACAACCTCCAATTCAAACACTAACTACTATCCAAACTTTCCCCAAACTTTCTCAACCTAATTCCTACCAGTCCATATCAAAACCAATACTTCTACTCCCAAAATAACTATATTAAAGTCCTCTAACCTCATATTACAATTTAAAGTTAATTTAAGAAAAAGTCAACAAAAGTCAACTATAATTCCCAACACATTTCAACCCCATAAATCGATTGTTATCACCTCTTGTACCATAATCCAAGCTAATTTACGATTCTATACCATTATCAAAGCTTCAAAACTCCAAAGTCAACCTAAGGAACAAAGTTAACATCCCCAAACTCATGAAATACTCCAAAAGGTTCGGTTTTCTTACCTTAAAACGCATTGTGATGACGGGGAAACTCTTCAATAAATTTCAGCCAAAGCCAAGCATTTAGAAGAAATGAAAGAAAAAAATTTCATGGGGAGAGAGCGAGAATTGGCCAAACGGGAGCAAGTGGGACGGTTTTTGATTTGTGATGATGACCGCAGGATAGGTGAGATATTTAGAGGGAAAAATTGGGCTCGCTCTGGCTTTGCTAATTTTCCACTTTCCGCACTTAAATCTTAATGAAACCGATTTCAAATGAGTTATTCCCCGAGGCATATATTACTACTCATCTCATACTCGTCTCGATATATCGATACTATTCCGAAAATTATTGATGTCAACTCCTGTCCCAATTCACCAACAAATAAATTTGTTTTTAACGCATCCAAGTTATTTCATTACCGATATTTTTTAAATTTTTACCAGAATATTTTCTTTCAGACAGATAATACTCTTGATGAAAATTATAACAATAAAAAATACATTTCAAATTTTTTTCATTGATATTTTTTTTTATCAAATATTGCATCCACAACATAAATAAATATATTTAAAGCCAAAGCTTTAAAATTAAAAACAACCAAAAGCTTCAAAAGTGAATAATTTTAAAGAATGAAGCGGAGTAGTATTATTATTGATGTTAAGTTCTAAATATTCTAGGATTCCAATGATTATTAATCAAATTTTATGATCAATTGCACTCGAATCCTCGATAATTCTATTAATGTATACACGTATCACCAGGATTAAAAGTTAAAGTAAATGTGTCCCTATTTCGTGGATATATACTAAGACTGGCTTACAATGCCAAGTGTCTGAATTTAATAAAGTCAATGATTTAACGGAGTGCCATTGTAGTATACATTAATGTTAGCGGCGCTGAACGTATTCAATCTGGGCCGAATAAACGAGACTAGTTACAATGTGTGTCAATGAACAGCTGGCCAACGCATTTAACTGGCGCTATTATGGTAGGCGCCAGCAATGAATGTATTCAACGGTCGAATAAACACTGGAGGAAGCCTAAAGCACAGAAGATACTCACACTCACACAGACGGGCTGTTGATTTTCCGAAATTTTATCTCATCCCCTAATGTTGAGCTCAATTATTTCATTATAAATTAATTTATTTTTAAATTTTTATATCAAAATTCATCATTTTTTATCCCCCATGTAGCTTGCTTTACTTGAGCCTTGGGACAATAAAAAAAAGAGTCCTTTTTACTACAATTCTTCTATTGGGCTTAATAAACTCTTGTTTATAGCTCTAAATATCCCCTTTTTAGTGAAATGGATCCCAACAATAATCCATTTAACACTCAAAATTCTACTAATTATCCTTTTAACTACCCAAATCCCAACAATTATCAATTTCAAAATCCATCTTCCAACCAACAACGTCCCAAAAATATACCAAATTATGGCTTCCAAACAAATTTTGCCATGCCGTCATCCATTCCAACACTACTATAAACGTAATTCTTATAAATTGCCGGGTGAAATGACCGTCATCCATTTCTAATAAACTCTGTTAATTTGTATAGCTTATAAGTTTAATTCATTTTACCTTAAGCACTAGTTAGATTGAATGGGGAATTGAACGTTGATTTATTTGGTTTAATTTGTTTTAATTGATCAATCGGGCAATTGAATCATTGCTGATGAATCAATCGATCGAAATTTGAATTATATTAGATTTGAGTTCGATGAAATTTAATCACTAACTGGAATTTGGATGTTTTAACTTGATTTGATTTGAATTATATTTGAGATTAAATCAATCAATTTGAATCGAATTGACAAAAGAATTAGTTTGAACGTTGTTTGAATCCAGACGAAATGTCAAGCTTGGAATTAGATTTGAGTTCAATGTTGTTTGGAATTGAATTCGATTTGAATGATATTGTTTTAATTTTGATAGAATTTAATTTTGAAAATGCAGTTTTATGCCTCGTGGCGGTAAAACTCTGAATGTTAAGTGTACGATGTAGAAGAGAGATGATCACAAATAGTTGTGCCTGTGGGTACCATCCTGGGACCAGGATCGAGGCCAATGATTGGCCCATGTTCAAGACAGTGTACCAATTGGCTGACCTCAGAAGATAAATAAGGAAAGCACGTCATTCATATCCGGCCAAAGATCGCCGACTGCCTAGGCGTGATTCGAGCACGCCTAATTAGACGATAGTCAAGATTGTCAGTCATCGCCGACGATTTAATCGAGAGATACAATGACGAGTCGGGTCGAGCGACGACGCATCTTACGGACGTAGTCCCTGAGACTGGCCGTCGGGCACGCTGAATTGACAGCCCACGCTATCTCGCTCGTCAGCTGTGGCGATAGTCGCTACATGCTTGGCGAGCGTAGCGGCATTTTATTTATTGAGTTTGTCTTATTAATATTTATATTTATCATTTGTATCTAATAAAACTGCTTTGTTTATGTTAGGCTTGGTTGGGCAGTGCTAAGCGTTCTTCGGGAATCCTAAATAAGGAACCGGGCGGAGACTGCAATACACTATACGGTGATGCTGGATCAAAGCTAAGCGATGGTATATACGGAATGCTTTTTTGGTAAGTATTTAAACATAAAAGTTTTGTGATTTTCGAATTGTGAAATTAGACTAACTTAATTTTGTATTTATTTCAGGATCGATATGAGATTCAAGTGAGGAGCTGCCGTATACGCCAGCAATTGGGAGGCTTCGAATGTTAAGAGGCGGCGGTATCTTCTTACGAAGGGGAAGCACAATGCGCTGCGGGCGCGAGGGGTAGACGATCCCGCCCTTCTCCTTGGGACTCCGTGCCCCAATTGGATCCAGGACCCCTCGCTGCTTGGGAGAAGCTTTGTCAAAATGGGGTTTCGTGGACGAAGCAATGGCCCATTCTCCCAAAAGCACTCGGCTGTAACCGGCATTTACCTCGGCATGGCTCGATGGAGCTCTTCAAGCATTCCCCTGGGAGCAAGTGGCCTTCGCGAGGCTCCATGGGATGTAGGTAAGTTTGGATTTTTACTATTAAATGACTTTTCATTATTTCCAAGCATTAACTATGTATTTTAATTCTGCTGTGTGTCGAGGATCGGAAGCGCCCGCCGTTGAATATTCGTCTCGATCTTAACAAGAAGAAGGACAAGGCGACCGACGAACCGACGGGGGAATTCTACAACCCGAGGCTGGAGACTGCTTTTGTAAGTTTAAATTTTTTATACATTAAATTTAAACGTTATTTTTTATACGTTATTTATATTTCATTCTTATGTTTCTATAACTTGCAGGATGAGTACGCGGTCTTGTTCCACGAGAAGTACGGGCCGGACTTGGATCCATTAGCTCCGGACAAGTGGATCATGGACGCAGACTCAAATTCCCCGCGAGGTCGTGGCTGGAGAAAGGCCAGACATTGAGCCGGTTATACCCCTAGCCGAGATGTTGACGGATGCCGGTCCATCTGAATCAGCCTCGCCTCGAGGACGGCAACGCTTCTGCTGTCTGAAAGTCCCGAGGCGGCAACAAAGACGCCGAGGAAGATCGCGCCTCAAGAATCGTGTGTGGCCCAACCGCACGCGATGCCCGTGGTTATACGGGTTCGCCAGCGATGGCCGATTGCTCCCGGCCCGCCTGCAGGACTCACGCAGGATCGCTTAAGGCCCATTCAGCCCCATCCTCAAAGTAGCCTACGACTCCAGAAATGGCAAAGACTTCTCTATCTTCCCCTATCCCGCCTACCCACCTCCCACCTGCATTCCCCATTAGCTGAAAGCCTCACTTGCCACGCACTTCAAGATTAAATAGCCCGTACGAGCATTAGACGCTTTGTAGGATATTTGAATAATTTTTATGTATAGATATTTTATTTAGATTTATGGATATTTTTATGTTTTATGGTTTGATTTGTGTTTTATGTTTTTATTATGCCAATCACAGCCGACTTATAAACATTTGAAAAGAATCAACAACTTTCTATTAGTATATGTTCATAAATTGGTGAATAAACATCATGTTTACGCCAGGTTGCTTATAGTTTATTTGGAATGATTTGTGTTTATATTGATTTGTGTTTATAGTTTAATTTGTTTTATAGGTCAGAGCAAAAATGTACCGATGTTTTGTCATCCGATTCTCGCAAAAATCGCGCCGGTCAGCGCCGGTGTCACGAGGGCTCGTGGGGGCATCGTGGGTCGCGTCAAGTGTCGGTGGCTCATGAGGGTTTAAGGCCGGTCAGTCGTCAGTGTCGGTCATTAAATAATAAAAATCATTTTTCTTCTTTTAATGTTGTTTTGGCAGAATCTTAATATCATTATGTATAATAATCATTAGATATATTATTAAAAATTATAATAAAAAATATTCTGTAGAGCATTCTATTATCGCATAGTCGAGTATAACTCACCATTTGTACATCATATACCGCATTTAATTATTATCGACGTGAATATTTTATAGTATTTATAATATATATTACCTAACATATAACTAATTTGGAATAAATATATTTATTATAATGCTGAATAATTAGATTAATATTAAAAAATAAGAAAACGGAGTATCGGGAGTTTAAGCGCCGGTATGCAGAGCGACACCACACCGCCACCCGCTTATGCTTATATAAAATCGAACCTCGCAGCATCGACAAGAACAAACCCAATAAAAAAAACTTCTCCCTCACCCTTACCATCCCCCCCTCTATCAACTCCGAATCCTAGGTATGTTTTGATATTTGTATGTTCAATTATATTCAATTATGTGTAATTATGTCCAAGTGTTTATTTTTTTCATTTAATTCATTTTTTTCCAAATCTGGGGTTTAACTACAGTAATTATTTATGTTCAAGTGTTATGTCCAATTAATTATGTTGTTTATTGATTGAGAAGAAGCTCCTAAATTTTCTAGGACTCCAATGATTAAGAAAAAAATATGAGCAAGAGATGGGAAAAGCGTATAATACGGTCTAAAAACACGGTTTATGGTCAATTTAAGAAAAAAATTCTAATCCTGTCTCATTGCGTGCATGCTATATATTCATGATGTTGCTACAAATAACATATACAACAAGTTACTCATATAATAATTTTTTCATGATTTATTTTTCCATTCTTTTGTCAACGAAAATCAACCATGAAAAATATAATTTTACTAGTTATCATTTTTTCTCTAACTTTTTTCCAAACTACAATAGTGTATGGAGAAATGGTTGTTATTAGCAATAACTTTCGCATAAGTGACCCACCAATTACATTCCATTGTTACTCGAAAGATGATGAATTAGGAACTCATACTAGTGTAGCAAATCAAGATTTTAGTTGGCATTTTAAACCTTCGTTTTGGGAAAACACAATGTTTGCATGCCACTTTTGGTGGAACGGAAAAGACAAATCATTTGAAGTATATAATAGAGGTTTGGTTGACTATCATTGTAACACAGTTACTGATGCCTGCCATTGGATCGTACAAAGTGATGGTTTCTATCTTGGTAGTGATATACAACGCCCTTTTGACCTATCAAAAACACAAAAAATGTATGGATGGTAATTATATATCATAGTTTTGTGTTTCATCATAAATAAATATATAATTACATAATTATTCCTTTTCAAAAAATTTCTAGCACCATCTTAATTATCCGCGAAGATTTCATTATTTGACTCAAGATACTCAAAATCGATAATAACATAACATGAAATTTAATATTAAACTTCCGATTAATTATGACAAAATCTTCATAATAAAAGAAGTGTGAATGTGGTGGCAGGCTACCGAGCCTACTTGACAAGCCATTTCGCCGAGCTAAAGATCATCAAAGCTAGCTCGAGGCTGGACTCTATTTAGATCGAGCCGAATGAATTGCTCGGTTTGACTCGACTCATACATAACTTTACTGATGTAGGCCTAAAGTTACCATATTCTACGTATGGGGTGAACAAAAAATAAAAATGTTGAGAAATTAAAATATCCTATTATCTATATTCATCAAATAGTTTAGATAAAATTTTGATCGGTCTTATATTTTGTCTTTTTCAAACAAATTTATTTTTAGCATCTTTTAGGTCAAATGTTCAATGCTGAATCTCGTCTGAATCATCATCTATCAGGACTCTTTGGCATAAGGTCCTGGATCCAGAGGGGAGAACGTTCGATAGAATAATTTTTTAGACGTATCTTATATATTGTACCGGAGGAGTTGAGAATTATTATGGAGTAATTTTTAGGCTAATTAGTCATTCTCCCCCATGAACTATTATTTAATTTTCAACTTGCCCCCGAACTTTGCCATCTTTTCAGCCATGCAACCTCAACTTTGTATCTTTTTCACCGCGATTTTTCGATGTCCCCTCAAATGTATATTTTCCTAGTTAAAATATATAAATTTTCATAACACGAGGGCAAAAAATGAATTACACAATTACTAAATTTTTTAGGCATATTTTGAAATGACTTAACATGTGAAATTCTTTTATAATAATTAAACGTAGCCTATATACGGGCCAGGTAAAAATTACTAATCGCAATCTAATTTAAATTCTTAGGACAATATTTGTTGGTGTTTCTAACGTATGAATAATATTTTAACAATACTATTTGGATACTAATCCCACAGACGTTTCACTACTTGTATAAACAATAATTAAAGATAGAAAATATGTGTACCAAGACTCGAATAATAGTAGAGTAGCAATGAATATTGTGATAAAGATCCCATTTAGATTTAAGATTCAGAAGCATCTAAAAGTGTAATGCTCTAAGATTGTCCACACCCAAATCTAGCTTAACAAGTCCCTCCGATGCTTTATCAGGAACAACTTTAAAATATTGAACTATAATCGAGGTTGGGCGGTAATTCAACGAATTCTTCCACCCACCAGTCAATGTAACAACAAGAAGAGAGACGAAGTTATAGAGTTTTTTGTTTTCAAAAAGTGACTATCAAAAGTGAATGAGTAATTTTCTTCATGAAAAAGTGGCCTTTATAGGGTTCAAACTCCCTACCTTAGCTTTCAGGAAGTGTTTAGCAAAAACTCTAAATACCTCCCTAATAATCACTTTTTTAAACTAACTACTTTAATTATATTTCAATATTTTCATATCAGAAGTTTATATACGCCTGTACTTTAATCGCAATCGATTTAAATTAATATATTAGTTTCAAGATTGAATCTTAATTGTATTTTGGATGTGGGTTTTGTATATTTCATAGGAATAATCGATATTTTTACACTAATTTTGATGATGGGTTTGTTTGATCTTTTGATGCGGTGTTATGGAACTATAGAGTTGAGGTGAAGAAGCAGAGTTCATCTATTCAATTGACAAACAAGACTGATCAGCATCTTGCTTTTAAGATTAGGCCTCTTCATTGAATGATGATTGTCATGTCGCTTAAGAGTTTTCAAGATACCATTCCCTCCGCTCCTATCACTACTATTTGATCAATAAGTAGTAAAAAATTGTTTCATTTTATTTGAGTTAAAGTACATTTTTAATGCAACTTTTTGCTTTGTCCCTTAAAAAATGATCAAATATCATTGTTTTGTCTCCCCAATATTCTTTCTTTTCTATCGTTGATATTTTATCTCTCCTTAAAAAATAGTAAATAAATTAGTTACTTAATAAAGTACTTTTTAGCTACATGGCAATTAGGGGACACAAAGAGCAGTTAAGATAATTATTTTCGACTCCAATTAGTGATTTTGATTATGTTTATTATGTTAAAATTATATGAAGGATTATTTAGTCATTTTTCAAACTTTGATCTAATTAGTAATTTTTAATGACCTATATATAACAATCTACAATTAAATATTGCTGCATTTTAATTTAGTTCTTTCTTCTCCAACCCACTCCCACCCATTCAACCTCGCCCCTACCCTTCACACCTCCCACCGCCTCCCTCAATCGTAGAATGAATCTATACATTGGCCATGGAATGACATATCATCATTACCATTCATATCGTTTTATATCATTAGTCATTTGTTTAGCCTAATATATCGAAACTCTAGCAACATAAATAATACTACCTACTAAAGTCAAGCATCGGGCCGATTATCCAGAACCGGTATCCGACCATTAATTCATATCCGGCATCTGTCCGTCTCGGTTCTAAAATTTGAACCGAACCTGCAGAATCGGGATCATAACCCGTAAGATAACCGGTTGATTTTTTCTCGATTTTGCTTGATCAGAGCCCACCCTAACCGGTCCTAAAACGATCCGGCATTCACCGTAAAAGCTGACCGGACCAGTCCAAAAAACTGACATGGTTACCGATCCAACCGAGCAACTTAGCGGTCCGTCCGCTGTCCGTTAATATCCCGACCGAACCGACCGGTAATGTTCTACTACAATACGCCAATAAACGATGGTATTTTGACTTTTTGTACTATTTCATAGTTGAACTTTGACCGTAAATATTTTTGTTTTGTTCTATATAATAATTTATGAAAACTATATTAATAAAAAATACATTTCAAATTCTTTCCATTGATATAATTTTCATCAAATATTATACAACACAAATAAAAATATTTATCGTCAAAGTTCAACTTATTTCAAATAAAAAAGTCAAAATGTCCTTATCATTTAGGGATTTAGGGACGAGGGGAGTAATATGGGCAACACTATACACATACCCAAATAGTGTTTTTCAGTGAAATGATAATTTGCCCTTGAATGAGCCCAGCAGTACTACACTTCATCAAGGCCTGATAATCCGCCAAAAACAGCCCGACTGCAAACCGTCTGCTAATTCATCCATTAAGCTAACGGACTGTTCCGGCATTTTATTTTGGCCCGAGATCCGATCGAACTGACTGCTAAACCGGTAGAGATCCGGCTCACATATAATAAGCCCTCCCCCTCTTCTTCCATTTTATTGATTACAGCCTCCATTTGATTAATCCATCGCTTGGTTAACGGACCGGTTCAAGTTATTTTATTGTTAATTGTTTGTTCATATAATTATTTGTTTTAATAGATCTATTAGTAAAATGTTAATTGTTTCATTTGTTGCTCATTCAAATTGTAAATTATTTTTTTGATCTAAGGTCACTTAATTATTGTCTATCGACATTGGGATCGGGGATTTTCATCTTCGTGACTCAAGTTGAATTTTTTATTTTTACACCGCTTTTGATTGGGAATTTCAGTAGGCTTTTGATTTTGGGTTTTTTTTTATTTGAGTTATATTGGACTGGCCTCGAAAACCGGTCGTGACCGGTAATCCATCGTGCCACTATCGACCGGTTCCGTCCCAAAAAATCCGATAAGAGCATCGGTCCGATCCGTCCACGGTCCGGAAACCGGGAACCGGTAACAACTCTATACACTTAGTAACAGGGGCAAAATAGTCATTTCACCCCAACTATCCACCGCTTGTCCGCGGTATACGCCCGTGAGTAATATATGGCATCACCATATATTGAAACTCTAGGAACTAAAATAGCTCGAGAAAAATTAAGATTAACCACCCCACAACATGTACAATTCGTTAATAAAATAAATTGTCAATCACAGCTTCACATGCAATAGATCTGGTTCAATGAATTGCCTTTCTGCTAGATTTACTTTTGCAATTTGTTATTGTGTGTTATCTTATCAAGTGATAAAAGCAAGGTGTTCCGGTAATAACCCGGCTCCTAAGTACTTCGATAATAATATGAATTTGTAAAAATTTATCGTGAGCCTAATTACTTCTTATAATTTAGTAGTAGTAGCGCCGATAAATCGAAGTTAAGTTAGATCATAAGTCGCTCGAGCAACTCGCCGATTCGCCACTTCGCTTCAAGCACAAACTCTGGCTGTTTTTCATGACTTACGAGTTAAGTCATCTTTCATCCTTATCATCACAAAATATCTTCTCCATTTTGAAGCCCACTCTTTCAATTTGTTAAGCACACAAAGATCCTCTCAAGTTTGTAAGACTTTCCAACATTCCTCTCACAAATTTTGAGGTAAAAGAAATTAGAGTTTTAGTTGATTTCGACTTTTTGCATAACTCAATTTTTATGATGATCATAAGTTTGTTATGGGTTCTATGATGTATATAAGTGATTAATTCATGATTTAGAGGCGTTGTTTGAGGGACGCATGTAATGGGTTGACTTTTCTAGGTTTTGGCTGACTTTTGTTGTTGATATATTTTTATAAGATTCTAAATGTTTAGGAGTTTAATCGGGACCATCAGAAGCTATCAGAAGCGTTGTAGATTTAAAATTGACTAAAGCGAGTGTTGAAGCCGAAAAAGCGATTTGTAAGTCAGCTTATAATCGATATTTTGGAGATAAGGCCGTTAATTACGACTTTCGGCGATTAAATATAATGACTTATAATTTGATATGAAATGTTAAAGTGATGTGGAATTTAGCGGGGGATCGATTGGGACAGTCCGGACGGGACATTAATCGCTTGTTTTATCCGTCATTTAATCATTTAGAAATAGTTCCACCAAGAGTCAGGTTGTATCTTCTGTAATTAAAGTATGGTAGTAGTCTTGATTATACTTCGGTGTTTTGTTAGGCGTTGATCGTGGAATGACGCTGTCGCAGGATTGTGTTCGCTGGCGTTTTTGTGTGGTAGCTAAAGAGAGGCGTAGTACTTAACGGCAAGTACTATGTACTTATTTTAAATTGTGGTATGATTATGTGTGAATGGTATACATACCTTGTGGTGTGATTATGCATACATGTAATTGTTGTATGATTATGTGATTCATTTGTGTGAGCCATGACATGATTATGTGATTATATTCTCATACACAAGATTGTTCAGGTAAAAGAATAGCTCGAACCCAACTTATATTTCTCTGATGCAGCGGCCTTGCTCAAGACTGCTCGATTTATGTGTACACTTGGTCGGCAATCGCTAGATTGTATTCCCGCACTTCTTTTGGTATGTCTCAGGGCCTTGTCGGCGGTTGTAGATCGATTTACGCCGATCAGGATGTTTTAGTCGTGGTGCTTTAATATTGTTTGGGAGTAGAGGTTGGTTGAGCATGTGACTTGGTGACTCGAGTATAAGGATTTGACCTTATAGTCGACGCATTGTGGTTGTGACTCTCCTTCCTCAGATACGCGTATATCGGGCCTTATACTTGTGGTATAAGCGGTTTGTCTATACTTAGTGCATATGCGGTGTGTTTTATACTTAGTATAAGTATGGGCTTGGCGATACTCTTCAAAGATAAGTGGGTGTGATTATCGATTGGTCAATTCTCAGATAGACGGATCGAGCATACAAGACAGAGTTGGTAGATTAAGTGATACGAGAGATGATGGTTTGATTTAATTAGAGTTATAGTCGCTGGAAGGCCCTCGAGTTCTTCTGCAGACAATTTTACTGAAACTTCTATTATATCCTCACATGTTATGTCCGAGATTTCTTTGGAATTATGTTGTATGACCTTTATTGTTCCGATATATATATATATATATATATATATATATACATATTTTATCTATTTATATGCATTGGCCTCGACTTGCTCCTCGTATGGTTTAAGTTTTCCCCTCAAGTGTTTCTGCTCACTAAGTTTCATGACACACTTTTCGCTTACGAAGTGCATTTCATTTGTGCCAGCCGGACAGACACTATTGAGCCTACTGTTGAGAGTTTTCTGTCTTGGCTGTGTGAGCTGTGGCCGAGGATCCTCATAGTCTCATTTCTGATGCTACACACAACCGACATTGTCAGATTTTCCTTTTCAAATCCTTGCAATTGGCTTCAGCTTGTCATTTCAGACATTTAATACAAGATTTCTCATTTCCTTTAGAAATTTCCTCTATTACCTGCTTATTTGGGATACGTTGTATATATATACGTATTTTATTGGGATATCACAATTTACTGATCAGAAAATTTTAAATCAGGATATGTTTGATGATATTAACGGGAATCAAATTTTTGGATTTAAACGAATAGAACATAATGTCCATCTATTTATGATTCGTTCGAATTATAACGACTCTCACCCCAGGGCCACTAACCCCACGGGGTCGTTAACCATGAATGAGACTATTAACTCAAAGTTGCATCCTTGAGTTTATTCTGCTGTGCACTTGTCATCTTCTTTTTAATTATTTTATTATTTTTATGCATTGATCAAAATGAACCCGCACTGGGGTGTGGGGTGGGAATAAGGGGGCGGTGGTGTGGGCTCAGGGTTGGGGGCAGTGGAGGGCGTGAAGTGGGTTATGGTGGGGTGGGGTGGGGTGGAGAATAAAGAGGCTAAAGTATGTTATATTTTAAATATTGTAAAAAACCTTTCACATGTAAAAGTTAATTCAGATTTTCAAGCCCCTATATATCAAGGTAAGCTTTTATACAGCCATTCAACTAATAATTCTGCTTCTGCCCATTTATACCTATTAATTACCTGGCTTCTACACAAACAACATGCTCAACACTAAACCAAGATACTACAATGACAATATTAAAATTTTCCTTCTTTCTTCTTTGACATCCCTACCCTACCCCATCCTCATCCCCACCTGCATTTGCAACCCACACTTCCAGTGTACTGTATGTTCCAATTCTCAGAGGGAGTATAAGTTCACCCCTCCTCCAATCGTACTGCGTTCATTTTCCTGAAAACTAAGGGCCGTTGGGTTGCTTGGAATTGAAAAAGTAGGGTTGAAGGGAAGAGGGGCAAACTAAATCCCATGTTCTATAGCCTCATTCTTTGTCTCTCTGAGAATTGTTGATTTCAATTCATGTTGTTTGTTGTGATGGCTTTGATGAAGTATTATATGAAGTAGTGGACTAGTGGCTAGCATACTATGTAGATATTCGAAAAATTTATTTTTAACACAATTGATTTTTTTTTTTGGATACAACACAACACCCCTTCCCCAAAGAAACAAAAATACCCTTCTTTATTTCCACTCTTTCTCCCTCCTTTCACTCCTCACCACCAAATTCATTCATCATCCACCGCTACTATAACATTTCTCCACCACCTCTGCCCTCTCTTCCTCCCCTTCTTCCCCACCATTATTTGTTCTCTTCCTCCCTTTCTCCACCTCACCTCTGCTTCTTCCCTCCCTCCTCACCATAGCGCCCCCTCCCTGTCATTACGCCACTACCACTGCAACACCAATTGTGACTCATTCCACCCCCTTCCCCCAATCGTGACCCACCCACCCCTAACAATGCTGCCCCTCAGAAGCAATTTAGTGTTTGGAAAGGGAGGGAAGACGCGATTTGGTTTTAAAGAGGGTGGCGGAAACTTAAGGGGGAGGATGAGGTACTGTGGATTGGGGGCAATGGGATAGGGGGTGAGGGAGGCAGTGGAAGTATGGGTAAGGGTAGGGGGTGGGGGTTAGGTTAGGTGGCAGTGGTGGTGGTAATAGTGAAGAAGAGAAGAAAAAAGAGGTAGAATAAAGGGGGTATTTGTATCTTTTTGAGGAGGGGGTATGATATTGTATAAAACAAAAAAAACTATGTTAAAAATTAAAAAAGTGTTTTGACCTGTGGTAAACTTCCAAATTTCTCTGGATATTCGATACTTGGTAGGTGTGTAAGTATGTTTGGTTAAAAATATAGAAAATTAGGAAATATTCATTACAATCGTGGGCTTCCCTCCTTCCATTGCAGCTACTGTTGAATTAGTTGTACCCAAATCAACCCCTACCACCTTTTCTACTATTACTCTAAGGGGTAAAGATTGAGTGTTTTTGGTATTTCTGCACTTTTTTAGGTTGAAATTATTAAAAATTGCTGAATTGGACAATTTTTGACCGAAAAATACAGTTTTGCTGAATTGTTTTTCAAGATTTTGAGTGAAAGATGAAGAGGTTGTGGGTGAGTAAAAATTAACATGAAATTGAGCTCTAAGAAGACATCAAAACCCATGTAGTGGATATGTGGTGTCAAAGAAGAAATGTAAAATGCACAAAGTTTAGGTAGCTGGGTAAAGCAGTATAAAGAATACATGAGCATGTGTTTTAGCTTAATTCACCATGTGTACAGGCCCCAAACTTTGGCTTAATGTTGGGGTAAATAGTCTTTTGTGTAGAAACCGAGTAGTATAGTGGGACTCATAACATCTCCCGAATTCTAACCCATAAATATGGACCAAATAGAAACTTACGCGATAGTATATTAGTAGGCAAAATGCTTAATTAGCCATTTTGAAAACAGTGTGTGTAATTTCATTTTTGTCCTCGCAGTTGGTATGAAAATTTATATATATTTTACTCAGAAAATACATTTCAGGGGCATCCCGAAAAATATATAATACAAAGTTCAAGGGGCAAGCATTTAAAAGATGGCAAAGTTGGAGTGAAATAACTGAAAATTAAACGATAACAAAAAGAAACTACATCACAATTTTTACTATTAAATAAACTATTTTTTGTGTTTGGTAATATCAATTTCAGTGTTACTAATAATAAAATAGAAAATTTAATTTTTGTATAAAGTTTAAAAAATCACCTTTAAATTTGAATAAGTTATAGAAATTGTAATATCATTATATGTATGTCACCTCAAGCCAAAATCTTCGAATAAAATCAAGGTGTCCAAATACTATATACCATGCTTGCTATAACCACACCAAAACAATGTCAAAAATAGGAGTGAAATAATTATTTTAGTCCCCCTATTTGTAAATGTAGTGTTTGAAGAAGTTTCATTACAAGCAAAATAGTTATTTTACACGCTTTTAACATTGCTTTGGTGTGCTTTTAATCCCTCTCTCTATATACTCCCTCCAAATCAAAATTATTTATGTTGTCGCATATTAAGGTGTAGCTTTGAATATCAATTATTCTTAAATTATATTTTCAAAAATTATAAAAAAAAAATAATGAAACTATTTCTAAAACGAATCTAATTATATAATTTTATTTTTATCAAAATAATGAATTATTAGTAATTAATTGTCAAAATTTCATCTCGATCAGCGAAAGTGTCAACCATTTTTCATTGACTGTCAAAGCTACCTTTTTTTTATTTTTCTGATAATGAAATCAAAGCTCAACCTTGATAAGTAAAAACGTCAATAATTATTTATTGATGGTCAAAGCTCCACCTCCATAAACGAAAACGTAAATCATTTTAATATTAACTTAAAAAATCTACAAAATTATGTGATCATGATCACGAATGGGCGCCTGTATAGCGATTCCAAGAAGAAAATGAAGAAAAATAATAATAAGAAGAAGATAAACATCAAAATTGAAATAATCAACTGATATGTGTAGTTAAGTACTAACATTTCCTCCTAGCTACAGAAACGACACCATCAACACGCTTTGTCACCTCTGCTTGCTTCCCCGCCACCTCGTGCTTGCTTAGTTACTTCATGGCTAAGTAACCTCATTATATAACAAAATTTCACCTCCTTCCTTTCTTCATATGGCCGACCCTTTCTCCCCTCCCCTTTTCTCAAAAATTTTCTCCATTTTTGAAGTGAAAACAAGCTCAAGCTCATCTCTCAATCATTCTAAACATTTTAAGGTAAAAATTATCTCTTGATTCTAACTATTTTTAAAGTTATGAAAGGTTGAATTTTATTGATTTTATATTGAATATTTAACCTAAGTATTTTGGTGATATTTAAACACTTGAATATTAATCTTTTGAAGAAAGGATGAAGATTTGTGTTTTGTTGACTATTTTTAGATCTAGTTTGACTTTTGAAAGAAAAATATGAAATAAATAGTAAATGAATTGAAAATTTAATAATTTTTTATTTGTGAGCCATTTATAATATTTGGATTTGATAAATGAAGTTTTTGTTATGGAAATATTATATTGTGGATGTCTTGTCAACCAAGTCGCCTTGCTTACCGTAGTGAACGATTATTGTTAAATCAAATAGGTTACTTACTGCTTACTGAAGCTCTCACAGGGGATCTCGGAAGCCTGGCTTCTCATTGCATTGTATTCATTAATACCCAAAAAAGCAATAAAATCATCCTCATTATTCTCTTATTTCTCTCTCTGCTTCATTTATATTGCTCTTAGTTATATTCATAATGCTTTTAAATTTTGAAGACAAGTAGTAGTTATTATAATTTTTGGAATTAAAATGGCTGTAGTATAATTTTAAATAGAAATATCAACCTGAGAAAAAAATAAAAATCTTGAATATGGACGTTTCTAACTGCACTAGCGAGTACCGGCCATTTAATTTTGAAGTGATTTGAATTTATTTACTATGTTTGGTGATTAATTACTAAACTATGTTTTGAATCAAAAGGAGATGAATTATTGTTTTAAAATGAAATTGATGATGTTACAGTAACTTTGAAGTTGTTTATGTGAGTTATATACCAAATTTGGTAATTTTAAAATGGTTTAACTATTTATTTTGATTTTCGGATGTTAAAATGAGTAGAAATGTATTTAAATGGAGAAAATGGATTTGTATTGCATAAATATTTCGGGCGTAATGGTTGGGTCTTCAAAATATATTATTTTGAGCTATGATAATTATGCAACACAGGGGTTTTGGATTTTATTAGTATTTGGGGAATTAAAAGTAAAAAATAATTGTCATTATTATGTTCCTTAGGTGCGATATCGATAGTTGCTTCTCGTGTAGTAAAATTTGTTGATATTTGGCTTAGCTTGAGGAGAATTTATATCGCGAGACTTAACCTTTCATATATTGTGTATATGTAAGTTGTATAGTTTTGCCGATGAGTTATATATGTGATATGTGACATCGAGACGCAAAAGCGATATCGAGTATCGCGGATATGATCACCAGATATCCGAGTGGTGATATCCGATGGTGTGTGATTATCGCTGGTGTGATTTGTTGTTGAACTCTCTATCCTGCTAAAATGGTACTCCCCATGCAGCTGAGTCTCCGCTTGATGGAGTAGAATCAACGGTACCGATCAAGAGCTATTGTTTTCTCGTTACCGAGTAAAGCAATCTAGAAACGGATGTTGTCCTCAAGCCACGGAGTAGAACTCGCAGTGGACGATGATATTTATTTTCTTACTTCTATCGAATGAGTAGATTTCGATAGCAGTGGCCTGAAAGTGTAGCTATTGTTGCTTGGCGCCGAGATACCGATCGACGCGTTATTAGTTGTGCGTAAGGTGTATGAGAATTTATTCATTTGATTATCTGATATGATTATGTTATCGGGTATTATTGATTATTTGAGAGATGGATTCTATTAAACTGTTGAGACTATATGTTTACATGTGCATATATGTGTGACTAGTTATGGTTCGTTATATAAATATTCATTGAGCTTCCAGCTCACCCCTTTATTTGGGGAACTCAAACCTTTGTAGTTGCAAGAACGCTCATATAAGACCATCTTTGCTACCAGAAATGAAAGTACAATCGTAGGGCCATTGGGGTGGCTAGATATCCTCACAATGGGCTTCATATTGTTTCCTCTTTATAGAATTTTCAAAAACTTATGTCTTTCGAGGAGTCAAATGAGACTATAACACATTACTATAGTGTATTTTGGGGATTATGTCGTTATGATGTTGGTTGTATTATTCAAACTTGAGATGATGATTATGAATGTTGTGTTTTGGGCGAAATAATGGGTTCACCCCTGAATGGACAAAAATTTTTTGATTACAGTATTATTATCAAACAAGTCTTTATGTTGATATCCCGACAGACTCGTATCTTCAAAGGGATGACGACATTCCAACCTCGTGGGTACCACCTCAAGTGGTCAGTATAAAAATCAAGAAAATTAATATTTCGAAAAGCCCAAAACTTCCAAACTCGTAAATACATATTTGAAAATTTTCATATTGATATAGTATCAACGATCTCCGATACACGCCGATTTTCACGTCAAAATTTCTGAAAAGATATGCCAATACCAAACTCTAAAGACTCAGCCTTCCTTGGTAATGATGTTAATACGATATTCAACGAAATCACGATATATCCGATTGTATGAATCCCCATTACCCAGCTTCCACTCTTGTAGTATAACCCGACCTTACGCCAAGAGTAATCCTCCCCGAGAGGACGTCAATAATGTCGTATCACATTACTCCCTTTACTCCATTCACCCCCTCGCTTTCACTCGTGTCTAAAAATCGCCATCATTCAACATAAGCCTGCGGAGAATCTACTTATGACACGTAATTTATTTTCCAAGTTCTCGGCACACATGGTCCAAGACGGCTCTAAACGCGCTCGTAAAACCCACATGTGATTGATTAGAGTGTCCATACTTTTGAAACCAAGAAAAAATTGATCAACACACATTCAAGCACACACTAGTTGCTTGGTGTTCGATTCCACGAGTGAACACTCAATTCAAGTGACAAGGCAATCTTGTTATTTTCTCTGTGCTGCTGTAGAGGTTTTCTTTTTGTTTGATCATGTATCCATGACCTCTCGAGACAAAACAACATTAGATTGCGCAATCCAAAATTTCATTACCATAGTAAGTGTCTATTTTTACATATACTCATCATTATCCAAAATAATGATGTGGTTTGAATCTTGAAGCTCGGGATTCAAAGACATCAGTCACACAACCTGGATGTACAGACATTTAAACTAAGCACTCAACTCCCACTAAAGCATCTTCACTTAAGCATTGATGAGGAAAGAACGATACTTCTTCATGTCATGCTTATACCAATCAGTGGCTGGGGGTATCTAGTTAAACGTTGTTTTTCGTTTCAACTTTATGCACATATGCACTTCTATTTTCAACTATTACAAGAAGCCACATATTAATCAGTACATACTTCTGGATCAATAATGATCTTGATTCTTAGGTTCAAATAGCTACTAGAATACCAAACTAGGCAACCTTCAACATCGGGCCATTAGAGTTATAATCCGACTTGTTTCTATTCACACAACTTCTCAAAGTTGTCACTATACTCAACTTCTGTGTTCTTTGTAGTCATTTTCTTGTTGTGTTACACCTGTTACTTTTAACAATATGTTCACAACCCTCATTTATCACTTTTGGTCCAACTAAACATGATCGCCTCTTGGCTAGTTTAATTAACTAATATAAATGTAGTCCCTTTTTATTTTCAATGTTATTATTTACTTGTATACAACTTTATAATGTGGAAAATAGATCTCTTGGAAATATTCTTCTTTAAGGTATTCATCTAGATCCCGGTTAAGTGCTTTATCATATAAGTAACTAACTTATTGAGTTCATTGAATTGGACTTCTGGTGAATTCTAGAAATATTCGAGCTGATCTTTACAGGTACCAAACCTATTTAATGTAGTTGTATTATTTCATATTAAGGTAAGTTCTTTAACATACTAATTTGCACATGCCGGGTATTTTTCAACCTCGCAAACGTAGTCTTCCCTTTTGGGTTCTTGAAATCATCCGCATGTCATATAAACGCTCTTCCAACTCTCCATATGTAGGAAAGTCGTTTCACATCTAGTTGCTCAAGCTCCAAATCCTTCGATATATATGCAACTATAGCAAGAAGCACCCCTCGATTTAAAAGTATGTCCGACTACGTGAGAATATCTCATTGTGGTCTACTCCCCTTCTCCGACCGAACCCTAGCAACAACTCGAGGCTTATACTTGATCCCCCCTCAACCCTTCTTTCTTTCTTCTTGAACAACTACTTGCAAGTGACAATCTTTCTTTCCCGCCGGTTTTCTAGCCAACCGCCAAGTCCGATTCTTCGGTAGTGACTCTATTTCATCTCCCATGGCAAAGAAGTCATTGGATGTAATCGCACTAAGAACTACTTTATACAGAAGTTGGCCTCCACGAGGATCAACTTCCTCTACAACCTCAGAAAAGGCCAACATGGTCTCATATCTATACCTCCGGTAGGAGGCATCTATGTGTTTGAAGTTCTCTCTAGTATGCATCTGTGAGCCAAACTCCGACATGTTCTACCTCCAGGATGGAACAACTGAGGCTCTGCCTCTCGAATGTGACCGAGAACGCCATCCTCAACTTTATAACTAGCCTCTACCCTCTCGCTCCACCGCTTCACAACACCATCATCTTCACTAATCTAAGTCTTCAAAGTCAAGCTAAACATGGAATTTTCATCAAATACAACATTCCCGCCGTAATCTCCTCCTCCTTCGAGTGGCGAACACTAAACTCTATATCTCAATTCATCACCATAGCCTAAATACTCCCTCTTTCGCCTCGATCCAATTCTTTCTCTTCATTCACATAGTAAATTATGCAACTAAAAGTTCTCAAGAGTAATCGCTGCACTTCCCAAATCATACTATAAGAGTTCAAATTTATGTATGTATGACCTCTATTAATCGTGATAACATGATGTACCACCCGCCTCTCCCAAAAATTTCTCTAGTCCAAAGATTAGAGAGCATACATCTGGCTCCTCTCCAATAGTGTGTCTCGATTCATACGCCTCGCAACACCACATTCTCGCTAGGCGTTGTTCACTATATGATGTCCTGAAATTCCCTCATTCTTGCAAAAAAACTCATTAAACCTCGATGAGCATAATTTCCAACCATTAACTGCTTTCAACCTCTTGATCTTTTTCCTTGTCCTGATTTTCACCAAAATCTTCCATCGTTGAATTGCTTGAAAGCATCACCATTTTGCTTAATATGAAACCTAAGTCATCCTTGAGTAATCATCAATAAAAGATGAAAGTATCCGTGAACCCCCAAAGAATCAACATGTGAAGGACTCCAACAATCATAGTGGATGTAATCAAGTGTGTCCTTAGTCCTATGAGTTGCCTTAGTTGTTTCTTCGATGTAATCAAGTGTGTCCCTCTCACATATGCCACAACTCAGTCATGTCTCTTTGTCAACCTTGGAGTAGCGCTAATCGCAATGAACTTAAGCTATTGGTCACCTTGCAAGAAATGTAGAGCAAGGCACCTCTCACACCTTTAGAATCACTTTTGAACCGTTGTAGACATGTGACTCCACATCTCGCCTTTTTGAAGCTAAACCCCTTATCATGTTTGTTAATAATAAGATAAGATTTTTCGTTACGCCGGCAGACGCTTCACATCATTAAAAATGCAAAAACTTCCCATCATGAGTCCTAAGTTGATTGAACCTATCCCAACCACTCCAAGTAGCACCATTGGCCATGGAAATATTTCCACCATCCACTTTGTTCATATGTCAAGAACCATTCTCTCCTCATGGACATATATATATATACGCATAACCCACACACATCGGGTGTACGCGTGTCCATCAAGCAACTAATGAAATGTCCTCTTCGACGTTGAACCATCCTCGCCAGTCAAATGGACGGTCCCCGACATTACCAAATTGCCTCCCCTTCTTTGCCTCTCCTTGAGACAATCACTCTTCTAAGGACCTCCTTACGTATTACATGTATCTCTTGGCTTCGACCCCTTTGTATGATTTCTTGAAAAACTTTCTTCTTGGTTTACCATAACTTTGATTGTTATTAGCTATAAAGCCAACAACCTCATTCAACTAGAACCACTACAAAGTATGTGTTGTTTACCGTGCTATTCTGATTCCACCTCCTCTGTAGATAAGTGAATCCTTTTCCATCATTGATTCTCTAAATTCTCATATATGATGGAGGTAATGAGGCTAATAATATCAATGCAAGTCTTCATCATCGTTTTCTTTAATCTCAATATTACGCTAAAATCGATAATATTGAATTCACCCATCTGTGACGATCTTTCTCGTGATACGACCTTCCTCGCATCATAAGGCTTTTCAAACAAATGTCATTCGCTTGTTGGTTAAGCTCTTGGTCATGTAGAGACTCTCTTAGCACCATAATCCAACAAATGTGTCTTCTGTTCAAACCTCTCTCGCAACGACGTTATCTTCCAAAACATAACAACAACAATGTTGAATGCGGACTTCTCCTCCACGATACTACAGTTTTTCAGTAGGTCAGCATTGGCTTCAAATGAGAGGTGCCCAAAGCCCTTCTCGCTTAATTACCTAACTCAGACTTGCTGTCGTTTTATTCCCCTCGCGCGCGAATCTCTCAAACTTTACCACCCATCTCTCTTCACACCGATAACCCGGCTCTTTGATACCAATTTATTATTATAACAAAGACATATATAGAATTAAGTAAAAGACTTAAAAGAAAAACACAAAGATTTTTACATTGTATCCCTAACAATGTATTAGATCTTCAATCCACTCTAAGTAACCACCGTAAATTTCATCACTATAATTTTAATAAATTTAATTGAAATAGTTTAAAGTAATACAAGTAATCAAGTAAAACCAATAACTATTTGGTGCAAGGAAAACTAAGAAAGCTAAGACATTTATATAGGACCAACTATTAAAATTAAACTCCTAGCTAGATGTGACTATCAACTTAAATTCAATGCATTTCAACAAAGATATACTTAGTGATTCTAGGGATAATCCATACAATTGTTTGATAAGTTAAATTAATGTATTTGTTGAAGTTGTATTAGTTCCTTCCTCCTCTGTGATCCCACTCGTTTCCCCTTTTCCAATCGCCACCCCCACCATCATCCTCCTCCCCTAACTTTTCACATTTTAGACAATTGATATGAGATACTATTTAGGCTAAGGAAATTAAAAGAGTGTTAAAAATTAAAAAAAGTGATCAAACATGTATTATTTTATTAATTCCTTATACCTGGTACATATTCAAACAGTGTTCCAATGGAGATAAGATTATTATTTTATCCCCTATTTTGAAGTGTAGTAATTCAAACCATTATCATTTTTTATGCGGATACTACTGGTCTTAATATTCCGACAAAAACTTCAATGGGCGACCACCGTCTCCTCCTCGTTATTCTAACACAATTTATACTCGCATTCATTTCTCAAGCATCTCGCTGCTCCACAAACGGTATGCTAGACGAGCATTTCATCTTTTATCATACCTCTCGTTGAGCCTCACGTTTTATAAGATTTCAGACATCATACATTTACTTAAGTTATTTATAACTACACATTATTGATGTCCATAATGCATCAAGTATAATTAATTAAAGCAAGAATGCATAATGGGTACATATATATATCAAATATAGTAGTTTCAACTTTATTTACAATTCACATGATAATTTTAATTGAAATCGAACTTGTTTGTGCCAATTTAGACCTCAGTGTTTGTTAATTTTTATCTGAAAACACAAATTGGATAATCTTTATGGATGGAGTTAGTACAATTTATGATGAAAAGTATACTATTAATATGATAATTAAGCCTTAAAAAATGTTAGCTTTGCGATGGAGATAGTGTGGCCTTTTTCATCATTGTTTACATTTTAGTATTCTGAGTACACTAGAGCTTGAATTAAATCCCTTTAATGATTCAGAAGTGCCCATTGTAAGAAACATTCGTGAACTACCTCAAAATGATTATGGACGTCCCGGTTTGTCTCACACTACCGTGGCCGGATCACTCGTGCACGGTTTTAAAGAGGTCAGTAATCAATCCTCGAAATGATTGTTTTCTTTTGAATTTTGATTGTTGACTTTCTAAATCTTGAACTCGAATATGTTTGTCTATCATGAAAAAATATGTCAAAAGGGTAGTATTTTCAACGTAATCTATTGCTAATATGTTAATTTTGACTATTGGAAATCGAACTCGACAATCTTTTTCTGATAGAGGGACTATGAAATTATCAAATGAAGGAATTGATTTTTTGTTGCGTGGGATTATAGGTGGAGGTGTGGTTACAGACGTTTGCGCCTGGATCAGGGACACCAATACATAGGCATTCGTGTGAGGAGGTGTTTGTGGTGTTAAAGGGGAGTGGGACTTTGTATTTGGCTTCCAATTCCCATTCAAAGTACCCTGGAACCCCTCAAGAATTCCCTATGTTTGCTAATAGCACTGTCCACGTCCCAGTTAATGATGTGCACCAGGTTGGTTACCCTTCTTTACATTTCACGAATTGGGTAGGACTTATGTAATTGCGTCTTATGGATTAGATGTGTTAATTGTATTGATATTGTGGATTAGTTGTTCAAATGAAAAAGAATATTCAAACTATATTACCTATTATGTCGTACACTCGCGATAATACGATTTATTTTCCCAATGTTTAGATGTTCAATTGAACATCCTAGCTATGAGCAGCAGTACATAAAGGCTATAGTATGGTTATGAAAGGATTAGATGGTTTATCATTGTGGTGCAGATCACTATGGTTCCTATTGTTATCCAAACTTTTGAATGGAGCTACTTGCTTATAGTGGTTAGTAGAAGAGTGATTGGGAATATGAAAGTTTTGCATATAAGCTCCTTAGATGAAATTTAGTTATATAATGATATGTCATATTTATTACCATACTATTCCTCGCAAATTTTCTTTAAGCTAATGGGATTGTTTATATGGAATGCAAAATTCAGTGTTATGATCCTTGAAACTAGAAAATGCAATTAACGCACGAGGATGAATGGTATATTCTCATTGATAAGTTGTTAGATAACCGGTCATTAAGATTTTCTTACTAGTAGAACGCTAGATTTGTTAGCTTATTTACTTTCTGAAGCAGAAATAATGTCTCTAAGCCATCAGATTACATTTATGATATTTACAGGATCTAGATTGAAATAAGATATTTCCAGTTAGCATTAGAAACTTGTATTATTGTCCTAGCTAGTTAGCATTTGTGTTGTGACAAATTAAAGCTTTATTGGCCAATGAAAGCTATGGTTAATATTATCCTTTTCTCTTTGACAGGTCAGAAACACTAATTCTGGTGAAGATCTGCAAGTCTTAGTTATTATATCACGTCCTCCTGTTAAAGTGTAAGAAATTCTTACCAGTTTCATTAGATTTCAGACCTTCATAAGTTGTTGCTTTGTCGTGCTTGTGCTACTTGTATGTTGAGGTTCTTGATTTAAGACTGTTTATTTTCCTTCTAGATGGTCAATACAAGAAATTTAGAAGTTTCACTACACTACTGTATGGCCTGTGGAGATTTTGATTAAAATCAATGAAGGACATATTATATTGATATGTTTTTTCTTTTCAAGAGGCTCGACTCTCTACCTCTCAAGTTATATGTCTCTGATTGAAAGTTCTGTTCAATTACATTTTGACATGAAGTTGTTCAAGTGCTTCCGGTTCAATCCTTTTTAACAGTCGTTAATTAAACTCAGGTTCACATATGATGATTGGTCCATGCCACATACTGCTGCTAGGTTGAAGTTCCCTTATTATTGGGACGAACATTGCTATGAGACGCTATCCAAAAAAGATGAACTTTGATGTTCAGGTGTGGATGCTGTAACCATTTGTTGAGACTTGAGATGTCCAGCTTTGGAAGAATTAGAACCGTGACGCATGTATATTTTGTTCAATTGGCTGAGGTTATATTAGATGTAAAATGATTTCTTGTGAAAGTTTTTGTTGTATATTTCTCCTATCATGAATTATCAAGTCCCTCCAAGGGCTGGAGGAGAATGTATTGCCTGCTTTTTACAAAGGATTACTTTCTGAAAGCGAACGAGTACAAACTTAATATTGTGGATTATAAAAATTGTGCTCCATTCCTAAATGATGCAGAGTTTTCAAATTTGGAAATTCCTTACTAAGTTCTATTTTAACTAAATTGTGAAAGGGACCAGTGGACGAAAAAGTCAATAAGGAAGAAATTTAAATTTTGAATTTGTGCATTGTCAAACCTCTCTATTATTTATGAATGGAGGGAGTAATATTGACAACTAAATCCCACCTTAGGAAATAAATTTATTTAGTATAGGGATGACCAGTCTTGCAATAGTATAATAACTCAAGGCGAGCGAGCATTGGGTCTATCAGAAAAAAATTGTTCTATTTAATCCCAAGGATGTAATGAAATTCAAGAAAATGGCAGATATAACATAACTGGATGGCAAAAACTGAAATTTCAGGGACATAATGCTTTTCTATGGAAAATTTACATGTCAGATTCCTAAACCATGAACGGTTCTGGAGCTAAAGGGAGCAAGAACTACCACACTCGGTACTTTCGGCCACCATTTGTATACAGTAGAGTTACTACCGCTTCTTGCTTGATGAGCTTCGACGTTCAGCTTCACTCTCAGCAACCAGGACGTAGAACTCTGCCCCAAGCATCTCATGTATGTCGAGATTCTTAGAAGTGCTCATCTCCACTGTGTCCATGATTACCTCAACTGTAACCATGAAACCTAAAGTAGACAAGACTCTAACAGCATTTGCTACTCTGCATATGTGCTGTCGAATCTCTAATGGTGTGTAATTATGTTCCTGGTTCGGATGAGTAGCTACACTTTTTAGCTCATTGTTCTGTTGCTCTAACATGTTTGTTTGGTCTACTATCATGTCATCCTTCACTTCAACATGTTCACCGAATGAGTGTCTCAAGTATATTAAGTCAATCTACTGGATCAAGGTGGTGGAAATTGTTGCCTCTTCACCAAATATGCGTGGTGTGATATATCATAAGAACCTCTCGATTGAAAACAGATGGAAAAAACAAATGTCTACATCAAATGGGATGCTTTCATTGAAATAAAAGTTAGTCAAAAAGATGAATAATAAATAACCTCATAAGAAAGTCTCCTAGAAGTTCTATTCTCTCAAGCTTTTTTCTCAATATCTAGATTTTATGCTTACGTAAACAATCCATTTGCATATACGTTTCCGACACACAAAAAATCAAATTTCGGTAATGCTCAGTGACACAAAAAATCTCTGCTACAGATGCTTGGTCAAAATACACACATCAGGCATTCACAACAATTTTGCGGTTGATATAATAAATAAAAAATCTATTTGCAGAGTTGAAGGGGTGAAAATTTGTAGATGCCATCTCTGATCTAACATTCTCAATTTCTATCACATATTCAGGGACAGAAATTAGGCCCTTTATGGATAATAATGTATGGACAGTGGGTCAACCGATACATTATTGCACTTCTACTTAACAAGATTTTAGAAACAATCAAGAAAAAGGTAAATGTTTAAAGTCAGAGCTTCCCATACTTCTGGCTCCTTGCTTGCAGGTGTAAACAACCATCATGCTGAAAACCACGAACTTCAGCCTATAGTTAAAGAGAAACTTGATTCTTCAGTATAACTTAAGCAGCTTCAGCCAAAATATAATCACTGATTATTTAGTCACCTAAACCTAGTAGTGCCTCAAGAATAACAATCTAGAAACTTTATGGGCAAAGAACAATTAAAAAGTTATCATTCCTCCACACCCCGAGTGGTTATTAATATACTGTATTAGGCAGGATAGACTACATGGTCTAATGTAGAAAAATTGAGAAACTCACACATATCACATCATTTTCTTCAAATATACTACGCATATTGAGTTCATCAGTTGCAGTCCTTCGCCTCTGGAAAAACAGAAAATATATAAATCAATCAATCAATGGTAATCGAGAATAAATTGGCTCGGCAGTTTCTCCAACCCATAGACTAATTACAAAAACATTTGACATTTGAGTTGTATTAAAAGTGATTGGTATAAAAGACAAAAAAAGCAACACTACAATTTGACAAAATTTTCGTTCTTTACGGTCATATATTAATTGCACAAGTTCAAACAAGAATGAATTAGAACTCTAACATCGCAAAACACACATGGAAAAACCAACTATATGTTCTTTTTCACTGACATGATAATAGTGAGGTTCAAATAAGACAGAAGCATAGAGCAGGGCAACCTTCGGCACACAAAAAATACAATAACGAAAATTACTGAAGCTGATAGAAAAGACCAAATAATTATTTATTATTTTCTCGCATATGATGATTGACAGTCATCCGAGAAGCTGGAGTTAGGTAATACCTGGATGCCATCTGGCAAGTTCATAGAAGAAAGCATCAATACTGCATCTTGACTAAAATTGATCTCCAATCTCCAGCGCTTTGGAGCTACCTAATCACAAAAAATGGTATGCTTACTTCTTTCAAATTTCGCTACACTTTCATGTCCTACATCTAAGAAACCATACCAGTAATCTAGTCACAAAATGTGATTTCATGAATCATGACAATGATCTCGATTGCATTAAAAAATAAAAATCTGCATAACACAATTACTAAAGTGAATTACCTCTATTACACGACCAACAATTATATCACCAATTTCAGGCTTGTACCTAAAAATAGAACCTTTAATACATGCTCAACCCATTTTCAATTATAATCAAAGGAACATAATAAAAACGACCACCATTTTGCTCATAATAAGTACAAACCTAGCTCTAAAAGGCCGAACATAGACGAGCTTATTAACAAACTCCACCACTCCACACAGCGTTGCTACCACTTCTCCTTCAAGCTCCACCGTCCCATGCCCCCTTCCAATTCACACAACACCATTTACACATCTTTCAGAAACTCATAAATAATTAAGAAAGTGAAACAAAAAGATAAAAAATACTCTCTACATCCCAAAAAATAGATGGTCCAGTTTTGCCTTTTGATTATTCACTTCTTAAATTCTGACCCCAAATATGTTTGTACATGTAGTATAATATGTTGTTAAAAAACATCAAAGTATAATATTGTCAACATATTTTACTAATAAAATAATCATTTTGATTGGAATCAAAGCTATGCTCGTCAATTAATGCTAAAAAGTTTGTTAACTTTGACAATTCAAAAATATAAAATACTGACTATATCCCAAAAACATTGTCCAATTCCAAATTTTGATGGTCGACTTTATGAAGTTTGAACTCAAATATTTGTGTAGTTATATAATACCTTAATAAGAAAATATAGCATTTTTAACATACTTTACTAATAAAATAGTAATCTTGATTCAAATCAAAGTTACGAGTGTGGCTACAAAGTTGGTTGATTTTGACAACTAAAAATCAAACTGGACAATCTTTTTGGGACATATATAAACTTACTTGAGGACACCATCTTCATGATTAACCTGAATGGTATCAGCAACAGTGACAATAGCATTGGAATTAAGCTTACAAGAAAGAAATTCCAATTGTTCCAAAGCTTTGTCCAATCTCAATTTCTGGGTTTTATTGAATGATAATTGAATTCCTCTCATTTCTCCTCGATAATAAATTGGGTGTAAATTTGTTCTTGATTTGAGGTATTGGGGAAGTATTATTGTGTAGAACCCTAAATTGGATTTTGAAAAACCCTAAACCCTAGTTTACTCTTCTCTTCTAATTAGGGGAAATTAGTAAGAATATCATATTTTTCAATAAAAATTATCATATTTTTCAATAAAAATTAAGTTTTTGATCCTTTTTAATTACATTATCAACTTCCTATTTTTTTTTTGAATTAAAATACCCCACCATGTAAATCTGCTTGTATGATAACTCGTTTAAAATACTCTAATTTTTGTAATATACTTATAAATTCGACATGAAAAACAAATATGTTCATTGGAGTGATTGCATGTCAATTAAAAATAGCTAACACCACATCATTTTGGCTTAAAAACTACTTCTTTATCCCTAAATGATCGTTCGGTTTGATTTTTTAATGATCGAAAATAATAAATTTTGAAATGTTATTTGACTCCCATAATTTTAAGTTAAATCAAAATTATAATTAAAGTAGGTGAAAATATTATATTTTAGGAAAAAATTTATTTGGAAGATTTAGCCCATTACAATGACAAATGTGCAATTTAATACTCCGTAGTATTAAATTTTATTTTGATCTAAGTCTTATTTCTGCAATATTGTTTGGATTAATTGGATGTAATTATGCAATTTATTCATAAAATCTTAGCAACAAATCATACTTTGATAATTAACTAGACAAATAGTTATTATAATCGGTAGTAGTTATTGTAAAGAGAGCGTGTGCTATTACGAAACGCGTGAGAATTTTTATTTTCTTTTTCCCTTTTTTTTGATTTTGGGTTTTTTTTTCCAATCATAACTACACAAAGAAACTCGATATAAATTAATACTCGATTATTTAATAAATTCTCAAACATAATATTTTTTAGTAATCCCGACTTAAATATAGTGCTAAATTAATAATTTGTGCTCTTTTTCGTTCCTTTTTCATTATTTCTACCCACTATATAAAACGCTGCTTTTTCTGGTTTTTTTCACGTGAATTTTAACCCCCTTTTAACATTTTTTTCTTCATAATTATCAAGCATCATTCACTATAGTAGAAACTCGATAAGTTAATACTCGGTAATTTAATAAAATCTTTAAGATAATATTTTTGGCTCATTCGACGGATAATGATGCTAAATTAATAATTGCGTTTTCGCTCATTTTCATTATTTAAGCACCTACTATGTCACCTGTTTTTTCGCTTGTCATGGGATCGCTTGGCACGGAACTTTTTCTTTGTTTTCCTTTTTTGGGTTTTTTTTAATTATCATTTTTTTCTTCTCCCCTTTTTTTTTTGATTTCTTTTGGGTTTTTATTTGTTTTTCGCTTTTCAATCATAACTATAGTAGAAACTCCACAAATTAATACCGATTATTTAATACACTGTAAGATATTTTTTTCATCCCGACTTGGGGATATAGCCGCTAAATTAATAATTGCCATTTTTCGTTTTTTTCATTATTTCTGTATGCACGCCGTCATAAGGCGACTTGTGCTTTTTTCTCGCTCTTTTTTCACATGAATTTCCACTTTTTTAATTTTTTTTCTTTCAATATGATATAAATAGTTTGAAATATATACGTATTCAACGAATAGGGATGGCACGCAGGTTACATTATAAAAAATAGTTTGAAATATAAGATACTCTAAGCATGATTATATTCCTCACAATCCCACCAACCTCTCTCCTTCTTGAATTTAGTTTATATTTATGAATGAATGATTTTTAACCTCTACCTCCTAAATATTCTCTCTTAACTCTTTTCCAATGGCTGCTTCCCATATTTCCATGAAATTCAGAGAGCAGGATGGCATTGCATTTCTGGAACTTTTCTTCCATTTCATTTCTTGGCATCCTGTCTCTCTTGGCAACCTTCCATCAAATAACACCCATCACCATTGTCAATGCCACCCCCCCTATCTCCTCCATTCGTCCCGTCTTTCGGGAAGCCCCTGCTTTTCGTAATGGAGAAACCTGTGGTGGTGCCATTGGTGACAAAACTATCCCTAAACAAAGAGTCATTCATGTCGCAATGACCCTTGATTCGAATTATCTTCGTGGAACAATGGCTGCGGTTTTCTCAATCTTGCAACATTCAACATGCCCTGAAAATGTTGAGTTTCATTTTCTAACTATTAAGCATGAGCCTGAAGTCATCTCAATCATCAACTCCACCATCCCTTACCTCAACTTCAAAGTTTATTGTTTTGATGAGACAAGGATACAAGGATTGATATCTAAATCAATTCGACAAGCCTTAGATCAACCTTTGAATTATGCAAGAATTTATTTAGCGGATATACTCCCATCGACCGTAAAAAGGGTGATTTATCTTGATTCTGACCTTGTCATGGTTGATGATATTGCAAAACTATGGGAGGTGGATTTGGAAGGGAAAGTGGTTGCTGCTCCTGAATATTGTAGAGCAAATTTCACCATTTATTTCAACAAGGCTTTCTGGGCAGATGAAGAATTAACCAAAACTTTTGAGGGTAGGAAGCCATGTTATTTCAACACAGGTGTGATGGTTATGGATGTTGAAAAATGGAGGCAAGGAAACTATACTGAAAAGGTTAAAGATTGGATGGTTATTCAAAAGATTAAAAGGATTTATCATCTTGGTTCTTTACCACCATTCTTGCTTGTTCTTGCTGGGAATATAAAGGCCATTGATCATAGATGGAATCAACATGGTTTAGGGGGTGATAACATTGAAGGAAAATGTAGAAGTTTGCATCCTGGACCAATTAGTCTTCTCCATTGGAGTGGAAAGGGAAAACCTTGGCTCAGATTGGATTCAAGAAAACCATGTTCCGTTGATCATCTATGGGCTCCTTATGATCTTTATCGCTCAAGGAGACAATTTTTTGAAGAATGATTTGAGTATTCTTTGTAACACTCCATATTTATGTAGGCTACTAATTCTTGGACTTGTATCAAAAGCAAATAATGTGCCCACATATACACATACACTAAATAGAAACAACTACGAGAATATTTCATTTATTCCTAAAATTATATTAAATATTTTTTTATGATGAGTTCTGGAAAGATTTTTTTTTGTGGTAAAGAGAATTTGTGGAATATACTAGTATGCTTTTTGTTGTTTTTACATATATATTTTCAATGCTAACAAATATATACTTGAGTAAATTGACATCCAGTAGGTACTGTCAATTGAATCATGTTCATGTGAGTATGCATGCTATCAGTTCTTTCTCATTCTTCATTCTTATGAAAAATACTTGTTTAACAATAATGATAAATCACCTTATTATATGATAAATTCATTCTTCATTCTTATGGTTAAACAATCTTCTATATATTGAACCCTTCATTTCATTTGAAAAAACTCAACCAAACAAACAATTATGAATAACAAGATAATACTTCGTTAATTTATTCCTTAGCTCACGATTGATATTTACAAACAATATTGCTTTTCTTTGAAGTTGGATTAATCTTATGAAAAGTAATAATATTCAATTTCTCATCTGACCAGTGTGTTAACATGTGCTATTCGATATGCACTATATTATGGTAACCCCACCCTGATTCACAACGAACGAGATAATTGAATGATCTAACGGTTGATCTAGCACATTCGATTATTAAAGTTAATCGTTGAATTTCATTGTAAGAAATCGGAATTGAAAAATATTATAATTTTAACTATTAAAAAGAATTCAGGAGACACTACCAAATCCAATTCCTCTGGAACATCTACTCAAGTCAGGCCAGGGCTAGGATACTTAACCTAGTCTGCACGCACACAAATACTCCGTTTTTCTATCTTCTCTTTAGTTTATTAGTTTAATTTGTATATCTGTCTCCATTACATCTTCTCATGATTTGTTTAAGTTTCAAATAATTGTAATAAATATTATGATGAGGTTAAACAATTATTAATTCATAATAAAAATGATAATCTTTCATTGTCTTTACATTTTTATCCCCATAAAGTTTGATTTTATTATCTTAAAGTATAACAATTATGAAAATTTCTTTCATTTCGAAACTTATGTTTTTGGAGCGGTCCCATACTTTTAGTTAAAGCCTTAAATCAACGAACTTCATAAAAAATCCCATGTATTACCTCTCTTGATTAGTTTGAGTATATATCATATGTCAATAGTATTTGATTTGATTCTTAAATGAAATCTCAATATTTTTATTAACTACATCACCTATTAAAGTTGTTAGTGGTTCGGGTAAATCAGAAACCATCTGAGAACTAGATTGGTTTTATCCGGATCTATACTTAAACGGTAAGCTAGAGGTGACGGAACATGTATTATTTGTTAGCCGATACCCAATTAGACCAAGACATGTAACACGATTAAATACCCGAAATTTTTTATATATGTCGAAAATATCCAAAATTCTAACAAAAAAAATACTTTTTTAAAAATAATAGACCCAGGGATAGAACTGAAAATCGAGGACAAGTATCCATCCGGTAAGCTATCAATCCGATCCCGATCCAAATGACAATAATAGCACTACACCGAAATCGAGGACAATCCGATAAACTATCAATGTGGTCCCGATTCGGTTCAATTACAATTTTTCCCCCATACCCGGCCCGACGGATTGGCAATAAGAGCACTACACCTATTTTCGTGGGAAGAACTGAAACACCCATCTTTACTTTACGAGTACACAAGCAATCAAAGCTCCACTCTTAAATCACACCAAAAATAATTTCATTTTCATTTTCAATTTCAAAATATGGATTTCTTCAAATCCCTCGTTTCAGACGACCCGGATCCATCTCGACCCGGATCCGAACCCGAATCCCCATCTAACCAAAACACCGTTGACCAACACGATCAAATAGACGAATCCGACGAATATTCCGACGCCGAAGACGGCGACGGCGTCGGCGGTGGTTTATGGAGTTTTGGAGGGTTGATCCAGAGCATAGCCACCAGATCCGAGTCGGTAATCGAGCTGTATCGCCGCGATTTGCAGGAATTTGGAAGCGGATTGAAGAAGGAAACCGAGATGTTCCGTGAAGCCGCAAGCAAAGCCGTGAAGGATCTCCCTTCTTCGATCGATGTCGCGCATGGCGTGATCAAATCAACGGCCGAGATCATTTCCCACGGAAAAGACTCGATTTTGTCCGCCTCGGATGGCGAAATTGAGACGAGTATTCGGAGGGATTCGATTCGGTACAATCGGTTTGAGGCGCAATTGAGCGTAATTCAGAGTGATGTGAGGAGTTTTATTGAGGAGCCTGAGGATTTGGAGGAGTTTGGGAGGTGGAAGGTAGGGTTTGCGTTGATCGATAAGGGCGAGGAAATCGAGGGGTTGATTGGGGGGGATGGGGTTTTGGAGGGGATGTATAAGAGAGTTGTGCCTAGTGAAGTGGATAATGAGACGTTTTGGTTGAGGTATTTTTATCGGGTGCATAAGTTGCGGCAGCAGGAGAGTTTGAGGGAGAATTTGGTGAGACGAGCGATTTCTATTGATGACGAGGAGGAGTTATCGTGGGACGTTGATGATGATGACGAGGATGAGGACGATGATGGTGAAGAAGAGGATGGTGATCGTGAAAATGCAGGAGAGGGTAGTCACGTGAAAGGAAAAGGCGATGAATTGGATAAGAAGGAGAAAGGCAATGACTTGGATAAGAAAGAGAAAGGCGATGAATTGGATAAGAAGAAAGGTTCGAGTGATGAGGATGCGAATGGGATTGTGAAAGAAGGCGATAGGAAGGATGAGTCGGTCAATGTGAGTGGTGACGATGTTGCGGAGAGTAAGTCCAATGTGGAGAGTGCTGTTAGCAAGGAGAACGTTGTGGAATTGAAGTCGAAGGACGAGTCTGAAGTGAAGAATGACGAGAAATTGGTGAAATCGGAGGAGAAGCCTGAAGTAAAGAAAGACGAGAAAGTAGAGAAGACTGAGGAGAAAGTAGAGAAATCCGAGGAGAAAGTATTGTTGGAAGGGAAAGGCGGTCAGGGTGGATCTGGAAAAGAGACCGCTGTTTCAGTTGAGTCTAGCAAACAGTCTACAGTGGAGGATGAAGATTTAGAGTGGGACGAGATTGAGGATGTCGATAGCAATGATGAGAAGAAACCATCTGCCTCGGGTGAGAAATCGAGCCAAGCTGATTTAAGGAAGCGTCTGAGTACTGCTGAAGAAGACGATGAGGATTTGAGTTGGGACATCGAAGATGATGATGATTAACCGATTAAATCATGAAAGTAAAGAGACTCGCACAACGTACGAACCTATATTTATTTGCATGGAGGGAGCCCTGATGCAGTGCAAATCCAGAAGTGGAAGATGTCCACTAGTCTGTATTGAAGATGATTGACCTAAGAACAGCCTCTCAATGATTGTTGAAGTAAGAAGTTGGCGTCGAAAATTATATACATTGTATCTGATGCAAATTGTTCTTGAATTGTTCATTGATTCTTTCAATATCTATAAGTTGTCTTTGTGATTTTGTATGTTTCTCAAGTGTAATCATGGCATATGGTACCTAATAATATAACTGGTTTGGTCTAGTTTATGTGATGTGTTTTCATAATAGACAACGTATTGGTTATTTTGGCTAAAAACTGGAGATACCTAATGTATGATTTTATGACTGAAATACATGTTGCACTTCATTCTTGGACACTCTAGAAACAACCTCCTTGTTATCTTACCAGTAAGGTTGTGACATTGTGTACTATCTACCCCCTTACCTTTATCCTGCTTATGGAGAGCCTTTTCAGAGACATTGGGACAATGTTGATATATACAGTTGGAAACAAAATTAGGTGTAGCTCCCCTATCAGAAAAAGTTGCAGTTTTGTATCTTGTTCTCCCTGATCAGTTGAACACTTGAGCCTAAACTTGATTTTCATGCAGTGAAATGAGACCCGTTGTCAAATTGTGCAGATGAAATGGAACTTAAAAATGTGATGTCAATCATTTTTACCTTTAATTGCTTGCATCGACAAATTTGTTTACAAAAAATGATCTAGATGTGGATCTGAATTAGTTCTGACAAGAAAAAATTAATTATATAAATATTTTAAAATGATACAAAATTCAACCATCTAAAAAGAACTAAGCACACTTTAACTAAAGCTACAATGACTTGCAACAAGAGAAATGATATATCAGGTAAAACGAAGACCTAAAAACTTTAAAGAAAAGCAAGCTCACGTAACTCAAACACCGAAGCCTCATTGTACAGTTAAAAATTGCGGTATGCTACACGGATTCCCACTTTATGATAACCCTTTCTCGTCTAGCTTGGGGCTTGGATCAGTCTCGACTGGAGATGGAAGGGCGAGATACCTACCCTTTTGAGCACGGGGTGGAAGATGCCTTGCTGGTTTTTTAGATCCAACTGTCCAAGGTAAGAAAACTCCAGTGCCACCACGAGGAAGTCTTCTGGGGGTCATAAGAGCAGGATGCGCAGGCGCTAACATGACCATTGGGGATCGAACGACACCCCATTTAGGAATTATGTTCATTGCCTTACAGCCATTGAGTGCCCCGTTTGGCAGTATATTTGGAGTCGGCACGCCAGGTTGCCATAGTGTCATAGCTCTAGTCATAGGTGGTATTGGGGAAGCACCGATATCATTCTCTTTTCGAACTCTAAAGAAGGTTATGCTCACCCTCTTGTTGGGAGATGCGGTCATCACATGCCTTGCAGTCTCGGCACTCTTTCCTCTCATGAATAACAGGGACCTGTAAATTGGACTGAATTTATTAGCTTGAGGTACTAGGCGAACCAGTGGCTTGCAGTAAGACAGCCAATAGCTTTCAGTAAGAGGTACTAGGTCTAGAATGACAAAGGAAAGGCTTACCCTTCTTGCAGTGGGAGGATTAGAGGTCCTCTGTAGTTCCCCTCACTATCAGACACAAGAGTTCGACCAAAAGCCATGGTCGCTTCTGAGAGAATCAGAGTAAAGATAGGTTGTTCGAGGTGAGGAGGTTTTGCAAAAGGCTGTGAATATTCTCCCTGCATAAGAAGAAGAGAAGACAATTTAGCATGCATTACAAAACATAGGCATGGATAGCGAAGAAGCTATTTGAGCACAGCAGAGAGCACTTACGAAAGTATAAATACCTCATCGTAGAAGTTGATAATGCAACCATTTGGCTTTCTATTTTCTGAAATCAAATGCCACTGGATCAAATGTTCTACAAAATCTCGCAGAAGAGCTGGGATTGGCTCGATGTGGTCTGGAAAACCAAAATATAAAGAACTTTAAACTAACATCAGTAAGAAAAATGTGATGAAAGTTAATAATGTTTCCTTAAGGGGACAACAATAGGAAGTAAAAACTACACATTTTTCACTTACTCTTTTGACTTTCTGTTGTTTTTTCCTCTTCTATATGCCCAAAAATTGGAGTGCCAAGCTGAATCAGTTCCCTCTTATTTCCTTTCACTTGTTGGTTGTAGAGAACAAATGTTTCACCTGAAGTCCGCAATTAAGATTGGAATATTAGATTGTTCTTTTCCGCTGAAATGAATTGCTTGCATATCTCTAGTAATAACAAGTAGGCACAATTCCACAAACAATAAAATTTCCTCCATATCTTTAGTCATAATAAGCAGCCATAAACAATCAAAGAATGATAATAATCTACCGAACCTGTTCAACACATACTATAGAAGTTGCCATTTCTATCTCAAACTGCCGGATCAAACAGAAACAACAAGAACTTTAGAAATATCACGAATCATAGGATCCACCTGGGAGTTCGCCATTTTGTCCAGCAACTCGGAGCTCATTCACAAAGTTCTTAATCTTAGAAAGCTCAGAATCAGAGAGTACATTCTCATACAATTTCAGACCTCTGACAACATTCACCTGACATTCATAATTTAGTTTACATCAGATTACTCTTAGGTTATTAGTTCTCATTAGAAATACTCGAAAGATCAAGCAGAAAGTTCATACCATGTGCCCTCTTACATGCTCCTTAGCTGTAAATCCTTTAGTCATCTTGATTAGGCTGCGGCGGGCTTCACAATCGGCATGATTATTGCACAAGTCAATATTGTCCAGCATGGGCTGCACTTCTTGAGATCCTGAATAACAAAGAAATGATATGTTAAATAATTAAGACGAGAAACCAAATGACAAGAAACAATTAACTTTACTACTACACATGAACAAATGGAAAACAAGAAATGTGGGGCGCGGAGGAGAAAATTATTGTCCTAAACAACCACATAGATAAACTTAAGTACAATTATTACTTTTTTTTGGTAAACATGTACTAATCAATTCATTTTCTTGCAATCTTTTCTATTTAACTGTGAAGTAATACATGATCAGTGATGGAAGATTGAGATTAGTACTTCTCCGTTAATTGCTCCAAATATTATTTTGTCTTCATGGTAGTAAAGAACAGGTTGAGATTAATACTTCTCCGCTAATTGCTCGAAATATTATTTTGTCTTCATGGTAATAAAGAACAGGTCAGTCATCAATATACAATAAAGGCTCGCTTTAATTTGTTCTTCCACATCCCATAGGATAGATACTAACGAGAGTTAGCTTCCATATCCCCATGATGATAAATTGAAATCAAGATCGAATACCATTGCAAAGTTAGTGGTCCTATCCTTTACTTTTCCTGTGCACTATAATCAGGTCACTATGATCAGACTTTTCTTTACAGAGGCAGAAGTATTTCTCTGCAGACCGTTTCCACTTTCCAACAATATGAGAAGTAAATCCAAAAGAGAAAAGAGAAGGCTAAAAGCAAATTCCCTCCTTCTCAAGTCTGTCTCATTTATTCTCTCTTTCCAAAAAGTATAGCCAACTTTCAACTGTTGGTAGTAGTACAAAATATGATTTAAACTTAAATAGTTTTGTATATATTCTATATAACATGTGTTAAAAATAATATCAATGGATAGAATAAATTCCCAATGTACCTTATTGTTGACACGGTAATATTTGGTTAGAAATATACCAATAAATATTTTTATATATTTTCTTATAATAAATATATCAATTGATAGTTAAGGTATTTTACTATCGATATCATAATTTGATTCAAACCAATATAGTATGTGTCAATTAAATATTTAAACTCCCCAAAAATTAAATTCAACTCATGCTCAAGTTTCATTTTAATGGTAGACATTATTAATACATCAAGAAGAAATAAGCCCTCTTCCTCATTTCCTTCCCTTTCATTCTCAATTGCATATTACTTCTTATGTTTTACTTGAAACTTCAACAAGAACTCTCTCTCTTATATGGCTCATGTCGGATCCCTTTTTTATGTATAATCATTTTTATTTTCTATCTAAAAAAGTGTAAAATCGTCACACTAACCTCCCTCGAGGTCCCTGTACGATGTGTCTCAACTGATCATGAACTAGAACTTTTTTCTATCTAAAGTCACCATCCCAAGTCGATTATAATAATTTTTTGATAAATATTTCGAACATCGAAATTAGACTGCATGTTACTCCATGAGCCCAAATGTGTAAAACTAGTACAACTCAAATCCATGTTAAGTTGAAAGATCTAAAAACAGAATGTCGTCTAGCTCTTGAAGACCTCAAACACTAACAAAGAATAAGGATCCACCACCCTTAGCATGATGAGTATAAACTATAAAGGCAAAAGTTCACTAGGCCACCAAATTTATCACCTCATAATATGGACGAATCTGCTATTCTTATTCTAACATAGGGGACCATTACATGTTACTGCACTCCCTTTGATTGTTAGCATTTAGCTATCCAATCCCACTCTGTGCGCTCTTGGATCACTCAGCCCCCCAACCCAGAGCATACAGTACCTAATTATAAGGTAGGCACAAGCACCAAAGCCAACTTTCCTTCGGATTAGACCAAATCATCTGTCCTAAACAACGCCATTCAATGACACATCAATCATGTAATGTTAAATAAAAATTTATAATTAGGCAGAAGCGCTAAAGTAAACTTATTCTCTTCGTCTGAGAGAAAATGATTTGTCCTAAATAGTGCGTCATTTACCGACACATCATCAGAAACAAATTTATAATTAGGCACAACCACCAAATTCAGCTTACTCGACTTGGGTGAGATCAAATCATGAGTCCTAAATAGTGTGATTCACTGACACATCAATCATGCATGAAATATCAAATATCAAACAAAAAATGTATAATTAGGCACAAGCACTAAAACCAATGTGTATGGCTCGAGTAAGACCAAATCATGTGTCCAATTGACGTGTAATTCACTAATACATCAATCATGTAATGTCAAATAAAAATCAGGCACAAGAACCTAAACCAACGTCCACGACTCAGCTTAGACCTAATTGTGAATAAATTTTTTATATTAATTCTATGGCACGTATGAATTGTTTACAAAGAATGACACATAAATATGAATATGATACAGGTAATCTCAAGCCATATCAAGTCACATAATCACCAATGATATATAGCTACTTAACCACAAGTTGTGCCACCATCAACAAAATGCCAACGAATAATGGCGCCGTGCGTCCATAACATGCCTAATTATTTGAACAATCTCTCTCACGGATGTCTAGGAGCCCATTTATTTGCTTTATAATCATTTTTAATTATGTGCATTAAATTAAGTACGGAGTATGTTATGCTACAGTATTAATTTGTGTACTTGTCATGCACCACTTATGTTAATATATTGATTTTGTTGTTTTACTAGCGATAGTTTGTAAATTTCAAAGTTTACATATTCTAATAATAAATGTACAAAGAAATTTGAAATATATAGAGTGATAACTCTTTTAAAAAAAGTAATTATAATATCACTTTATAAAGTGGAATAGTTTCACTTGTATGGAAGAGTATTTCGACACAATTGAAATGATAAGTGACCACTATATGCAATTGATGGTTAAAGTACAAGAAGAATAACTAAATATTTACAAAGTATTAATGATGGTTAATAAATGCTCAAAGTGCCCTTATTATCATTTTCCACTTAACAAAAGTTAACAAATATGAGACTTTTGGAATTAAAAAAAATAAATAGTGAAAATTAATTTAAGGTTAGACAATACTCCACTTGACATCATCCGGGCAGAGAATTGAGGCCACTGAAATAAAAGGAAAATTGAATCTCCCGAAGATGATAGTCATCTCATTGTCATACTCATACCTCAACTGAAGCTATTTTCGCTCCTCGAATTTCTCAAACTACACATTTAAAGATTTATATCCACGCCAGAGTATTAAAACTGAGGGGGGACTGTGTTTGACCATGATGTACTTAGGTGAAACTTCTTTAATTATCATAATTAAACATAGCAAGCGTTATTAAATATCATTCTTGAAACAATACTATTCTGATGAGGATATAATAACTCACGACTAATTGTGTAAGTGAAAATGTTAGAAAGGACAAATTAGGAAAAATATTGGATTATATACGGAGTATTATTTTTTCGTTCCAATTAAGAAATAAATAAGTAGAATTTAATAATGACAGGCAATAGCCAATTAAGTGATGAGTTTTACCTTCAACTATTAGAGTGGATCAAATAGATAGAAAATAATTTTCATTATAAGTGCATAGGTATCATACTGAATTGTAACATTAAATTAATTTCAGCTAGATGATTATTTAAATAGAGACGGATGAAATATATAAGAAAAGAATTATCAAAATTGAATTTTTTTTTCAAATTAGTTGTATTTACAGCGTATAAAATTGTAATTATATTTTGATATGCTTTTTATTTCTTTCTTTATTAAATTATCAGCCAAGCCGTGATATAGTTCGATTAATTATCATTTTACATTTTTAATTCTTTTTTATTCTTTTACGTTCACTTTAATTTGTAATGAATGAATAAAATATTAAAAAACGAAATGTTATTTATATAAATTTGACTTTTAACAAAACAATACCAGAGATATATATACTATACATATAGAAGACACTTAAATACTGTACTAAAAAATAGTTTGAGTAGTAGAAATTTAAAGTTAAAATCAAGTTTTCTAAATCTGTCAATTAAATGAAAATATAAAGAATCTTCACTTTTTTAAAGGGTGAAAAAGGAAACTAAAAAGTACGGAGATAATAAAAAGGTAGTGAAACAATCAGCTCAAATTGGACAAATAAAAAGAGACGATCACTTTTAGAATCAAAATTAATTCATCATTAATATTAATATTTTAATTAGCAAATAACCATTGGGTAGGTCAAAACGACGACGTGTTTGGCATGTATGATTACAATTAATATAGTTAATAATCATGTATTATTATTATAATACTCCATTATTATACTCCGTAGTATTTAATTATCAGAGATCCGGTCAACTGCACATCCCAAAACGGCCAGATTCTGCTATTTTCATCTCAAAGATACTTCCTCAAATATAACAAAACTAAATCATAAACGTATAAAAGTAAAATCGAAAACATCAATTAAATTGAATCGAACATAAAACATCAATTAAATTGAATCAAACATAATAAACGATAACAAAATTGAATAAAAATGAAGAAATTTATGTAAAAATATGGAAATCATACTAACCTGAATCAGTAATGTCACTTTCAGGTGAATCATCTTCATCAGCTAATTTTTCATTTTCATTTTCGTTTTTTTCCTCAATCACCATATCTTCTGGAACAATCTCTTTCTCTTTATCATCAGAAGAAATCTTCATTTCTATATCACAATTTTTATGCTCAACAATAACATCATCAACGACGGCGGAGATGGCGGTTTTGGTGGCGGCGGCGATAATATTATTCTCGGTTTTTTTGGCCGCCACCTTTTTTAGCTCAACCTCCACGTCAGCAATGGAATAGTATTTCTGCATCTGAAGAATCGGGATCCAATTCATCCTCCTTCTATGAATAGCAGAGAAAACCGATTCGTATTCCGGTAATGATCCTCTACCTCCTTCGACCTGCGTTAAGTGGTTGCAGAGAGCGTCGATCATGGCGTTAGCCGCCGCGAATTCGCCTCTGAACCACGCTATAATGGCGTCCTTTGCGTATGCATCGGACGCCATTGGTGGATTATTATTCATAGGTTGATCTATGATTAAATGAATACCCGATATTGAAATCCTGCGTATACTCGTCCTGTGATTATAATTGATCACGGGCGAATTTCGTATAGATTAAGGATTTAATTAAAATGGGAAAAATAAAAATGAAAGAGAGTGTGTCATATTAAAGTGTAATGCAGAAGAAAGGGGGAGAAATGAAAGCGTGGGTATATGGGAGGGGGTTTATGGTGGATTTATATGAGGTTTGGATTGTGTGATGTCCGTAGGGGTGGGACATATGTGTGACGTGGCTGAATTAGAGAAGCTGGTTTATTACCTGGGAAATAGGTTGCTGGAGTATTAACGAAGAAAACTTAATTAATTACTCTTCCACATTCAGGTTTAACTTTCGTTGATCTACATTTCAATGGTCATATGGCGGTAGTCAGTAGCCGTGTGGGATGAATATTCGAGGTTTAAAACATTCGTGCTTGATTCTTGAGGATCACATTATGAATATTGTAGAGGAGTTAATCGCATAATGTGTATTAATTGTTCAAAATTATGTCTTTATTTTTAACCAATTTAATCTGAAATTAACCTTATGAAATTAGAATATGAATGCATTGAAGAGGCAAGATTCTTGATTAAATGTCTTTCTAGTTCTTTGCTATGCTCAGGATGTTTTAAGTTCTTTTTTAACCGCAAGTAGACACATCCGATCAGTATTTCATTGATGGTAATTTGTTATATCGAGATTTAACTTTATTATGAATATGAGAATATATTTAAAATTTGTTATAATAAGTTATATTTTTATGAAAATAAAATAATGATTTTAAATTCAAGGATATATGTATTATATGTATTAGGATAAAGAATAAAAATTTATGATTAATATTTAGTTTTGAAAATTAGAAAGTTAGATTAAAAAGAATTGATAAATGTACTTCATATGGACTGTTTTGTTAGAAAAATATATGGAGTATATCTTAGTATCATTTGTTCAGGGTATTAAATCTATTAGTTGTCAAATAAGCCTAGTATGGTAGTATATAATTGACGCTTTATTACTATACCCATGCATTAAGTAATTAAGCCACAAAAGAGGAAGTAATTGATTGAGCCACATTGTTACATACTCTCTCTGTTTTTTTTTCAATTGTCTAGCTATACTTGAGATATTCTTTTCATTTTTATTTAGTTTTCATTCTAATTTAAATGTTTTGATCTTTTTACCACTCAAAGATATTCTATTATCTTAATTTTTTCATTTTGTCCTTGACAAGAATCAAGTCCTTAGTCAACTTCTCTCCTTGAATTGATGGTCTCAATAAATAAACAATAATTTTTTCCCAATAATAGAATACCATTATACAAAATGACCAACAATATCAAATACTTTAGTAATTACACTAACTATTACAATCATCAACAAACAAGCCAATGAGGGGAACACCAAGTCAAGTCGTTTTATTTTCCAAACAACAATTCAAATGAACCAATATGTGCCACATTGTTGTATTCTCTTTTAGTAAAGTGGAATTTGATGGGAGAGGTGTATGATGAAATTGTTATAGTCGTGAAGCGGTGTCTTTGGTCGGAGAAGTAGAGGAATTCAAAATCTATCTGTATGCGATCATGTCTCAGCTGGCCTCGAATCATACCTGCAATCGATAAGTTAACTAGCCGTTGTCGTGGCGCGAGAGAAAGCTCAAAGCATATTTTGAGGCTCATCCGATAAAGGTATTGGCGGATCAACCATTGAAGAGGGTCCTTTCAAACCCGTCCATGTCGGGGAGAGGCATTTGTAGTTGAATTAGTGAGTTCGACGTCCGATTTTACCGAGGGAGTGTAAGCTCAGGGCCGCGTTCGTTGTGGAATGTACAACGTCTCACAGAACTATCGAGGGACCAAGGGAGACTGAGGCTCAAGAGGTACCATAGTGGAAGCTATACGTAGACAGGGGCCAACAATGAGAAGGGGTCAGGAGCGGGGATCTTGATCAAAGAGCCTAAGGGAGAAGTCTTTGTGAATACGGCATTAGTTTTCATTTAAAACCCTTGATGAAGCAGAATATGAGGCCATGGTCACAGGCCTAGAGATAGCCCAGGCGTTGAAAATCAAACGACTATTGGTCCAAGGGGACTCAAAATTGGTCATAGATCGGATCACGTGGAGGCCTTGGGGTCAGAGCGAGAAACTTCATTGAGTATCCTTAAAGCTTTGTCATTTTTCGGATTTGACTACGATTTATGTTGAGCATATTCACGGGGGAAAATGAGCATGTAGATCATCATCCCTTTGGCGAGACTTCTTTGAAGATATACGAAGGGTCCATGTCAGTCGGGGATAACGTACACACAGGCTTTTATATATTAGACTGTGTTGGAGGTGGAGGATTAGTATAAACTCGGTGCTCCCGAGTACAAGGAGAATTACCGGGAGATAAGTTAGAGGAGGTGAGAAGGTAGTCAACGAGAAGCTTCAAGTTTCGGGTCCTCGGGATGAGTTGTATAACAGACCCACTCACATACCATCTCAGGCAAGATCGGAAGCCAAGAAGCTACTGCGAGGTCCACGAGGTCGTCTGCTTGATCGCCCCGTATCGGAGGGCAAGCATTGGATCTTAAAATAACCAAGGGCGGTACTGCGGCCTACATGCATGTTGTGCAATGGAATCACGTCGGCGTCACGACTTTGTCGAGGAGGATACGATCCGGTGCCCGCGTGACCCGTGTTGAAATATGCTTTATTTGGTGAGTGCGATCCCGTTCTTCCCATGTGGGGGATAGAAAAATTTCTCAAAGCTCCCAGTAGTATAAGGATATTTGTCGTAGCCGTCGATTGCTTCGGTGAGTGGGTAAATGGCCTGGCTGAGAAGCGCCACAGAGGCGGGAAGCCATCGAGGAGTTAAATGCAGGAAAAAGTCGTAATAAGCAGGTGTGGATCACACAGGGTACTAGTGTCGAGAATATGGGCCCTTGATTTGATTCCAAAGTAATCAAGGAAATGTGCACTAAGTTGGGAATAGAACATCGGTTTTCTCTGGTTTGTTATCCAGAGTACAATGGGCAAGTGGAGGTAATGAATAGAACTATATTCACGGAATTAAATTACTCCTGCGCCTCCCAGACTTCAGTGGTACAAAGACTGAATCGCGTCCTATGGTCTTACCGAACTACACCCTCGAACTCGACTAGGAAGCTCCATGGGTTTGGTGTATGGGGCCCAGGGTTGTGTTTCCGAAGTGCAATACGCAGGCATCCTCCGGATGGGATTGAGGGAAGATAAAAATAACAAGCGAATGAGGAGCTCCGCCCAGTTTCTGCCGATGAATGAGGGAGCATGCGGGTTTTAAGCGAAGTCTGCGGCCAAGGGAGGAAGTGGTGAGAGACGTCAGACTATCTATTCTTGAACCCCACGAAGGGAGAGTATAGGGGTGTTGGCGAAGAAGGGATGATCACTCTTGTAATGACCGCTTCCCAGGGCGATTGGTAAAAGTGTTAAGGGGATGAAGCTGAGGATATGTTCGGCCAGAGGCTGGCGGGGTGTCGGTGGGAACCACGAGTGGTCAAATAAGGCTTCCGTGAGACTGCGAGGGATAAACTATGGCTCCTCGAGGGTTAAGGTCCAAAAAGGCCTTGGATTTGCATAGCAGGAGACAGATCGAGTCCCAGAGACCGGAAATAATCGCGAGGCAGGGATCCTTGCTGTAGGGTCACTTGGAAAACCGTTGTTTCTTTTGTGAGATTTAGTTAATCGAGTTTTCCGGAGACAATGGCATATTCACGCACTGGGGAGACGAGGCCTTATAAACTGCTTCGGTAAAGTTTCCCTTGAAAGGAAAAAGAATGAGTAATTAAGCGGCTTTAAAGATGGTCGCTTGGTCGAGGTATACGTGATGCAGAGTTGAGTTCTTTAAAGTTGTCAACTCCTTGACATAATACATCTTTATATGACTTCACATTAGGGGTCGTAGAATGTTTTGAGAGGAAGGGATTAGGAAAACCACCCCGCTGAAACATTTGAGGCGGGGTAGAAGTCTCTCGGACTCACACCGGGGAGTTTAGGGCGGTATAGTCTGGAGAACCGGCGGGGACATCGTCGAATAAAGGCGTCCTTGATCGCTCCGATATCTATGCCATCAGTTGGGATTGGATTTGCAGGCTTTTGAGTATAGCATGTTGCCCTCGGATGTGAAAGTGTATGAGCTCCCCACTTGATGGATAACGTTGAGCGTTGTCTTTGAAGAGGAGTTGCAGAGAGTAGGGGTGATATAAATCGGTATATTGATTTCTTATAATTGTAATGCATTCACGTGATTGTTGTAACAATTTATTTACTAGTTTTAGTTAAATAAGTTACTAACTAAGTGTTCAATAGTAATTGTAAATAACTAAATAGAAGCTTCATGATAATCTTAGAGGTTATGCGATTCCATGCGTAATCGTTATAATAATAATAATAGTCAATTATATTATTATACATTTGCTAATATCGAGCTGGAAAGGTGTATCTGATAGCGTTGAGTTTTTATTTCATGAATGAAATTAAATGTGATTACTAAATTGAGAGTTGATTGAAATCAATTATGTCTCAATCGAGAGTTTTACACTTATAGTGTAAATATAAATTAGACGAAACCAAATTAATTAACTTGTTAGATTAATTAAGCATTCCAACTAATGGAGCTCATTAGTGACTTGTTGGTGCGTTAGCAATTAATTACTTAACGGTTTTAACGAATTGGCTTGTTAGTTGAGTCAGTATTCGGAGTTAAATGAGGTGTCTATATAAAGGAGGGAAAAAAAGATGAAACCCAATCGTTTTATTTCCCCCCTCGCCTTGCGCCCCTTCCTCTCTCCGTAGCCAAAATCAAGTCAAGTTTTGGCTTAATTTTGTTAATCGATTGCTCTAAATAGATTGCTTAGCAAATCGATCGCGAGACTCGACAACAGTGTGGACTAGCTGGAGGCATCGTCCTTTTTTTGTAGTGCGATTAGTTAGGAGTTCAATGGAGAGCTCCTAAGAGAAAAGTTGGTGACGTCATTGCTTTGTAGTATTCGTTTTCATACGTATTCATATCTTATTTTATTGTATTCGATTATATACGTTTAAAGCGATTTTCTGTATGCATTTGTTTATGTTTTATGAACAAGTTGTATAGATTTTTCCAACTGATTGATCATGAGAGCACATTTAAGTTGTTTATTTTCGATTACATTTTATAAAATTTGTTGTATGAACACATTTTATATCATTTTCATGTTTATATATTCTTGACCATGAATATATGTTATGAAAATTGATCCATGAATTTATATGTGTATTATATATTTTTCAAGTTCATCATATTGCCGATTTTTGATGATTTGAAATTAGATTTGTGTTTCATGAATTGAAAGGGTTTTAAAAACATATTTTAATTGAAATCTAAATGTTTTAATTGGATTTGAGGCATTTAAAATGTGCCAAAAATCTCATGGATTTTTCTCCAAACTCCAGATGATATAAGAATAATGTCCAAAAATGTTCATAATTTTCTGGATAGTTTGTATCCCAAAACAATTTTTTGATTTCTGTAGTATTAATTGGACAATTAATTATTGGAATTTTTTTTTGACAAAATTCCAATTAGAAAAGTTCAAGAAAATTATGAGGAATATCTGTATTAAATTTCAGAATTTTTGGATGAGTTTAAAGCTTTCAAATCGATTTTTTCCAAACAATTGAATTGAATCGGAAAAACTGGAAATTAAAGTAAATGGAGGCGTCGGTGGCCAAGCAGACGGTTCAGCCCTTAGATTGGACGGAAGAGGAAGGCAGCCGGGCCGGCTACCGTGTCGCTGATGGCCGATCAATGGCCGGTCGTCTGTCGGCGCTCTTTCTCGAATGCAGTTGTTGCTAAAGCCTAATTCATTTTAAAATATTAATTTCGAGTTATTGGTGAATTATTATCGTTTTATTATTATGATCATTGCGTTATTTAATAGTCCCTTTCATTATTTGTCCTTTTACATATTTAATTATTGAAATGATAAAATCATGGTAATAATATCTAGTTAAAGAATATAAATATATGTAGATAATTACTTGCAAGTTTTATCTTATTGTATTTATATGAAATAATTATTGTCTTATTGTATATGTCAAATAATTATTGCAATAACTATTGGAAACAAAATATATGTTAATTAATGCATTTAATTATACATATTTCATGGATTTAATTATGGACAATTGAATCTACGATTATGCAAGCGATAGCCAGCTAAGATTGATCGAGCTTGCGAGCTCTTGCGATCCAAGACGATTGATCATCAATTACTATTGGTCATCAAATGCTTGTAAGCTCGGACTATGTCACGACCAAAGGCGAATGTTGCCTTATATTTCTAGATTTGAGAGGCTCTGCGCTCAGCCAGCTTCTAGATTGTCCTCTAGAAATTGTATGGTAACTGAGGGACTTTATTTTCACTCGACTAAAGGCTGACAGGTTACTCGTAAACTACATATAAACACATAGACATAGTGAATAAATAAATTGATATATAAATAGTAATATTCAATTTCTTATTCACATAGCAAAACAGATATATTAGCTCCCTTTTTGAATCCAACACAACATGACATTTGTCTAAGTTAATGTTTATTGAATATTGATATGCTTTGCTGGCGTTGGTTTGAGTAGAGGATAGGCTATATTAGCCTGTATGTTCTTTGGAACTACTCGAGATCTCTTGCTCCTTGTATACTGAGTTTAGAAAATGGCATTAGTATACCGCATGCATACCCAGTATTCATCTACACCGTGTACGAGAATGTATCTTAAGTTGTTTTTAGGATACTCTGAAGATGCCGTCCTTTACTGATCGGCGGGTTTCTCACGGATTAGCTTGAGTATTCTTTAGTACTTGATTGGTACTATACGACACGTCGGTCGTAGTAAGCTGCCGAATTGTACATGATGGACCTACGGTAGGCGTAACGTAAGTCTTCATCTTTGTCCATCACCGGCGTTAAGCGGGTGGGATTACGACTTGATGAGTTGAACTCCATGTCTCGTAGGAGATAGCCGTTTTCTTGGAATTATTCATTTGAACCTTTCTTCCTCTTCATCGATATAAGTGTTCGGAAAAGTTGATAAGCCGGCTTGGCTTGATCTCGATAATTTAGATTCGAGAATGTATTTCGCTTCGTTTAGTCACCCGTTGAGAAAGCGTCTACATCGATGCTTGGGCGGTTGATAATTCTACTTTGCTTCAATGATTAAATAATTAGTATGTCAAAGCCGACGTTAATAGGACTAAGATAATCATATGTATAACTCCCATTTCACTTCTTGTTTGCCTCTGAAGATTCTTATTCGTCTTTGATGAATCCGTCTTTCTGATTTCCATATCAAAATGAAGGTTCGACTACGGGGATGCTTTGGCAAGGACCATGAATGGGCCTCATGAAGCACCAAGCCTTTTTAGGTTCTCTTGGGGCGTATGTGCAGAGATTTATGCCATATGCGCTCTGCCTACAGAGTTTCCGTTCGAAATAGTGCTTTACATCCATTTAAATCATTCGTAGTCATGGAATGCAACGATAGCTAGATTTATCGGGATGGACTTAAGGATAGCATTTGGTTAATAGGTTTCATCGCCGTCAATCCCATGAATTTGGCGAAACCTTCGCTTATGACCTCGCTTTGAAAACATGGGCGTCTCAAATGCTGTCATGTTATTTTTCTTCTTAAGTACCCATTTACGCTCCAATGGGCGAACACCGTCGGAGTAATCTTGACCAAGGTGAGCCTTGTTTTGTGCATCCGAATCCATCTAGGACTTCATGGTTTATCGGCCATTTGCTCCAGCGCATCTTTGCTACTGTTTTCTCCTCGCCCAAAATTGGGCTCAAATCATTTTCAAAATGATTTGTCATAGCAACTGATGCGGTTCACGGCAGTCTCTATTGGATCTCCTAGGGGTTGGTTTTTCACTTGACACCACGTGAATCCAAGAATGTCGGGTCTCTGCGCAAGAAGATTCTAATTCTTGTGGTGTATGGAGTCATCTACATATGAGGTGTATTGAGTTGCCATCATCTTGAGTTTCCTCAAGATGGCCTTTTCCTTTCCTAGCCGCCACGGGCTGAGATATTCCTTTTCCAAGGAATGCTCACGATCTGAAGCGAAAATCTTATTTTTGTGCCGAGGTAGAAATGTGTAATCAACGGTATCCTTCGGATAACCAATAAAGTAGCATCCATCGGAACTTGAGAGGCGCAGTTTATCTGTCAATTTCTTGACATAAAGACGCTGACCACCCAATCACAGAAAACCAAGTTTGGAAAACTTCCCATGCTTTCAATTAAATTGTGTTCGTATAGTTGGACATTTTATTAAATTACGGGTGATGTGTTTTGTAGTGTATATCTAGAAGTGCTTGGCAAGATAAATAAATGTCTTCTCAAAACCGTATCGATCGAGGTTCGATTTCTCCTTTCGGTGTGCTTAGTGACATTCACTGCGGGGGGTGAGTTGTGAAAACGATACCACACTGCTGGGGTAAGGTATTTGAACCACTTACTCCCAATGTACCTCCTACATAAGGCCGAAGAATCTTTATAGTCTTGTTCAATTGGTTCTTTACTTCATCATGAAGTTCCTTGAAGGATTCATGTTTGTGTTTCATCAAATACACATAACCACATTTACTGTAATCATCAGTAAGTGTAATGAAGTAACAACATCTAAATGCGATTATGTTCATTAGCTGAATCGTTCAAGCATATGATCCCAACCGAACATTTGCCTTTCATTGTTTCCAATGAAGAATCGATTTAATCATCACGCGATGAGGCAAGATTACATGCCATCATTATGATCCATAATCGAAACAGCAAAAGTATTCCACGAAGTAGAAGTTCACTTGTCACGGTACTCGTTTATATGACATAATACGCAATGCCATGGATATAAAAGGCTTTAAGCCATTAGGCATGCGTATCAATGTTATATTTCCTTGATTGACTTGTCTAAGTCGAGACACATCTTGAAGAAATGTATTACTTTATATGACACATTTCTTATAGAGATCCCTAAATGCATTGGGATACTTTTAGTAGGAAGGAAAAAACCTACATTATTCAAAATACCAAAGAAAGTAGTAATATTCACGCTATGAGTAGAGTCTGATAAACATTGTTTAAATTTAGAAACACAGCCGGAGGCAAAATTCAAATTGATGGATCCTACTTTGTCGAGGCTGCGACTCTGCGCCCGTCCCTTTGCGTCGATCCGTCGTCTTTGAGTCATTTCTACTTGCACGTAGTTCACATATTGGAGCAATATGAGCGCTGTGGTAGTGGCAGCACCAGTAAGAATTTAAGTTATCTGAGCTTCAATAGCATATATATGCATATGACTTTTGTAGGTGAGTGGTCGTTAGACCGTTCTTCCCTATCTTCAAAAATTTCTTGCGGGTGGAAGCTTCCGGTGAGCCACTTGGATCTGATAATAACACTTGTCCTCCTTTCTGTTGTTCCCTTGACAGAGTCTTAGCGATATTAAGTTTCCTCGAACCTTTAGCCTTACCATTGTACTTCTTCTTAAATTTCCTTTTGTTTTGGACCACCAAAATAGAAGAAGTAGGAGTCTTAGTCTTCCCCAGATTTGTCTCAGCATTCGTGATCATCTTATGCAGTTCGTTTAGAGATAACTCAAACTTATGCATGTTGAAGTTCATCACAAACTGAGAGAACTTCTGGGAGGGACTTTAGGATGGAGTCTGACGGTTGAGCTTGCAGACTTGAGATATTGAGTGATTGACTAAACTGTCATTTTTTAATGACATGTGGGCTTCTGACCTCTCCGTTTCGACTTGCTATCAGTAGAGAGCCTGGCTTGATTAATAAATATCTCTCATTTAAAGCTTCCTTTGAATCACTCATCGAGTTGGCAGTACGTATCATATGCCTTCACGCTATAAATGCGTGTTTGGAATACAGGTTCCATATTAATATGGCATAAGACATGGGATATCTGGCATCAGGACTTTACTTGTTTTTATGATTAACTAACCAATTATATAAACACAACATAACTTTCTTGTGTTACTAGCATGCCTAGGATGCTACCTAGCAGTGTGTCACCGAGCCACAGCGTTAAGTAGAAATCACCGAGTTAGGCGACGATTAAACCAACTTATTACTTGGAATGATGTTTGAAAGCATGACGTTAGTGGAAATCAATCTTCCAATGATTCGTTTCATCTTTATCCCTTGATAAATTGCACACCATTAGACAAATAAATCAAGCGAGACCGAACAGACCCGAAAATAACGAAATTGGAGGAACCGATTGGAGGCAAGACGATTTCGGTTGAAAAATAAAAACGAAAAAATTTCGGTTCGGTTAGTTTTCGAGAGGCAGGACAGGTTCGGGGCCAGGCACCGAACCGATTGAATTTTTAATTTAAAAGAAATATTATATATATATATATATAACACGAAAATAACCGAGAAGCGAGCGAAAATAACGAAAAAAGCGAACCGGCCGGGCGAAAATAACCGAACGAACCGAACCGATTGGAACCGATTTAATCGGAACCGGCGGAGGCGAACGGTTTCGGTTCCATCAATCGAACAGGCCGATTAAGCCGTCGCGTTAATGCCGATGATAAGTGATAAGTTTGTGACTTCATCCGGTTTGTCCACAGTGCTAAATTTTATAGTGAGATTCATATTATTTGATTAATTATTTATAGTGTTATATATACGTACCAAAAGTAACCATGCACATTATGAAAAATAAAAGAAATAATACACATTTAGGAGATATATGATATGACCCAAAAATACAAATAATAAACCTATTACAGCCTTTGTCGAGTGCGATATTGTGATGCTTGACTTTTGAAACTTCGGTGACATGGTGGAATACACGTCTTGATGTCTCGCGATTTAGCATATTTATTTACTAACCAAACTAAAAGGCAGCCTTGAGGAGCATGCGTAAAATAAAATAAAAGCATTCGGCCAGTGGGTATGCAACAGAGATAACGGATTACCGTATTTCAAAAAAATACAACTAAAATTCATATCAATATATCCCCTCGTTCCATTCTGATATATAATAAAATTGAAATACATAAACTATGCATTTAATATATATTAAATAGATGCGGATTAAATGACTGCATGAATGTCATTAAGCAGTTTAATGTTATTAAGGAAATATGAAATAAATCGTCATTAATACATAATAAAGCATGTATATCACATAATAAACAAATCAATTATATAATAAATCGATAAGCACACTAATTATGATGTTGAGATAAAACTTCTGTCAATTCAAATTTCAAATATGATTAACAATCATATTGAAACTTTCCATTTTGATTATACAAATCAAAAATCAATCCACTATCATCTATAATTTAAATGTGATAGAAAGTGTAATTCAAAATTGATTCGCATAATTATATTCATGAAATATATATATTATTAAATGCATTAATAAACATACATATCTTATGTTCGATAGTTATTAATAACTATTTCATTTATACAATAAAATAATTATTACAATAATGATTTCATATAAATATAATAAGATAAAACTATGAGATTTTATCCTAAACATATTATATTTTAACTAGAGATTGTTACCATGATTATATCCTCAAATAAATATATTTATAAAAGGATAAATAATTGAAGGGATTATTGAATTAAACTTATTATCATTTCAATTGATAATTACAATTATCATAGCAATAAATACACAAAAAAACCGAAATAAATAATTTTAAAGCGGATTAGGGTTTTGTAATATGAAATCGATTAAAACGCTGACGGATGACCCGGTCTCGGTCAACACGCGCCCGGACCACGGCTGGTCCGTCGAGCGATCAACGGTGGCGGGGCGTTGGCCACGGGGCCAGCATACGGAGAAACGCCCGGAAGAATCGCGCGCCATTCACAAAAATTCCATTTTTTTCGATTTAATTCAAATATTTGGAAAAAATGATTTGAAGGCCTTAAACATATCCAAAAATTCTGAAATATTTACCAGACATTCACACAATTTTCTTAAACGTTTATAATTGGAATTTTGTAAAAAATATTTACAACAAATTAATTATATAATAAATGTTCAGAAATTACAAAATTGTTTTGGAATATAAAAAATCAAAAATTATGAAATTTTTTGAAGTACTTCTAGTCTTCTCTGGGAATGCAGACGAAAATTGGTGGAATTTTTAGAATAATTTAAATGCCTCAAAATCAATAAAAACATTTAGATTTTGAATCCAAATATGTTTAAAATCCTTTCAATTCATGAAACACAAATCCCTAAATTTAAATCATCCAAAATTAACAATATGATGAACTTGAAAATAATATAGAACATATGTATATTCATGAATCAATTTCATAGCTTATATATTCGCGAATATATAATATGAAAATTGATATAAAATAATATTTATATAATAGGAAATTATATATAAATATAATTGAAGTTATACAACTTAAACGTACTCATGATCATTTGTTGGAAAATTATCTGTTATTCGTAATAATAATAAATAAATGCAACCAAGATCGAATAAATGTATAATACTTAATTCGAAAAACCATATCTGATCGTTCATTGCGTATGAATACGAGGTACTTACAGATACAGCGAATGATAAACTTTCAATCTCGAATCCTCCGTTAATTCCCTCGGCACCTCAGTGAAATGCCTCCGGTTAGTCCAGCGAGGCGGTTGAATCAGCGATTGGAATTTCTTTAGAAATCTGCGAGAAATTGAATGAGAATTTGAGTGAAACTTTCAGCTCAAAATCAAAGGGAGAGAGGGAGGGGGCGGCCGAAATGTATTTTGGGAGAGGATGAAATGAAATTCTTAGGTTTTTCATTTCATCTTTTCCCTTATATAGTCCCTCTTGGTTTCGGTCGAATAGCTTGACTCGTTTGATAAATAGTTAACTCGTTAAGCCGTTAACTAACTTATTACTAAACGAGTAAGTAACTTAACAAGTTACTAATAAGCTTCCCTCGTTAAACCATCAATTGAAATAGCAATTTAATTGATTCGGTTTTGTCCAATTTGTATTTTACATTATCAATGTAAAACTCTCGATTGGGTATCTCGTTGATTTCAATCAACTCCCCGATTCTTTCAATCTCGATTTAATTCCATATATGGAATATAACTTCCCAGCGTCGTTGTATGTGTGTGACCTTACGGGCTCGAGATAATATTAATCGTATAATAATATAATTGACCATTATGATTATTATATCGATTTATGCATGGGATCTAATGATAAAGCAACCCCACGATATTATTATGAGTTCCATTTTAGTAATTGCAATTCTTATTCATTGAACATAGTTTGAGAAGTAATCTCATTTAACTAAAACTAGTAAATGAATTGTTACAACAATTGTCGCAACGGGCATAATTATAGAAATCAAAATGCTCTGATTTCCAACACATCGCCCCCTCGATACCCTCGGCTTCTGTCTTTTTGGCCATTTTTGAATTCTTGATGATGTCGAAGCGTGGGATCGAAATGGCTGAAGAAGCAAAGCTTACGCCTCTTTAGTTTCAGTTCGTTCCAAATAGGTTTTGCGGTAGAACCACGAAGGTATTCATCACCATCAAAATCACAAGTAATAAGGACGTGTTTAGATGAAAAACGAACACGGAGAAAAAAGGTGCTCGAAAAGGAGGTCGCCATCTAAAGATAGTGGCCCCACATTATGAGAGGCTACGAATTACAGCAATTAGGTACCTCGTTCGTGAGTGCTTGGCGACGATTCCGTGTCACGGGAGGCAATAATAAAATCACTTCGCTGATTTCTTGCTTGCGGCCATGGAACATACTTCTTCTTCGTCGGAGAGAAAATACAGAGGGAAGTAGGGGGAGAATTCGTCTAAAAAGGAAGGGAAAATTAGAGAGAATAAGAGGGAAAATGGAAATGATACCAAAAGAGGAAAACTTTACCTTTTCTAGGGGAGTTAGTGCACATGTATGGTTGTCCTTGGGGATTATGTGGCCACAATGATAGAATGATGTGTTCAATAAGCTTATTTAATATTGAATATTCTCCAACCATTTCAAAAAATGACAGGAATATTCTAGTATTAAAAGGGGAAATTGATATATAAATTAAGGTCAATTATGGGCCCTTCTCAATTGATCCTAAGGAGCATTTAAGAAATCCAATTAAAATTCGAGGCAAAGGAACTTTGTGGATCTTGTATAAAACAACCAAGTAAAGGGAGATAATGACACTTGTAAATGTCTCAGTGACTTTAGAGTTCTCCTATAAATACCCATCATTTGCTTGCCATTTAAATTGTGTAAAACCCTATTCAATTGATTCGCCTGCGATAAATCGACTTATCATCGGGTGACTTGATCGGCCGGTGGTGGTCTAGGTACCACAGAGGCCCTCGGCGGCCTTCGGCGACCTCGATTTTAAAGGCTATCTCTCGATAAGATGACGGGGAAAAGCACCCAAGGCGGAGTTAGCACGAGCAGAGTGCCACCATGGGCACTCGCCAGTTAGACATTCTACTACTAACACTAAAGACAAGGCCGGAAACCTCCTCTAGAAGGAGACACCGAGCACGCGAAGGCTACCTCTGAAGAACGTCGCGCGCCACCCAAGTCAACTCAAGTAGATGTGAATAGAGAGGAGGGACAAGTCCCTTGCCCCGAGGAACCCGTCCAAAATGAGTAGCATCACTTTTTCCTAACATTTTTTCCACTAAATTGCATTTTCAATATTATTAGATGATAGCAACAAATCGATAAATAATATAAATTCATTTTTTATGCGGTGAGCCGGTGAGAGCCCTTAGTGGGTTTCAGATTATTCGATATTTATCCGATAATATAGATGAAGAGGGTATATTATTGTTAATAAAAATATGTGAGGGTGATTTCATAAGTTAAGGTAGATAAGTTGAAGAAAAATTATAAATTATTATGGGGGGCAAACTTAAAATTAAGTTCTAGACCTTCAGCTTGTGTGCCTATTTGAAGAAATCAAGCGGCAGGTAAGATTACTCTAATAATATAGTGATTTTTGCTAAAATTAAGTTGTAGACCTTAGGCATGTACATCATGCTTGCTTGTAGTGACTAAAATGAATTGTTTCATACATTAAAATGTGCTCACAAAGTGACTTTTGCTAGTCTTTCTCGGGTTGGTGCCGTACAATTTTATCTCGGGAAAGTCGATAAGAGGAATCAATTCTTCAAACTTTCCATGAATATATATCTTCATAATAGGAATAGTATACCTATATATACCCTAATTATAGAAGATCAAGATGCAAAGACTTCGGCTAAAGCAATTTTGGTGAGCTGCGTAAAACTGAAACAAGTTTCCACCATACAATGCTCAATTCTCGTTGTTAGGCAAAAGTCAAGAGTCTGACCACATGGGAGGTCCATCATTAGCAAAATCTTTTCAAAAGAGTACTAAATAGGTTGGTGTTCTCTCATGTATCATGATGTAGTCTCTCAATTTAAAACACTAAAAGCTTTATTATTACATACAAAACATCCCCTAACCTTTGGTTCATCAAGAGACATTAAATTCCAACTTCTAAGGAGTTAATTGTTAATTTGATGTGAGTAAGTGTGATCGAATTACGATTTAGTTTCACGGAGAGGTAATGCTACAGATTTAATCAATGATAATGTACACCATATCTCAATTTGGTTCCCAACCGACGGAGTCATTTACTATTAACATGACGGGTATGAATTATGCAACATGTTTAGACGGAAAAATAATTTCGGCCCCGTCCATTTGAGAATCATATTGCAACATCAGATGAAATCTGCAATAATTGCATCAATTGGGACCATATCACAAATCAGTCATAATAGGTTCTGGTCCTTATCGGTCCAATTTTTTTACCCGATCCCCAGACCGGACCGATAACAACACTAGTTCTAATATAGGGGGCATGTTAAGAAGTAAAATTAGAATTAAAATATAACACCTGAAAACATATAATGAAGTATATTTAACAAATCTTACCATATAAAATTTCATATGCAAATCTTATAACAAATATTTTTTTTAACATCTTAACATGCATCTTTAGGACTGCATATTAAAAAAGAATTGTGTAATAAGTAGTTTTCCATTAAGTTTGATAATGTTTGAGCCACAATGTTATTTACCAAGCCTATCTTCCTCCCTTTTCCGTTCTTTTTGTGATTACTCGACATTTACGTGCCCACTTTTATCTTATGGTAACTTTTCCGTGAATAATTCGCCTTTATATCTTTGGAAGGAATAGGATCCTTGAGACAATTGATAAGAATACATATGTACCATAGCCATCTCAAAGGCATTCGTGACTAGCATTATACATTTATACTTTCACTTTTTGTGAAGAACTATTCCAAAGGGTCAGGAGATGAAAACGTTGTCTTCTCACAGAACCCAAACGTTTGTCAAAGTAGAAACAGATTTCTCCTTATTTACTCTAATAATAATTACCTGATGAGGCGGATTAAAATCGGAAGTTTTGATGTTGAATTGATATTGAATTCTTATGTGGAAGAGTAAAAACATCTGGAATAATGATGAAAATTGAAAAATGGAGTGCTTAAACACCCCACGAGATAATTGCTCAAATGATCTTTGAAGTTTGGAAAAAGTCAACACTTAAACCGTAGAGTTTATATAGAGTGTAGTGTAGTCGCTGTAGTGTCGCCCAGGTGCGAAATATAATAGTCATAGAGTTTGCGTTAGTGCATCTTAGTCCCCAAGTTTCATACTACCGTTAATGACGGAAAAAATGAATTTAATGCAGCGTGTTAAAAAACTCGAAATTCTGAAGGCTAAATACAAACGACAACAAATCTTGGTTTTATTACCAAACTTCAAGAAGCATTTGTGCAATTACTACCGGCCTTCCGCCCCATTATACGTAATCTTATATGATTTTTAACAGAGGATGTTAACATGTTTATGTATAATTGAATGATTTGAATAAAGTCTATTAGCCCGCATATTTGGAAGCTATGAGAAAATAGATACCATGTAAAATATGGGTGGGCAATTTGATTGATCAGCCCGATTTATACAATCAAAACTATAAGTTCGATATATATTAGTGTTAGACAATTAGTATTTAGGATTTATAGGTATTGACGTTAGGGTTATAGGCTCATCTGTTTTTCCGTTGCCATTAAAATATTAGGAAAGAAGTCTACTTAGCGAGCTTATAATTCGGGATTTATTATTTTTGTATAATCCGTAGTATTTGGGATTCGCATCCGATTAGTTTAGAACTAGTTAGATTCGATTATAAAACACAAACAGTGACCTCAGAGCCCAACTTACGTGATTACAATTATGTAAATAATGCATAAAAATGTTTTTGCAGAATTATGAACTGATTTGCATGTTTAATTTATAATTAATGGTGTTTTAGTTCCTATAGAAGAGTTATGTTAATAAAATAATTAAATATAATTAATTGTTAATTATTTTCAAATTTATTAATGTGGAAAATTTTCAAATAATATTTTTGATTTTTGAGAATTTTTTGAATTAATTTTTATGGCGAGTTTATTAATTGAAGCAGTAAAAAATATCGATTTTGTTACGAATCGAATCGAGACGAGGAAAAAGTCAGCGGCGAAACTCCTTTACAGCGAGGTTGATGTCAGTGGCGTAGGGAAGATCCGAAGTCAGCGGGGATTGGCTCGGTCAAGCAAGTCAACTCGTTGACCCGGACCCGTTAACTCGATTCGATTGGTTTTGAGCATTGCGTGGCACGACTTCATCAATGGCCCGTCGGCGATGGCGTGGACTACGCGTCATCGATGCCGTGTTTGCAGCGTCGGCGCCCGTCGGCGTGACATGGCGAGGCGATGTACCGGCGTGTGGATCGGGTGATGAACTTGTTTTTGAGCGTGGGCCACTGCGTTAGGCTCGATCCGAGTGCTTATGCGTTTGAAATTTGAAGTTATCCGGTTTTTGATGGGCGCGAGCCTTCTAGCTTGTTTAATGGGTCAATTAAGTTTGGTTTGATCTAAGCTCAATTATTTGATGGATTTTGCTAGAATTGATTTATTAGAAATCAATTAAAATTATATTAATTTAATTTCTTATTGAAAATTATTTTAATCAATTTATTTTAACCACATTAAAATTAGTTCTAATAAGATTAGATTAAATTCAATTATTTATTCGAATTAATTGAAACTAATGGATTTAATTAATTAAATTCTAATTATGATTAGGTTTAATTATAATATTTTGAATTGATTTAATTAAATTTGAGTCCTATGATTATTAGATTATTAGAGTTTTAAATTATAATATAATTTAGGAATTAATCATCATAAGTGTGAAATAATATTTTTTGGAAATACTAGTTATTTTAATATTAGATAATTAACTTAACATGTTATTAATATTAGATATTAATGACATATTTGATATTAAGTATTAATGTAACACGTTATTAATATTAGATACTAATAACACATTTTAATACAAGATATTAATTTGATATTTTGTTAATATTAGATATTAACAATACCTTGCTAATATAAAATATCAAACAAACACTAAAATTAGATTACTAGTACTTTACACTTAAACAAATTGAATAGTTTATTTCATTTGATGATTATTCTCGACATGCAATATGTGTGCCTACTTCAAGCTTCATCCATGTTATGTATGTTAAATGTAATATTAATTATTTATCATGCATGATATAAAGTATTATATTTGATGGATGTCATGGACTTTATGATATAATATTATATTATATAGATAATATGGCCTATAGATATTAATCTACCTAAGGTGTGCTAGTTTTGTATTTATAGAAATGCATTAAAACTTGAGTTAATTGATCATAATTAGTTATAATTAGTTATTAGATATTGATCCACCTTAGAGGATCGGTCAAGAGGGAAATGATTTATGAAACTGAAACATAGTTTAGAAATATTTTCCATTAATATTTATATCATGATTTTCAATATGTGTTATATTTTTCTTATGATTCATGATTATATATACTTTTTGCTTGTTTGATTGATATGATCCACATGATCATAAGAGTTAATAAAATATAACAAATTCCACATAATAAATAAGCAGTTAATGTCATAGCAAAATATAAAGTTGGGTTGGGTCACTTGTGTGGGCGGAGTGCGATGCAGCTGAGCGTGTCACGTGATGCCATCATGGAATAATTACAGGCTTTGTTGAGCTTCGAGCACACTTTTCATTCTGATTTGCATTGATATAATTGGTATGTAGCAGTTTCAGTAATAAATCACATTGGGTCTATTGACTGTAAGGAGTTACTAATATAGACTAAGTTGATTTTAGTAACACGAGAGTTATGATGGTCATAATTATGTGATAGTACAACTTTGCTTTGCGTAGCTTAAGAATCGGAATGTTGCGATCTTACCATCGGTTTATGTTATATGAGTTCTTGGTATACTTTGTGTGTTTAGTGGGATTGTGAACACGAGTATGTTTGTTCTATTATCTGATTATAGAATATTATATGACATATAGATTAAGTTGTTCTTTATGTATTTTTACATTTGTGATACGGTATGAGTCCACTTTCACATATGAGTGCTTTTGATCGACTTGAAAAGGAATATATGTTAAATGGCGATGCTTGTTTACGAGCACAATGAGTACAATAAGATAAGCGAAGTCTCGAAGGATTGCTATGATGCATTTGGGTGAAACTTCGATACGATGAACATTTGATGCGTTCAGGTAAAGTCAAGTGCCTTATATTGTGCGCTATGGAGGCGTCGTCTGAGGTTAAAAAGAATCAGGGATGCCAAATCCTTGATCGATTTAATAACTCATCGAGACTTTCCTTCATGAAAATGTTAAAAAAAAAGGTTAAGAGCAAAATGTTACACCACTGATCAGCGTGAAGGTTGGAAGAAATCATGTTACGGAAGGGTAGGATTGATTGTGTTACTCAGTGCTACGGAATCTGATCTCGGAATTGAGCTTAAATATCATGTGATTCTTTTAAGTAAGTATAATTTCATTGGCCAAGGTACAATGGATAAAAAACGAAGGAAGCTTTGGCTTCGCTTCGTGAGATAATCTCCAAGGATAAGGAGAATTCCCTAAACATTTCACCCCTGTACTTTTGGTTACAAACTGCAATGGAATAAACAAAGGGAAGCATAAGCAGATAGATAACAAGGATGGTTAAAGTAACCATTTTGGTCATCTGAAGTCGCCAAGAGGACTTTCCATTTAGCGAGAGGCGTGATTCGATCACGGTCGACTGAAAGTACCGTCGTGTTATGAATTACGATGCTTGACTTTCTGGTGCATCGATGCTCGTTGACATTGGATGTAGTACTCGCGTTTCACGAAATATGCGGGACAATGGAATAGAAGATCACTAGAGATGGAGTGGACTGGATAAAGAATCGTTAAGCATGTCAGAGCCCAGGAAGACAATTTCATCGTTTGAAAACTGACAAATGTTTTAACATATTGATGATCCAAAACTAACTGATTTGAGTTAATCATATTATTTATGTTTGTGCCAAATAATTAAGATTAATTCAAGTCAATTGACTATTAATCTATATGAAAATTACAAGCGATATTAAATCTCCATTATGCTTGTTTGACCCAACATAAATATAACATGTGCTTTCATTAAATTCAAATGAAATGACTTGAAATCTAAAATCTCCCAAGGCAATATGAATTATAAAAGTATGATCACACAAATGAAAAATCATAAAGATAAAACCTTTGAAATCATATATTTAGAGTATATGATTGAATGTGAATAATACTTAGAATTCATAATGAGGTAATCATTAATTATAATTAAATATTTAGAACAAGTTATTTATTAAAGTCATAAATAAGATTTATGGTATCAATAAATAAATATATAAGCACTATCACATTATTATTAGTGCATTAGTAAAACATAAATGTATATATTTACTAATTTACTGTCGTATTTTAGAAATACAATAACTATATTTAAATAGTTCAAATGGATGAGAGTTAGCTTAAGCGAACATTTAATATTCTTTGAAATGTTAAAGAAGTATGTTACTAGATTCATCTAATAATATAAGATTACATATTCTCTTGAGGTTAGCCCAGAACCCCTTGATGTATAGTCAACTTGATCAACATCCAAGAGCGTCGCGTTCGATGTGATATAGAACTGTTCCATAATAGTCAAATTCAAGGTTTTATGAAACTTTCACCTAAGTCAAATAGTTGACTAATCATAAGACTTGAACTTGAACTTCTAGTTACCATAATTGCTAAAACTTAAATAAGGTGATGCTTTTGGATATAACCGCTGAACAATGATGATGATTTATGATTTGTATAATCCGGAGATAGTTTAAATATTCGAATACATGTTTGGATATTAACAGATTTACTTCAAGATAACTAGTTTATCAAAGGAATAAATAACTATCATAACACAAATGATTAATCGAATAGAAAATGTTCATGTTTACGGTATTCGATAAACATAATTTATCAGTTCGAGGTGATTAACTGTCTTTGGAGAGGGGTGCAGTAATCATAAATATTTTGGTCATCGGGATACGCAATAGTTGACACATATATAAGTTAATGAACAGTTCAAATAGTTTGAATTTATTAGTGGAAACTAGTATTCTTATATAGACAAGAAGGTCGATTAGAACTTATTTTAGCGTATCTGATTAGTATGTGAAAGACATACTAATAATAAAGAATAACACAACTACACATAATTAGATTGTGTATGAGTTTCTCTATGAAACATCAGGGGATGGATCGAATCTTTCTAGAATTCATAGAGATCCAACTACTAAACTCAATAAATTGAGTTATGTTTATACTGATAAAGCATTTAAACGGGATCCAAGATGAATACCTTAAAGAAAGAATTTTTCCAAGAGATACAATGTTTGTCCCACTTTATGAAGTTGTATAGATGGAAAGAAGAGCAATGAAAGGTAGTTGGAATTGTAACCACAGCGAATGGATCACGAGAACATAGAGCTGAGTACAATTACAACATGAGAAGTTGTGAATAAAAAGCAAATCGGATTATAACTTTGTAGGTAATCTTGAAGGTTTCACATTTTGATACCTCGGTAGCTTCTGAAGCTAGGATCAGAGATCTCGTTATTGATCAGATTATGAACTCGGATAATGTACTTCATGATAGTTGAAAAAGAGTGCATATGTGCATAAAGTTGAGAACAAATAACAACATTTGACTAGACACCCGGTGATGTATATTAAGAAAGAAGTAATGTTCTTCTCTACGATCTTTAGAGAGTAATTGTTGGATTTCGTGGGGTAGCCTTTCGTCGAGATGTGCTAGCGGCCGTTGCGTGACAATGCTTTTGAATCTGAGCTTCAAGATTCGAGTCCATATCATTATTATGGATAATGATGAGTATATGTAAAATATACACGTTTCGTTACTATAAGTAACTGTTATTCTGGAGATGTTCTCGATACATGATAAAAACAAGAAAACCTCTAACAAGCCAAGAAAACAACGAGATTGCTTCGTCCCTAGTTAGGTGTTCATTGAACGGAATCAAACACCAAACGACTAGTATGTGCTTGATTGTGTTGATCATTTCTTGGATCAAAGGGAGTATGAATACTGTCATTCCCATAAGGTTTATGAGCTTTGAAGCTTGAGTTTGGAGAAATAATCTTTGAATGATAGCCGCCGTGAGAACTAGAAGATAGAATATACGTGTCCCGAAGGTCTCTGAGCTTATGTTGAAATTAGATTCTTATACACAGGTGACAAGATTTCATCGTCTTTGGAGTAGCGTACTTTGACCTTGTCTTTAGTCCTCTGTAACAGGAGGATCATAACGACATGCGTTGAGTATACTGAGAGAGTATGAATGGACTCCACGAGTATAATAGGGGATTCGTACAAGCGATATTTTGTGATTCTACGGGTTCTTGGGGAGTTAATGGTGACTAAGTGCACTACCGATATGACTGGATATCACATTAACTTGTCTAATACCAAGACAACTAAAGATTTAAGAGTTTGGTAACACGTATCTTACCGTGGAGCAGCTACTTTGGAAATCGTGTCAGATGGATGGGTTGATACTTAGATCATAAATAGTCAAAGGGCAAGAGTAAGTGTTGGAACTATGAGAAAATCGATCTCATAAAATGCCCGTTGAACAATTTGATTGATCAACCGATTTATACATTCAAAACTATAAGTTCAATATATATTAATTGTTAAGTGATTAGTATTTAGGATTATCGGTATCTATTAGGGGTTATGATGAACTGCTGCAGTCTCGCTTCATAATACATATATTAAGATGATAATCGGTTAATATTTTCTAATATAATTCTATTATTCGATCTGTCCTAAGAGTTCACACACAAAGCGATAAACCCCGAACTAATAATAATATGTATTATCTCCCAGGAGTTTAAAGTGAAATATAGAGAAGCATTCGAGGTTTAAATGGAAGCTATATGAGAATATTTGAAGATTTCAATTGTTGAAAATCACCCTAAGTTCGACCTTAATGGGTAGGAGATAGGGTTTCGAGAATCTTCCTTTGTAGAATAATTCACAAGTGTTAATGCATTGCGATAAACATTTTGGGGATGAAGTGAGAATGATAGAAGCTTCACTCTCTATTACAGTGGAAGCTAAAACAAGCTAAAGGAGATCTTTCAGAGTTTTCTGGCAACTCTCACTTGGCCATAAAAGTAGGACATTTAATGCATATATAAAGAAATGAAGGCACAGAAGAAGAAAACAACTCGTTAAATTTCTTGACTTTTGATTAAAGAATCTACCGTCTCCGCCTCTACAATAGTCGACGACTCCCGCTGCCCAGGAAGAAATTAGTTTCTTTTATTGTTTCGGTTTTGCTTTAATCATTCTAGTAAAACACATAGAGGAGTTCGGGTTAATTATTGGTGTAGATACTCTTGGAGATACCCTGCTTTGGGTATATGAGCTCATCTGTTTTTCCGCTGTCATTAAAATATTCTAGAAGAAAAGATACGCTTGTAATTACATTATTTATTATTTTTGAATAATCAGTAGTATCACGGAATTAAGTATCGATTAATTAGAAGCCCAGATTAGATTCGATTATAAAATACCAACACACTTGGCAGTTCATCGTTCGGTATTTTAAGTTGAATTAGAATTATACTATATGAATCACAAAATAAAAGATTGTCTAGTTTAATTTTAATGGTCATAATTAGCACATTTTATAGTACTAGCAAATGAGACGTGGTATGCACAACATGTGATCGATTTTTCAAATTTTTTATACATTATTTATGTTTAATTAGAAATCATTTTAAAATTGTATAAAAACTTACACTCTTTCGATTTTTTTTATTTAATATTTCTATTTTTTGAAGGGATACTTTGAACATGAATAACTCTTTAAATATAAGATAGAATAAATTATGACCATTAAAATTAAACTTACACTCTTTGATTATAAAAACTTACACTCTTTCGATTGTATAAATCACGATGATTAAATATTTTTTTAAAATCCCATTAGTATAAATTTATAGCACGTCGGATTACTGTGTGGATAATATTTATTTATTTTCTAGTACTATTTATTTCAAGTATACTTTTATTAATGTATTTCATAAATTATTAATATTATATTATTATTAATACATATTGATAAAAAATAATAATAAGTTTTATACACTTAAATAATATATGTCAATCGGTATGTAATAATATTTTTAGTGAAATATTAGTAATATAATATTAACGTCAAAGTACATGCCGAATAATAATCAATCAAATATAATTATACTTGACGAATAGATAATTAGTTTCAAAAGATGAAAGATCTTCAATTTAAACATCTCATCTCTTTTCTTCCAACTAAGAAAAGAAAGAATTTTTACATGACACATTAATCATATTAACACGTTACAGACCTCTGGGTGCTTAAATCAGTAGGGAGAAGAATGAAGAAATTTGTAATGGCATGGTTATGTCAAAACGATTTGGGATATTCAGTAATGGCTTAAAGGTGAAATAATTTATTGGGAATCCTAATGCTAAGTATATGACTTTATCATTATTTGTTAAGCCCAAAACTAAAATTATTAGTAGTTAACATCTATTATAATTCAAATGGATAATTAATAATAATAATAATATAATAACAATAATTCTACCAAAAAACATATAAAGATATGCTACATATTAATTTATCATTGCAAATTATCTTAAATATCGTAGATAGTGACATTTGTAATCGTATCCACGAATGCCAACATTTATGTCCTTAATTGGAAGAAAGATATATACCAATTATACCAAATTGAGATGTCCACGAAATAGAACATACATATTACTTTAACTGAATTTGATATCCCTCGACTAAATATATTGGCCAATTGATAAATCGAGCATATATGGTTAGTATTTGTTAGTGAACCAGCGAACGAAGCTCGGCGATGACCAGTCCAGCAATCAAAGCTTCGCCCAGGATAGTCCGGATAAAGGTCAATTATCGATTCGGACCGGTAACCCAAAACCGGATACGTAGGGTTAGTATATATGTTAAAAAAACGTTTATTATTATTTTTGTGTATTATTTTCGAATAGTTCTTTAATTTTTGTGATATTATTTTCAAATTGTGTTTTATTATTTTTGAATTTTTTATGTTTTCAATTTTTATAGGTTTCGGATAAAATTTCGAGTTCGGATATCGGGACTAGTTCTAGATAAGCAGATAACCGACCTCTTTTTACTGGTTCCGGTCCGGTCCTAATTTTTAGGCCAAAATGAGTTTCGGTTACGGATAGTTGAAATGCAGACAGAGTCAGTCCCATTTAGTGAAAATCGGTCGAACCGGACGTGCTGTGTATATATGGTTATTTAACTAAATATCCATGATTATTATTAATGTTATTGAAGAATTAAATAATAATAACAATAATAATAATAATTCTACACTAAGCACATGGTTATTTAACTAATACATATTATAACAATAATAACAATAGTTATTCATAATAATAATAATAATTCTACACAAATCATATGATTATTTAACTAACACCTATTATAATAATAATAATAATAATAATAATAATTCTACACAAAACATATGATTATTTAACTAACGCCTATTATAATAATAATAATAATAATAATAATAATAATAATAATAATAATAATAATAATAATAATTCTACACAAAGCATATGATTATTTAACTAACAACTATTATAATAATAATAATAAATAATAATAATAATAATAATAATTCAACACAAAACATATGATTATTTAACTAACACCTATAATAATAATAATAGATCTATATAAAATATATTGTTATTTAATAGTAGTTAATTCCTATTAGGACTCATGAGTTATCAATTAAAAGGCGGAATTATTAATTAAAAAGATAATATTTTTGTCTTCTTTAGATTTTTTAGAATGGTAATTTAGTAATTAATGGTGTGAAAGGGAAGAAACTGCTTATTCGCGTTTTTATATATGTTAGTGATAGTGATAGTGATTAGTGATAATGATCAATTGACATATAACTTTTATTTTTATCAAAATATTCAACATATATAATACAAATAATCGAGTCTAAAATATATAAAGTTGCTCATTAAAATTCAAACTTAAACACAATCTTATATAAAAGTTTAACTAATGAAAAAGAAAAAAAGTGAGACATATATAACTTACATATCACCTGAAAAACTCCAGTGATGAAAATCAAATACATAAACATATATAGTTAATCACCTTGAATAAATTGAAACACAAAAAAATCCACTAACTAATTATTGACTCCTTGATTAATATACTCCGTATAATGTATGAAGGTGCTCGGGGAAGGGATGAGGTAAATTAGTCAAATAATGGTCTCCATCATTTATTAAATTATTACTATATATTATATTGTTGGGTTATGTATGTCATGACCGACAAAATAAAAGTTTCTAGTGCACATGTTAGACGTGCTACTTCATATGTTGCACACAAAGCTATTGCTCCAAAGTTAATTTACCTTTAGAAACCTGCAGCTGTTACTCATGATCGAGTGCATAATGCGTATGTAATAACGTATAGCCCATGTCGATTAAATTAAGCATATTGAGCGTCGAGTTTAAATTATTGACAATTTCCGACAATATTGATAGGAAGAATCGGAGTCGTAGCTGATCATGGCTTCGTTTCTTCGTAACGATTATCGCTACGGACACCAAATTAACTTATCATCGTACACATTAGAGTATACTACCATCTCCATCTTATATTTTGATGGTTGAACTTTTATTTTCAATATAAAACTATATTATAACATTTGGTGAAAATATAGAAAAATAATGTTAATATTTTAATTTATTTTATTATTAACATGATAATTTTTATTTTGAATCTAATTATTATTATGAATTAATTAGGATTATAAAATTTATTAATTTTGATCATTAATGATTAATGTAGACAATCTTTATGGAATAAATTGGAGGAAGTATTATTTTTTATAGTTTCATACAGTTGCTCTTCAGGTATCTCAGAGGCAGAGTTGACACAATTGATTTCACTTGTATAGAATTTAGAGTAAATGGGGGGACAAGTCAACTCATGCACTAGTTCATAGTCAACTCTTGACTCATGAACCTGAACGTATGAACATATTTTATTTGCAACATTATTATTACTACTCTTTGCAACAATATTTATTAAATCCACAAGAATATTCAGCTATGGACTTTGATGAGTTTCCGCCTAAACTAAACTATATAGGAGTATTAAAAAGTATATAAAAAATAAATGCTACTGTTTGCAATAAACTTCACCTGTTCTCCACGCCCCAATCAGACATGTAAGGCCATCAAGGAAATAATTATTTTATAACCATATCAAGTCCACAAACAGTTTTAATGTCCTTAATTATTATTGTTGCCCCATATAAATATAATTTCTTCATCCATTGTCCGATCAAATGTATTCAAATACGACTACAGATTGAGGCTAGGATAGCGCTTATTTTTTGGAAGCTTCGTAGCGCTTTTAAAGCGCTATATAATATCTGCATTATGATAATTAAAACTGATCTTTCCGTCCGTCTCGAAAATAATTGATAAATGCAAAAAATTTTATTTAAGAAATAAATGATTGTTTGATTTTTCAATCTGTTTTATGCGTTAAAATTCTAATAATAGTTATAAATGCATTCGCTATGTTTGTTTTAAATTTAGTTTAATAATCTTCATCGCATTGAAAATTGTGAAACTTATTACTTTTTCATTGATTTCGCAACTTCTTAATAAAACACTTTTTGGTAAATGATCGTTTATTTTTGCGGCGGAGTATTTTAAAGCTATTGAAGTGAACCCCTTAGATAGCGGTTAACTTAAATAGCGCTACATAAAGCGCTATCTAAGTGATTTATCACCAATAAAAAAAGAATTATTAAAATATGAATTAAAATTCATATTAAAAAATATGAATTAAAATTCATATTTTAATAATTCTCAATTATTTTTAATTTTTTATCATTTCAATAATAATTTAATTAAAAAATCTTTTAAATTACATTAATTCATTCATATACACAATTACATTCCAATAAGAAAAAATATGTAAAATATCTACAATTACATAAATTACACAAAAGACCTACAAAATTCTTCATACATCAAATTTTAAAATTCTTCAAAATAAACAATAATCTTCATAAATTTTGAAATCTACATCTTCATTATTCTTCAACTCCTTATTTTGTCATACTGAATCAAAATCATAATCAGAAATCGAAACATAAAAATTATCAGAAATTATATCTCAAAACATCACCCCAACTTAATTTTTCTGGATGCAACCAATAAAATAGAAGAAATTTGACCCAAAATTCCTAGAGAATATAATATCAACACAAAAAATTTCCTGAGAATAAAAATATAAGAGAATAAGACCACGAATTAAAACAAAAAAACATCATATCTAAAATATGCTAACAAAGTCTAAATCAAAAAATAAATTTCTAACATAAAAGATTAGAACAGATCTTGAATTCAAATTAGAATAGATCTATAGGAAATTAGAATAGATCTATAGGAAATTAGAATAAAAGTAGAACAGGTCTATTGATTCTTATCGATTCAAACTAAAAAAATTATCACATAACTAAACCAAAATCAACCTGCTTCTTAACGAAAAAAGAATTATCACATAAATTCTCAGGATTCTTCTTAGTGCTTGAAATAAAAACTTAAATTTTTAATTCTTTAAAAAATAAAATGAATAACGCTATGTAAGTGTAGACTTAGATAGCGCATATAAAAAATCGCTATTTAAGTTGTGTTATCTAAACTAAAATTTGTAGTATATAAAGTCGCATTTCAAATTGATAGATAAAAACTTATGGATGAATTAATGTAGTACTCCGTAACTTGTTGTGATACATCTTATATTGTTATTTAGTTTTATTAAGGAACCCTGTATACTTAACACGATAAGAATAATACGGAAAAATATTTTTTTGGACATTTTCATATGGTCAAAAGTGCATGTCTGTGAAGGATGGCGAATTTGAGCTTAAAAGCGGGAGACACGGGATTCAATATAATGAACATCTTAGACATCAGTTGGAGTTTCAATTATAATATTTTCTAAATTCTTTTGTTATTACTTTATTGATTTTAAAATTCATAATGAATAGTTTTATGTTAACATCATCAACTCATTCACATTTTTTCAAAATCATCTAATATAAAAATATATTATGGATTACGAATTAAATCAATAAAGTCTCTAATAACAAAATGATTCATGAATCATTACTCAACTTTAGACTTAAAACTGCAATTATTAGATCCTAAATGTTCTTTTGATTTCTCTTAACGTGATTATTCTAAATCAAAGAATGGTCTTTCAGTTTCTAACCATTCAACAAATAAATGAGCCAGCTAATTTGGCCCAGTAGGCCTTTGCTTTGATGTTTTACTTATTTAACGAGTTATACTAAGCTCACTGCCCAATACCCATTAGACGAGTGGCCATTTGCTATTCAGACTTCAAAGTCCGTTTTAGGTTAGGCCCACGTTCTTTAGGCCTTCGTTCACTTCATTGACCCATTTATTAATGGGATCGTGGCTTGATTCAGTGAAAATGTTCGCGATCCGACACGTTTATTAGTAGTTAAATTAAAAGGTGTCGACTTAAATAGCTTAATCAAAACAACTCATTTTTCATATTTTAGGCGATAGTTGTATCGGCTTTGGCTAATTTATAATATAATAGTATAATTATTTGATATTAAATCTCAATATCTTGAATCAAATGGACATTAGTTCATATTTTAGATTGAGATTGAAATTGGTATCGGAGATCTAAATATTAACTATCAAATTACTTTTCAAATTTCTTTCATTACAACCAATAATAATGTTACCTAAATTGAAACTTGTAACAACAAAATACAATTTAGTATTAATAATAATGTTTTACGTGGACGCAAATCTTAAATAACTAGCACCAATTATTCTTATTAATGAAATCATGCAGAAAAGTCGGGTTATTATTTAAATGTATCATATGATACTTCCTTACACGTACTCAAAATATAGCCAATCCAGCCACATTCCATAGATTCCAGCAACCATAATCCTGCATGAGATTTTAATTACCAAATAATTAATCAATAATAATCATTTTCATTTCCATGCACATCATGACCAACATTATTTGACATTATTGTCCTATTTTTATTCTTTGCTCGATTAATAAAATTAGAAACTCTATCATTAAGGCTATCTCTTCTTGAAATCTTCCTTGTAGGAATTCTCTCAATTCCAAGATCAGATGATGTTCTCATTCCATCTCTCACACGAGTAATATATTCTGAAAATCTTCCATTATCACCATTATTTATATCATGGGTTCTCATTTCTTTTGGAACTTTGTCCACTTTTAGCTTTATCAAGTGCTCTCCTCCGCCTTGAGCCGCCGTGGCAATGGGAATAAATTTCCCTGAACTTGGTTGGGAGATGTAGACTTTGATGGGGTTATTGGTGGTTTGTGGTGGTGGAGTTGGAGCAGAGTGGCTTTGTTGGCTTGAGACACCATGAAATCTTCGAAATGGGGTGAAATTGATGGCGTTTTTGAGCTTTTGGCATACATTTTGGGAGGTTTTGTTGCTTTGGTTTCTCTTGGCCATTGTGGAAATGATACTCCGTAGTAGATAATAATTAGATGATGATTAGGTGATGTAGAGTTAAAAGGGAAAGAGGGATGGGAATGATTTTATACGAGGGTGAAATGGTGGTTTTATAGTGATAAGTAAGTTGATTAACTTTAATTGTGTTGTGGTTATCGTGTGAAAGGGGGAAGTTGATATGGGTGTCTTTTGGTCATTGTTTGGCAGCATGAAATTGACTATGAAGGTTAAAAACAAAAAATTGTAAGGTTTAATATGTATCTTGAAGGGGAAAAAAAGTACAGGTATTCTACGTAATGTTTTTGAATTTGTAAAATTGTCTTTTTATGCATGAGATTAATGAATCAAGTAAACATGAAAATATAAAATTAGATGTGAATGTGATATATCTTTATTAATTCGTTCAATTCATTTGATAGATCGATCATGATTGCTCCAATCTCGAGCTTTATTGTTAGTTTGGTCCACTTCAAGAGAGGTGATGAGAAATTACATGAAAAAAGAAGTTTAATTACATAGAAAAAAAAAAGTTTAATCATTTATGTGTACATGTAGAATATGTACGTGAGATCGTTTTAATTTACTATAAATTCGAAGAATTTTGTTGATGAACAACTAGTATTTCTATTTGATCCGCTTTGGAAAAACGTATGGCTCTTTTATTGCTCGGGCTACATCAGTACATCATGCTTGTCGTGGACTAATGGGATCGTCCTCTTTCCATCTTTTCTCAATTCGCACCAAACATGGTCCTAGTGCATGGATTTTATTTCTATTTAGAATATATAATAATCTTAAAAACACTTTGGCAATTTTATTTCCACATTAGATTCTCCATTGATTGACCAATGTAACAGTACTAGATCTAAAATAATGATGAGAGGCTTCTAATAATCTTCTATTGCTATGCCTATGATCGATCTAATTGGATCATATTCTGATTTTAATTTCTCTTTTATTTGTCTAGATGTAACAGGCAGCATGCACACAGCTAATTGCATCATAATAATGCTTAGTTGTATAACACAAACACAAAGCTGTCTTCACTCTCCAGAAACCGAAGTTACAGTGATATAAAAAGAAAAACCAACATTAAATTGGTGGGTATCTGATTCTTTTGGTGCCTCAAAGTCTTAAAAGCAAAAATAATCATTTGGAAGAATCTAAACAATGAGAATTGTTGGTGGTAATCATAACCATTTAGTCTCAGTGAACACTTTAAAATATTACCTTGGTATATACAGTCGAAATTAAATAATTAAATTCAATTTATTTGAATTAGTTAAAAGATCGATTATGCGAGTTATCACGATGGCGATTAGGATTTCGACTCAAAATCAATGAAAATCGAATACGTGTAAATGGAGTTCTCGATATTTGAGCCATTTGAAATTAATTAGAGTGGTGAAATTAGGTTTATTATTAATAAAAATACAATTATAATATTAAAATAGGGTTCCCTAAATTCACGGGATTAAAATAATATTTCAGTGGAAAGCCAGGATTAAAAGCGAGGTTTTTGCAGACCAAACGAAACGAAATGGGGATCCGTTAAAAAAATAAACAGCTAGGGTAACGTTTACCCGTTGAAAAATATATGTGAGGCGGTAGCACTTAACTTGTCGTACTGTCCAAGAAAACAATTTGGAAATATATTATTATTTTAATAATATCCGACGGTCAGCGTCTGCACCGAAATCAGCGGTTAAAATACGTAATTAAATATGATCGTAGATCAGTCAGAAGAAAATCTATAAATACCCCCATTTCATTCGAAAATTACATGCATGAAAGCATACGAAAAATACAATAAAAACACCTAAGATAATTTAGCATAAGAAAAGCTCGGAAAGATTGTTGCTTATTCAAGAGAAAAATATCGAATCATGACACATAAGCCTAAACTTGTGCCTAAATTGAAGAGCTGAGTAAAGAACACAAAACATTTCAACTTCAAACCAAAATAGGCGTCAGGAAATTAGATCTGAGGTTGAATTGTTGTAAGCGATAATTTAATTCTCCAGGGCAAAACTAATGAGAATACAGTCATTCGAGATCTCATAAATCAAATAAACTACAAGATTAAGCTATAAATGTCACATGTAAATCCTTAGGTAGGATATAAAATTTGCATAGCCCGTATCTAAGCATGGGAATCAAGGAGTAAAACTCTTAGGCGTATTATCTGCCCGGCGGTCTGAGCATATCCTGTGGCAATTTTGACATATCTCTTGGCGGTAATGGCGCTGAAGCTACTGGGATAGGATTGATAGCTTTGGACTCGGTCTAAGTATGCGAGATCAATTTAAGGCCTCTTTGCTTGACACGCCAATAGAATAAAGTCTAAGTCCCACGGCTGAGTTTATAGACCAAGATCGAGTCTAGGCAGTCATGCGGATTATCTTGTTGCTAAGAACTTTCGATGCCGGATAAATATCGAGTCGAGGCCAGGAGTCAATTAGAGTCTTTTATCTAGTCCCCAGAGTCGCGTTGATCCGGACTCTGTCTGATCTCGCCTCCAAATTGAGGCAAAATCCAAATGCAACTTGGGATCGTACAACGTCTGTGTGAGTCAGTCAGAGTGTGAATCGTACAATGATTGGGACTAAATTAAGTCCAACCACTATGTGGGCGCCCAAATCAGGGCTCAAAGCGAATCAATTAGGGAGCTACGTAGTCAGAGTCAGAGCGTCTCGAAGTCATCGATTCGTTTGAGAGAAACGATAGATTGATAATTGACAGCGTCGATTTGATAAATTATTTTTTCCCACCCCCATCTAGAAAGTTCTAAAAAGGGTTTATTATATTGAGGCACATACTCATAAATAATAAAATCTAACTAGTGGTTATATTGACTACACTTGAATTTCATTTTTCAGGAAATTTGAGAAAACAAATATATTGCCTTAATTATGTTTATAGAGAACACTTCTCTCTGTTACACCAATGATAGAGTTTCTTATATTAGCTGAAATAATTTGTTTGTAAGTTGAACAGGTGTAAAAATACGGAGTAATAAATATATCTATAACTCGGTAACCGGTTCGAAATTTGTTCACTTATTAAGATTTGTTCCCACGATTGAAATTCGGTGAGATTAAACGATACCTAGCTCGTTTAATTCGGTTATTTTATCGTCAAATAAATTTATTCCAAACAAGTCCTAACTAAAAGATATATACACTAACTTAGAGTTGTTATTGAGTGATTCATCAATGGTTTGGTTATCCGATTAGTTAAACTGGATCGAATTCACTCGGTTTATAATTGAAACAAGTTTATGAATTGTTATTCTGAATCAAAATTTATTTTGATTCGATTCATTTATTTAATTTATCATTTTAATGTATACAAAAAAAAATCATTTTAATGTATACATGAGTTTGCTCTGGATTGAGTTACTCATAGTCATACTAATACAGTAATACACTAATAAGTAATACCCATTAACTTATCTGTACGAGTTGGCTCTTTGCAATATACCAAATGGGCTAAAAAAATGAAACCGAGCTCATATGAAATTATTTGGAGATCTGGCTAGAAGTGGCAACCGGGCCGGGCCGGACTGGACCGGTTCGTTACGAAACGAAACGAACAGGCCCCTGTCTCTTATTCTACTGCACCGTGTGTTAACAGGCCAGGCGGGCCCACTAAACTATTATTGGCGCTATTGGGTTTGAAGCAGATAATACCAGTAGCTAGCGGGAGTACAGCTACAAATAAGATGGTACCCGTTTGCTTTATTTTCACCCAAAAAATGGCGTAAACGTAAGCGCGTTTATATTAAATGGGGTAACGTTTAATACTAAAAAACACAAACATTGATCATTTTATTCAAAGTTCAAACATACAAGCGATTGACGAATAGTTCATGGTCTGATAGGTTTTCTCGTAACCACTCCATGTCGTACAAGCGGACTGACATATCACGATAACTCCGCGGCGTTCGATGCTTTCATGATGAAACTTGAGCGTTAAAATCCTAGGCTTTTAGTCGTGATGTTACAAATTGATAACGCCCGTCCATTGATAAAATTTTCCAAGTTCCCCATCCTCGCCCCTGCCGTTTTCGATTTTCACATTGAAAAGATCGTCATCCATAGCCAACTTACATATATTGCCGATAAAGAGTTGAAATGTCAGGACATATTTCTTAGGTAGTTCGATCCTTTTACTAGTTGGATCCAGGATATGAGGGGGCCGCCACCACCACCACCGCCGCCTGCACAAGAAGATGATATGGATGAAGAAACACAAGAATGATTGTGTTTTTCTTTTATGATAATGTATTTGCTAAACTTATGAACAAATGATTGTCTTTATGGGTGTTTCGTCTTGTCGATGAACTATGATGTCAATGTATTTTCATTTTGTGTTTGAACTATGGTGTTTATGTGTTTTGGATTTCATGTTATTTTATGGATTTAGCGAATCCGTTATATAAATTTTATATTTTTAAATAATTAATAATTGATTGTCGAAGTTTAATTTTAAAAAAGTCAACGGCAATCGAAATGGATTCTTGCAATTGAATGACAGCCAACGTATTAGTGAAAGTGCGACATATGTGTAATATATAAATATTTAAATGATAATTAAAAAAACAGAAAGTCTGATTCTTGAGTGAATTAGCGAACAGTTGCGAGTTACTAGTGATATACGAAGTGAGGAAGAGAAGGTTGTATTGGTAGCAAGTTTTTAATCCCCACCCCCTCTCTAAAGCCCTAAACCCTGAAAACGCCCATGGCCGCCGCTGTAGCATTCCGCAACCAAAACTGGCGACGTATTCCGAGTCTCTCCACTAAAATATACAGAGCATCGAGCCCCTCTCTACACCCCTCCTCCGCCACTGATTATTATGCTTCCCCACCTTCTTCCACCAATCCTTGGTGGAGATCTATGGCCACTTTCACTCGCACGTATGTAACTATCTTCAATTATTATAATTGTTTTCAATTATTAAAACACCTTCTTCTAGGTGTATTAAAACACATCGTCGAGTTAAATATTAGTAGGTTAAGAATACTATAATTTGATCTACTTTAACAGAATACTATAATTTGATCTACTTTAACCAAATATTATACACCACATACAAACGATCTGAGTTTAAAATTTGAAAAGTCAAGCATGAACATTCCAAAATGAAGCAAACTGTTTCAACTGTTATCTTTCATATGCCTCTGCTAACATTTTGTTCCATCGATGTTTTAGAAAACCGCATGTTAATGTGGGAACAATTGGGCACGTTGATCATGGGAAAACTACCCTGACTGCTGCAATACCAAGGTATGTATTTGACTTGTTGGGCATTCTTTTAATTTGTCACATGCTGAGTTTCAACTGCCTGTTTAGGTCTTAGCAGAAGGAGGGAATGCTCAAGAAAGGATTTGATAAGTGAGCAGGCCCGGAAGAAAAGCGAGTCTGCAACTGTTCGTATCCTTTAGCCTCCAAAGTTCCTCCGACTCTCGCTTTTATAATATTATCCATCATTCTAAATTAATTAATTGCACCACACCTGAAATACGACTGAGATCTTCAAATGTTGCATTGTATTTTCTTGTTCTACAACTCCTTTATATCGTTCTTAATGTTTATATGTAGATGTAACTGAGTATGTGGTAGCTTTTAAAAATTGAAGTATTTGTTGAAACTCCATCTTTTGGATTCGTGTAGTACTGTAGTATACCTCTTGACTTTGTTTTTTTTATTTGATTTGCAGTCACATGTTGAATATGAGACAGCAAAGAGGCATTACGCTCATGTTGATTGTCCAGGACATGCAGATTATGTGAAAGTGAGATTTAATTTATTTTCTGGTGTTCTTATGGGTATATTCCATTCATTCTTTTCAAGATGCGAAGACAGCTTTAGACTTTTGAAGCTATATTTTAGCCTGTTTTTATTTTACTCAATTGAGCCTCTGTATATTTTAAAAACAGTCAAAACCAAACCAAGCCTTATCCCACTAAGTGAGGTTGGCTATATGAATATAACTCCTCTATTCAGCTATGTGTTGGGGTCATCTCCTCCGTCTAGCCCATAAATTCTAGGTTCTTTATGTTTTTACATGTATATTTTAAAATCAGCCATGCCTTATCCGTATAAGAGAGACATGTGAAATTGTTCTAAGGAGATTATACAAACATTAATTTTAACGTTAAATCTGGTACCCTCATGCAACTGAGATTTGAGTTTGAGTTTGGAATTAGCATTCTATTTATTTAACGTTTCACATAGAAATGATAAAAGAAATACCACTAATTCTTTTCTTAAGAAATGAAATCTACCTTATCTGACTTCCAAAACGAAAGCAGGATTGAAAGATTATATCTTACAGTACAGTTACTTTTTGTACTAACGGTCACTGCTATTTGTATTGATTGATTTTCCAGAACATGATTACTGGAGCTGCACAAATGGATGGGGGAATTCTGGTTGTATCTGCCCCTGATGGACCCATGCCACAAACAAAAGAACACATACTGCTTGCACGTCAAGTATGTGCCTTTTCCATTAGCTTTTATGTGCAATGTACTTTTATGCTTATTTTATTTTCTTGTTAACCTGTTATCTAGGTTGGTGTGCCATCTCTTGTCTGTTTCTTGAATAAAGTCGATGCTGTCGATGATCCAGAGCTACTAGAACTTGTGGAAATGGAACTTCGAGGTAAATAATTAAATTTTATTTATTATATCATTATATCTCGAATTTGATATTTGCATTCTAATCTTCTGGCAGAGCTCCTGAGCTTCTATCAATTTCCTGGGGATGATATCCCTATCATTCGAGGTTCAGCTCTATCTGCTTTACAGGGGACCAACGATGAACTTGGTAAACAGGCAATCTTAAAATTGATGGAAGCTGTAGACCAGTATATCCCTGACCCTGTTCGTCAACTTGACAAACCATTCCTCATGCCAATAGAAGATGTGTTTTCAATTCAGGTATTTCTTGTGATGTTTGTGTTCCAAGTGAAGAATGTTGAATGGTACCGAGAACATTAGTTTGTTTAGATCTAATGTTATAAAAGGCTCGAGTTTGTTGGATGTGGCAAACAATTCAGTCCTCAAATAATATTTAATTACAATGTTTTTCTGTATTCCTCCTCTCCCTTTGCTCTCTCATTTAAGAACAATGGGTTATACAAGAGTGATCGCCTTATGCCTTGAACTCAAATTGTGCAACTTTACTTTTAAAATCAATTGGTAGTATTAATCTCCCTTACACATGTACATGCAGTTCAAGCTTTTTTTTTTTTTTTTTCCTTTTGCCGGTGTTGTAGTATTTATTATTGTTCTTGTTAATGTATACACAAAGGGACGTGGAACTGTTGCCACTGGACGTGTTGAACAAGGGACTATCAAAACTGGTGAAGAAGTTGAGATTATGGGGATGATACAGGTCTGTATGTATAAAATAACAGCTGATGGTCCTGATTTATTCTTGCAAACAATGATATGTTATTTTTGGTTATTCCCTTATTTCCATTCAAGGAATATTATCTACAATTATCTGCAGTTATATATGTCAACTTTTTTTTTTTGTCTTCAGGGAACTATTAAATCTACCGTAACTGGTGTTGAGATGTTCAAGAAGAGCTTAGATTTTGGGCAAGTAAGAGCTGTTAATATCACTTCACACTACTGTCATAGCCTGATTTACTATTTATCAACCTTTTCTGTATTTGCTTAGGCTGGAGACAATGTTGGTCTTCTTCTTCGTGGATTAAAGCGGGAAGATATCCAACGAGGAATGGTAAGTGGTCGTCTTATGCAGCAGTCAGTTACTGAAGTTTATGTACCATATGCCATCCTTGTGTCATGCTTGTGTCTGGTTTTATTCTGATGACTTGTGTCTTTTCCATTTTTTTGTAGATAAGACAGTTGCCTAAGAACTCAGTATTATATAGTTTTCATAATCAATGAAGAAACCTTCTCTAACTTCTGTGTAGGTGATTGCTAAACCTGGAAGTGTCAAAACATCCAAGCGATTTGAGGCAGAGATTTATGTCCTCACAAAAGAAGAAGGTGGTCGACACACTTCATTCTTTTCAAATTACATGCCTCAGTTCTACATGAGAACAGCCGATATAACTGGTAAAGTGGAGTTGCCCGAAAATGTTAAGATGGTTATGCCTGGGGACAATGTGACGGCTATTTTTGAGCTTATGTGCCCAGTACCTCTCGAACAAGGTATGTATAAGCATCATCTTTCTAACATGCATTCAAATTTTATTTAACTCGTCTCTATTTTAGTTGTACCGATGGCTTTCGACCTGTAACTAATTCTTTTGGATCGGGGTTCGGAATTAACTGCCACTTCTTTAGAATCATGAAAGTAAATATTGTTATCAAATGAACTTAAGTATCTTGTGAAGGGAAGTGGACAGAGAAAATTAAATGCTGGCAACTTGCATTTAGTTGAAAGTCTTATACAAGTATATAGCTATTCTTGTAAACAACTGATTTTGCATCAAGTATTAATCGACAACATGTCCCAATGCCCAAAGAGGCTCAGGGGGTCAAATTTTACGCAGCCTTACCACTAAACAGGGAGGCTGTGAATTGACCCAAGATGAGGTGCAAAGATTATATGTTACTTCGCAATTGATAAAAATGGTAGATAGTGTAATGAGTCACTTTTATCTATTCCACTATATCCAAGAGGCACAAAATATAAAATCTTTGGCATCCATAGGACATGGAAATTACATCAAGTATCAATGTTTGGATTTTATATTTGTAATATTGGAAATCCCTAGTGACAAAAACTTATACTGTTAATATGGCAGGACAAAGATTTGCTTTGAGGGAAGGAGGCAGGACGGTTGGTGCAGGTGTTGTTGCAAAGGTGATAGGTTGAGCGACTGGCGTACATACTACAAACATGGAAATCTTGCAATAGATTTCTTTTGCTTGTCCACAAAGGTGCTAGGAAGGGAATACATTCGTCGCGATCACATTTTGCGAACATACTATGCTATAATTGCACCCATTTCCAAATATTATGTTGGGGAGGGAAGGACTTTTTGCCAAGAGTTTGTTGGTGGGATGCATTTCAATGGAGTTAAAACTCAAATCATTTATCTAGTTCGTAACTGGTCCTAGTTTGCTTAATGTTTTGATTAGTCGCAATAATAATTTTTTCACATATTGTCTTGAAGTGAACCTTTAATATGACTAGTATTGCTCCTGATAAGCCTTTTTTTTGTTTTGAATGGTTAATTTAACCTATTTTTAGTTGTTGTTTTACATTTTTAACTTATTTTCATTAAAACACGTGTAAGAGGATACACATGATTTTCGCTTGTCGCTTTTACATTTTAATGATTTTCATTAAAACATGTGTAAGAGGATACACATGATTTCGGCTAAAAGATTTGCCGGCCTCGAACTTTCAGACGTCGATGGAAATAAATTTGATTTCGATATCAATTTTTTTATTTTCATTGATGATATCTCAAAATTTGAAAATTAACTATATAGTGCGATGTCTTAAAAGCCTCCTGCATGAACAAGAGTGGGGGTTCAAATCGTATGAAGCTTCACCACTTTGATAAGGCTATGCAACCCAAAAAATCCGACTTGTTTGTCCGCATAACTTATAAGCAAGTCAAGTTCACATAGATAATATTGCTCGATATTATATACGAGTTGCAAATTACCCTACTTGATAAAAAAAATTGACATGTTAAATAATAATTTCATTGAACACTTTTTGATGTACAAATCGACTAGACATTCCATTACCTAATCAATGTTCTGATAGAGAACCCAACTCAATTGCCCGATCAACAAACCTTCTTAGCTGGATTGAAGTAAAATATATCACTCTATACCTTCAATTCAATAAATTATCGTGAAACACAACATCAAATACAAACACAAGTTCAACACATATGATCATTTCGGTCTTAAAGTCGTAAAATATTCCTGCACATACTTAAGATTTCAATAATTCTCAATCACCTCCTCTATAATGAGATTCGAACCCTTAATCCCAAGTATCTAGTCCAACTTGTTTGCCCGCATAACGTATAAGCGAGTCGAGTTCACATAGATAATATTGCTCAATATTCTATGCAAGCTGTTAATTACCCTAGCTGATAAAATTTTGTGACCCGTTAGAGATTTTTTTCACTAGGGATTTCATTAAACACTTTATGAGGTACAAATTGACCATACACTTCATTATTTAACGGAAGCTCGGTAAAAAGAGCACGATCAACTAACCTTCCTAACCGAATTCAAGCAAAATATATCATTAAATACCTTCAATTCGATAAATTATACACAAGTGATCAAATACAAAGACAATTTTAAGGCATGTGATCATTTCGGTCTTAAAGTCGTAAAATATTCCGGCACATGCTTAAGATTTCAATAATTTTCAAATCAATCCCCTATAATAAAATTCGAATCTTTAATTTGAAATCAGGTGATAGCTCAAGCAGTAGATCATTCGATTAGACAACAAAATTGATTGATTTAGAAGAAGAGAATCGTGCACCCCACCATCTTAGATTCCCTTCATTTCCTCTTTCGTCTCTTTAGTCTTTACCCAAACCCTACAATAATTTCACCTCCTCTTCTTGTCTCCCCCCCACTTTCCCCAAATTCCAATTTCACCCCCAAAACTGGTAAAAAAATTAGAAATTATATACTCAATTCACCTGCTTTAAGTATGATGGGAAGAAATTCAAAAGGTCCCACGTCATCATCGCCGGCGCTGACGTCATCCTCGTCCTCGTCGGTGACCGACACGATAAACGGGTCCCACGATTTCAAGATCACGGGGTATTCGTTGTCGAAAGGGATGGGGGTGGGGAAATACATAGCGTCCGACACGTTTATGGTGGGTGGGTATGCTTGGGCAGTATATTTTTACCCTGATGGGAAGAGTGTGGAGGATAATTCGACACACGTGTCGTTGTTTATCGCTTTAGCGGGGGAGGGGACGGATGTGAGGGCGCTTTTCGAGCTCACGTTGATGGATCAGAGTGGGAAAGGGAATCATAAGGTGCATAGTCATTTTGGTAGGGCTTTGGAGAGCGGGCCTTATACCCTTAAATATAGAGGGAGCATGTGGTAATTGCTTTTACTTGTTACATTGCTTTGATTGTTCCCCTGCAGACTTTACTTGTATATTTGTGTAATCGTATCATATGCTCGAAGACATAATGAAGGAGTGCATAATTGAGTTGGGTCAGATTAAATGTTTGAACTTTCAACATCGATTGCTGGTTAAATATTCGAGGGACTGTTATGTCTGTTGAGGGTGCTTAATGATGCTAACATCAAAAATGGATAGGAACTTCAAAGGAAGGGATCAGGAAAGGGAAAAGTATATTAGGAAATAGAGTACATTTTATCATATCACAGCACGACTATGCTTTAAGTGATGTTCCATACATGGGGCAAAAATCTTAAATTTTTTCATAAAGTTTGTCTATTTACAAATTACACAGATGTTTTATTTCAGGCTTATATTTTTGTAAAGAATTGTTCAGATTTCACTTTAATGCCTCATTTTTTTGGAGTAAATTTTTAGCACTTTTCGATAGCGGTGACTTATGTCTGCATTATTCTTGTCATCTCTCTCACTGTAGTTTTGGTATCTTTAGTATCCGATTCACAGATTCATTTATGGTCATGACTCGAATTAGAAGTGGACTAATGGAAAGAATATGGTTTATATAATAAATTATATATTGCTGCAGGGGATACAAGAGATTCTTTAAAAGAACAGCTTTAGAAAAATCAGATTACCTGAAGGATGATTGCCTCCAAGTTCATTGCTGCGTAGGCGTTGTCAAATCCCAGACTTCAGGACCGAAGACCTATTCTATACCAGTATCACCATCAGATATAGGTCTGCATTTTGGTCAACTTTTGGAAAGCGGAAAAGGAACCGATGTAAATTTCGATGTGAATGGCGAAATCTTCTCTGCACACAAATTGATGCTTGCCGCTCGCTCCCCTGTATTCAGAGCCCAGCTTTTTGGACCAATGAAAGATCAAAACACGCAGTCTATCAAAATTGAAGACATGGAAGCACCTGTTTTTAAGGTGTCCTGCTAAAAATTATAATGCTTTCTTGTGCTTATTAGATCTCTCTCTCTCTCTGTATATATGTATCCCCCTCCTTCCTATTTTGGTGAGATGTTTCAGTGGTTCTGTTCATCAACTTTTCGTCCCCTCTTTTGTTTGGTTGAATCCTTCAATAATTGCCAAGTAGTCGTTAATGGATGATTGTATATGTTTATTTTAAATGTGCCACTTGTAATTCTGGGCTTTTGTTTATCGTTCCTTAACAATGCTTTGGCGATTATGGGGTACCATAGTGATTTTTTTTTCAACTGCTCAAAAGTGTTTTCTCTGAGTTACTGTTGAAGGCGAATCAATTACTACGTTCCAAGGCAAATCAATTACTATGTCTCTTTGCTTAGGAGTAAGTTAGTAACAGAAAACTTTTATCTCTATTCAAGATGCCGGCATAATTTCTATTGTTGTGTAAGACAAAAATATTACTTGCTTCTGCCCAAAACCTACAAGACATACTTGTTTCTGGGAAAAGGCTATGCATGAAACAAAAAGTATGTTCTCTCTTTTTTGGAGTTCAATTCTCATGGGCTGCTAGGCTTTTGTAGACTGTCTTGCTAATCAAATAGGAATAGGATTAAAACAGATGGCTATCATACTGCCAGTATACATATCATTATTATACTTTTATGGATTGGCTTATATTATCTTGATAAAACTAATAAATTAGGCTCTGAGTTCTGATATAGTATTCTATTTGAATGGCACATTCAAGTCATGTAGACATTGAATACTATCATATAATCATATTTTGGCCATTGCAAGTGGAGCCAATTTGCTGTGTGCTTTCTTATAAATTCACAAGACCAGCTTTGACACCCAGGTTTTGTCCTGAATTTTACGAGAGACATCAGCATGTATTTATTTTATTTTCATTTTTCTGAGGTTCTATACTTGGTTCAGTCCTCGTGTGCTTACTTTGATCTCTCATTTTCCTTTTACCAATTTTCTTGTAATGTGTTCGTAGTTTCAATTTTTCATTGTCTGCTATATGGGCTAATTCCTTCAAATGCGTTCTGTTCTTTTGCTTTCCAGGCTCTTCTTCATTTTATATACTGGGACAAGCTACCTGACATGGAGGAACTCACTGGTATAAGTGTAAAATGGGCTTCAACATTGATCTCTCAGCATTTGCTTGCTGCTGCTGATCGATATTGTTTGGATAGGCTTAGATTATTGTGTGAAGCAAACCTCTGCGAAGATGTTGCTATAAATACTGTTGCTACAACATTGGCATTGGCTGAGCAGCATCATTGCTTTCAGCTGAAATCTGTGTGTCTTAAATTTGTGGCAACGCCACAAAATCTTAGAGGTACAATTCACTGGCTTGCATAATTTTGTCATTTTTTCCCACGTTCCCTATGTATCTTCTAATCTACAAATCATTTGTGTCATCTGATATTTGGAGCATGTACCTTGTTTTGTCAATTGGGATCCCTTCTATGTATTTCTGTATATTGTGTTCATGTTCTGCAATGTGCTCCCTGATATACAAAGTCTTGATAGATGAAGTTGCCAAGCCTCTTCACGTTATGTACTTTTCAGAAAGTCGTGAAGTTGCCAAGCCTCTTCACGTTATGTACTTTTCAGAAAGTCGTCCTGCTCGATACTTTATATTGAGTCAGTGGTTTAGAGCTCAATGATTCCCTTCATTTCCATTCCCTGGTTGGGTTTCCTTTGCTTAGCAATATGCTGAAAATTTTGTTACTACTACGGTTCTACCAAAAATATGTGCTTTAGCTATTGCTTCCATTTGCATTCTTCTGCTGGATTCTAATCTGTCTTCGGCAGTAGCACTGATATGTTTGTTGCTTCTACTTCATGAGAGCACATTGAATATTTACACAATTCCCTATACTTTATACTTAACTTTCATTTCCATGTGAAACTACATTTGATTAATGTTGCAACTTAATTAAACATTGAGTTTGTTGAGTAAGAAAAGGTCAACTAGATCAGAACATTCCTAGTCTGGGCCTGAATGTTTATCATTATGGTCTGTATAACAACATTTAGAGTAGGTTGTTATATTTGCATGTGGCGATGTTATTGACCAGTTAACAACAAACTTTTATGCAGCCGTGATGCAAACTGAAGGATTCGAGTACTTGAAGCAAAGTTGTCCGCATGTCCTTACAGAACTGTTGGAGTATGTAACTAGGATCAATGAGCACTCAGTCACCACCAAGAAGCAAATTACTGATGGCATCTTTGATGGAGGTGATGTAGTCGGGCGGCGCGTAAAGCAAAGGCAATTGTAGTGTTTCCATTAACTGTATGTCAATATGTAATCTTTGTAGCCAGAATGAAGAATCTTCCTTTGAATTTTCCTTTTCTGTGTTATGAGTTTAATAATGTGGAATGTAATATTTCGGCAAGAATTCGGGACTTACATTAGATGGTATCTTTGTTGTAATCTTATTTTTACTCATATAATACTGTCATGAAGTTGAAATCAATGTTGTAGAATAAGTTCATTGTGAGCTGCGAGTATTTGACCTAGGGTTATGGATGACTTATCCAGTGTATTATTTTTGATATATATTTTTTCGAAATATCCAGTAGTAGTATTAAAAGCTTGATCGCGTAGAGCACACCCCAAATTGTCATCACCCCAAATGGTCATGGGATCAGCGTGTGGACCATTTGTATTTTCCTTTTTTTTTATGTTTATGTTTTTTCCTTTTTTTGTTCAATTATCAACTATAAGTAGAAATTGATAAATTAATACTGATATTTAATAAGCTTAAGATAATATTTTTTCGTCTGTCTCCGACTGGATGTTGAGATTTTGACATACTGGTTCCTTTCTAGGGAGTTGGTCGTGTCGTTTTCCTCCCGACCAAATGAACTATCACGCCCACTTCTTTTTTCAAACAAAACAACACAAGTTTAAAACTTTGTTAAAACATTAATATCATTATAACATCAACAAATCTCAATCGGAATGAAAGAATAATCAAATTATCAACTTGATCTTATGAACCATGTTTCACAACAAACATACATTCAAAGTATTCATAGCATATTACAATACTCACACAAAAACATATTTTCATATGCTTACAAATTGATACTTTGAACAAATGGTAACATACCTTTTCGCACTCTAGTGCTAGAGTTTCAAGGTTTTATACATACCACATTTTTGTCCGTGAGTTTAACATACCCATTATTTACCAGGCCTTTACGACATTCAATTGATCACACAATTCCTTTGTATCTACAACCGTCCGGTATGTGTCAAACAACCCATTTGACATACCACTAAGAATGCGACCTATATAAAACATCATCATTCCTCCACTTGACTTTAGTCCGAGTTTCCCAAGTGTTTCTTCTTCATCTTGAACTTACCACCATTAGAATTTGTCATACCTCCGACCAAATTTAACTATCATCGCCTTCGCTTTCTTGAAGATCGGGGTTTGGTCGGGTATTGTAAGGCCCGACCTATGTCCCGACCCGAACCGTTTCATGACGGTTTTTGACAGTTTTAAGCAATTCTATATATACTTTTAAGCGGTTTTTGAGAAGGTAACTTGCTTGTTTAAAACTTTTCATTTTACAAAATAATTTCTCTCAAGCCAATTATCATCTTTGATACAAAGGGTTCTCTTGATTAATTTGTACATTAACAAGAGGGTGATTCTTAGTATCCCTGAGACTTTCGGTGCACCCCCGGAGCACACGAGAAGTAATAGTCTTAAGGGCAACCTGCTTAAGCGTGCTTGAGGAATCGGAAGCATTTTGTTTCATGTTGTATTTTCTCTTGATAACACTTGATGTTCTAACAGGGGATATGGTGCTAAATTGACAATTCATACTCTTTTTTGTTCATTTTTCATTATTTCTATGCACGGTCATATGCGACTGTGTTTTTTTTATCTTTTCACGTGAATATTTTTTTCCCCTTTTTTAACGGTTATTTTTTCAATTATCAACTACGGTAGAAACTCGATAAATTAAAGGTTGTTTTTTGGCCCCTCCCGACTCGGGGATAGGGTGCTAAATTAATAATTGCGGCTCTTTCGCTCATTTTTCTATTGCTTTACGCACGTCATAGCATCGTTAGAATTAAAAAGAATTTCTTATTTGTGATTAAACACCAATTCATAAGCATCCTCGACCTCAAAATAATGTAGGCTATCTAAAACACATAAATTACAATTATGAATAAAAGAGTTCTTACATTTGCAGCGGAAGACGAAATGAAACCAACTCCTCAAGTAGATGCCTCACGTGAATGCCCTTGAGAAACCTCTCCAATTGCTTGTCCAACACCAAAACGATGTCCTCTAGATTGCACACACCAGGAGGGAATCGAATCCGTAGACTTGAACTTGCTAGAGTTGTGAGGAACAAAAATGGAAGAGAAATTCTCTTCCATTTCTTAGGGAGGGGGCGGCTTTAAAGGTGGAGGCAAGGGTTTTGATTTCATGAAATGAAAAACCCTTGTCTCTTCCTTTAAATACCATTTGCCAATTTCCACCCGTTAAGCAACTCGTTAAGAAATCAGTTTAACTCGTTAACTTAATTAGACCGTTATGGCTTCCAATCAAATAATGAGTTACTAGTGAGTTGTTCCATTTTAATTAACTTAACAAGTCAATTAAAATACTAACGAGTCACTATCGACAATTTTATCAAGTTATCTATCAATTTCACTGCTTAATTGATTAAACTTGCAAGTTTAACCAATTGATGTTCATCAATATATATTTATCAATATATAAATATTGGAGAGATACATTTTCAATATACAAGTCTCGCTTAATCTCATGCATGAAATATAATTCGAATACCACTGTATGTGTATGACCTTCTAGGCTCAGATAATAGTAAGTTGTATAACAATAATTGACCACTTACTATTATTATAACGATTAATGAGTAAGATCTAGCAATTGCTCATAACCCCTTAAATTATCATGAGAACCCAAACTAGTAATATACAATTGGCCAAGGTGAACACTAAGTTCCAAAGAATCATATTTTAACCAACCCGTAAATGAATTGATACACAATTATTCGCAACGCAAGATAATAAAGTTTTAATCAATTTCAATATTTCCCAATGACCGTGGCTTTTTTTTAGTAGTTCAACCAACTATTGAATAGAACACCGTCTTACCCATCATTTGACAGGCACTTATGGTCGTGGGATCGCTGGCGCATGATTGTTTTTTTTTTTTACCTTTTTTTTTCGGTTTTTTTGTTTTTTTTCAATAATCATTTTTTTTATTATCCACTGGCTGAAACTCGAGAATTAATACTGATTATTAAACTCTCTAAGATAATATTTTTTTCGCCTGCGGGCATTGAGTTAAATTGCATGCCAATATATTTTACAAAAGTTAGTTCTAATTAACCTATTGAATGCAACATTTCAACCAACTATCAATGTAACATTTCCGTCTCATCTGGCCATTCGACGGACACTCCTTACTAGTTCAATATATAAGACCTATTTGATATCAAATCTAGGATACAAATATCAAAATTTAAACAATATTTTAACAACACAATGACTGCTAAATTAGGGATTATTTACACCAATTACGACTATATTTCCTAAGTGGTTAGCTGGACTTAGAGGGTGTTTGGCTAAGCTTATTTTACCTATAACTTATAAGTTGATTAAATAAAGTAATAAATTCTAACTTTTTTTGCTCCAACTTATAAATTGGTTTGATCAAGTAATTTATTTAATTATCCATCAATGTTTAACTTTATACATTATTTATCCTTCATTTATACTCTCTCCATTCCACAAAGATTGTCTATTTTTTTATAGTTGAACTTTGATCGTAAATATTTTTGTTTGTATTTTATAATATTTGATAAAAAAAATATATCAATTGAAAGAATTTGAAATATATTTTTTATTAATATATTTTTCATAATTTGAACTAATTGAGCTAAAGAGGTGTTGTAAAGATTTTGTTTTGGATGGGGTGGGCGAAATTACTCATTAATAAGATGCGGTAACACACGTGCAACCCACGTGCATACGTTTTTTAGTATCATTTTAAATCATGCAACACACACAGACATTTCTTACTGGGCTTATTAATATTATGCTTTTATTTTTAGTTTACCCCTGAACTATACGATCTTTTCAAAGCTTGCCAAATGTATCTTTTTATCTTTACGAGGGTGTCCCATCATTTTCATCTTTTTCTCGATCGCTTCCCTCATCCCGTTATTTCACATTTAAAATTCATTTTTTCAAATTTAAAAACTTTAAATAATTATTTTGTCCCTATACTATACTAAAGTATAGGAGGCACATTTAAAATATTTTATATAATTACAATAAAATCCCACCACTTTCTTTGACACACTGACTTACCCTACCCCTCCCCCCCAACTCCCGAACAATTATTTAAACACCATTTATATTGGTATAAGTGATAAAGTAATAAAATTATTTAGTAAAATGTCATAAAAAAATAACGATAAAAAATCATTGGTTATTTTATTTATCACGTACTAAGGCCTAATAAGCCTAAAATACTCTACAATATCTACTTTGTAGGGGTTGTTGGCACTGACATTAACATCGGCTATTTCAAAACCACGGCACTTGAATGCATATCAAATAATAGCAGTGAATGATGAACCAACAAAGATGACACTATTTGCCATAACCAACTGGGATTTCTAGCAAATGGAGTCGGGTATAAGGTCACGCAACAATACGCTTGGGAGCAGTATCAATTCGACCCCCAAAACAGATTCGTGAAGGAAGGACTTAAAGCTACTCAAAATTGAAAATGTAATTTCTCCTTAACCCTTGCCATGATGGTGTCTCAGACGGTCATCGTCTATGTACAAGTAAAGCGTCGATGGTCAATTGGTCTAGCGATTCCCACCTTCCTCATGTTCTTTTCGTGCTTACTGTTCTTCGCTGGCTCCAAACACTACATCAAAAAAATCCCTGATCATAGTCCCATAAAAACTATGACTCGAGTGTTAGTGGCAACAATTAAGAAAAGGCGATCGAAGTTGCTGGATCGGCCGCAACATTCAACAAGGAAGAGGTGAAATGTGTGATAAAATTAATCCCTATACGGGTCAGTTGTGGTTATATATTTCAATGTCTAAGTGCAAATAGGTTTTATTCGATTTTGTGCTCTAAATCGATAGAAGAGGTCAGTTAAAAATAGCAATTAAGATTCCTCGCCGCACCATATTCGTTTTTCCCGTGTTGGCCAGAATAATATGGATACGAATATATGACCGGATAATATTTTCCAAGGCTCGAAAAATCACAAAGACGGAAGTACGCATCACGATACTTCAAAGGTTACGAAGGTTTTTTCTGCAATAATCACTATGATTATTTCCCTCGGTCTAGTAGAAAATAAAAAGAAGAGGCATAGCAATATCTCAACCAACACTTGATTTAACATGTCCGAGGGAAGATTTCAAGAATGTCTCGTTATCGTTAGTCCCTCAATATGTAAATTGTTGGTATATCGGTGATTTTCAATAATAGGCTAACTTGAATTTTATTACAAGTAATTCCATGAGAACATGAGAAGCTTTTGGAGGGCTTTCTTGTATCAGGAGCTGAATATCTCGCTTATAAATACTCATGTGATCAATCGTCCATCCGATCTCTGGCAGAATTCAAAGTCGAAAATTGGCTTCCTCAAGATCTCAACAAAGGAAGATTGATTACTTCTATTATTTGATAGCTATTATTTAATCCAATAAATTAGTATTTATGTATTTTATTAATAATGCTGAAATGCATCAGCTGGGTTGCACGTGGCGGCTGCACGTGGTTTAAAATAATAGAAATAACGTATGCACATGGGTTGCACGTACTATTAATAGGGTTATCACCCCATCCAAAACAAATTCTTTATATCAACTCAATTAGTTCAAACTTCGAACCATATCAATTATACATTATAATATTGATGTTCATCATATTACTGAAACAACCACATAGAGCCGCATCACTAAGTATTTGTCCGGTTGTTTTATGAGAAATATATTGAAGGTGTTTGGTTGAGCTTATTTTTTGTCAAAAACAACTTATAAGTTGATTTGTCAAAAAAAGAATTGTTTGGCGAGTAATTATGAGATGTAACTTATAAGTTGAAAGTCACTTTAAATTGATTTAAAAAGTAGTGCAATTCTCAACTTTTTGTTCCGCCTATAAGTTGGTTGGACCAAGTAAATTACTTCATTACCCGTTAATATTAAACTTTATATTTTATTTACCCTTCATTTAATAGTCATAAAGATACAATTTTTAGTTATACCAACTTTTTAGCATTTTACTCTTTATTGAAAAAATAAAAAATTATATTTTAGTCATAAAATAGAATTTTTAGTTATAATTAATTTTTATTCTTTCAAATATTAATTACTAGTTTATTTATATTATAAAGATAAAAAATTGATATATGAAGGAGATGTCTTATAAGTTATTTTATCCTTTCTACAATTTATAAGTCATTGTTATCCAAACATGTAGAAAAAAAAATCTCATTATAAGCTATATTAGCCAAACAAATTAAAACAAATTTGACAATGAATCAAAATAAATTTGACAACAAATCAAAATAAATTTGACAACTTATAAGTGATGACCTACTTATCAATTGTATTATCACTTATAAGTTAAAAAAAAATAAGCTTAGCTTCGGAAAAAACCCTCAATATGGTACACAAAAATCTTTTCTCCCAACTATTTTGGGTTTTTATTTTTATTTTTCATTTTTATTTGAGTGATTAAAGTTTATTCCACTACTTTTTTATATGAAGTTTTGTCCTAAATTTTACTCTGACTAAATTATGTATTTACTTTTTTGTAATGATCGAAGTTAAGAGGAGGCAACTTTTTCAGGTTTAGAGGTTCGTGGAGTAAATTGAAAATGGATAAAATTCTTATTTTCAATGTTTTCATTGGAATTTTTTTTATTATTGTCCAACTTTTTCGACTGCAAACGTTTCAAGAGTCGACTTTGGAATTTCTGGTCCTACTCGTTGGATTTCAACGGTTATATGTACATGGAGAAAAACATAAATGTTTTGTATTCCATTACTATATTAAAAATTTTATTCTTTATAATTTGCAATTCCTATCTTTTTTACAACAAAAAAATTAGCCAATGAGCTATAAAATTCGGCTTAGATTGTTTCAAGCTAGTAATTAAGTTGTCTCGGGCACAAGTTATATTCAAATATGGTAAGTAGTTGATACTACTCTAATAATGGAAACGAAATCTTTGGTTGATCAAATATGGTAATAAAACTCTCTATATAATGCCTAAAACAATAGCATGGTATCTCATCGTTCTTATTTGATTTCATATACTGCATTATACTTAAGGTGCTGTGAGTATATCTATTCTATTTTTTATGTTTTAATCATATTCTTCGTCCTTCATAATCAAACTAGAGAATTGGTTATATGTGCATGGTAATCTGTGATTGTCCTTTTGATACTCAACAACTTTTTTTTCTTTTCTTTTTTGCAATCTGCAGCTGTTAGTTGATCACATCAATGGAAAAATCTGCTAATATTTCGGTATGTAATAAATATTTTCTATACCAGCAGTGGAGTAATTAGTGGGGCATGGGAGCAATAGCCCCTAATTTTTTCGAAAAGTTTAATTTTATTGCCTTTTTCAAAAACTTAGTAGCGAGACGTGAATTCCATTTCTCTTTCAAATATTTGATATATTTTTTATGTTTAATTTCAAATCATTCTAAAATTGTGTAAAAACTTACACTCTTTTTCTAATTAATATTTTTATTTTTTGAATGGATGCTTTTATCACAAATAACTATGATATAAAAAATTACAATAAAATACGATGTCCATAGAGTATATATTATTTAAACCGAGATATCCATGATAAGCATAAATATTATTTTAACAATTTGATATCCTCTTACTAAATGTATTGAGGAATTGATCATCAATATTGTATCATTGAATTATTTGCTTTTATGTCGGTTAAATTGGTATGTTTAAAAATTATAATTTAAATTTTTGTGAATCACAATATATAAAATTCATATCTGCATGGAAGTAAATAACAATATCAATAATAAAAATAATAATTCTACTCAAATTATATGGTTATTTATCTAATACTTATTATAATAAGAATAATAACAATAATTCTATTAATAAATACTAATAATAATTCTACAAAAAAATATGATTATTTAACTAACACCTATAATAATAATAATAATAACAATAATTCTACATAAAACATATTACTCCCTCCATCCCACAAAGATTATCCACTTTTGACTTTTTCACTTTTCATAGTTGAACTTTGACCGTAGATATTTTTGTTTGTGTTTTATAATATTTTAAGAAAATATATCAATAAAAATAAATTATTTCCATTGATATATTTTTCATCAAGATATGATGTATATTATGTATCCATTGATATATTACTACCTCCATCCCACAATAATTTGATGCACGACAATATATATGATGTATCATCCTCAAACCGTATAATTTTTTTTTTTTTTGGGAAATTAAGATATGAAATTACTAAATTGCCCCCCCCTCATTTTAGTAATTAACGCACTTAAATTAGGCGTGGTACCAACTGAACCCACTTTTGAAACATAAGTAATCAACGAGGGCCCTTTGAAACATAGGTGATCAATTGGGGCCATACCGATCATCCGCTTTTGCCCTATAAAAGATGATTTAATACTTAATATAAACCAAGTTTTTTTATTCGACGCTGCATATCGACAATTGAAAATTAATTACTTATTATTTAATAAATATAAAAGTTATATCATTAGATTTTTCTTGAAAATAGTTTCATAATATTATTTTCTTATAATTTTTAACATATATTAAGAATAATGAGGCAATAAAAGCTTACACTTCTAATATACAAAAAACATCAAATAAAAAATGGAGGAATAAGAATTAATCTTTGTCAACTCCTAAATTTTAAATTTTAAAAGGAAGAGTAATATAGTAATTAATAATATAAAAAATTATAAGTATATGTTAGTGATTATGATTAGTGATGTTGACATATTATTCTTTTTAAAAATTATATTGCTCGCGCTTTATTAAATTTTTTATATTTATTCTTTATAAAGACAGATGTAAGTAATTCTCCTCAGATAAAAATCCCTCAGAATACCAAAGATTGTTTTGTTTGTTCGTCTCTTGTCCGTTTGCATAGAGAGGAACGTTACACCTCATGACTTCCTATTAGCTGTTGATATTCAAGCTAGGCTAACTATGTGCACCTCTGTTAATCCTGAACCACTTTGGGGGAGAAAGGCGTCCGAGGGTATGGAATCTGCCCTTCACGATTGAGGAAGGGGGCGGGGTGTGGTTGTCAAACACTCGGAATATTAATGGATCACCCCTTCGATAGGCCGAGCCACACGAACCTTGTTGGTGCATAAGCACCACCAAGTTTTTGGACATTTTCTGTTAATGTATACTGTTCTTTATGTAAAATAGGTCACTGTTACTATAATTGACATATTTATTTCACAATCATAATTGCTCAAAACTGTCTCAGGCACCACCAGTTTCTTTAAATTGGCAGTTGGTATATCTTTCTTTATGCAAAATAGGCCATTGTTAGTACTCCATAATTTACAAATATTATTTCACAATTCTAATTGCTAAAAACTGTTCCATCAAATCTTGTTATCCCACCCACATCTGTTTGGAGTTGTAACAAGCTTTACATTTGATATTGCAGACTGTGGAACTAAGCGTGAACATCAACTGCTGTAACGCCTGTTCAAAAAAAGCGAAGAAATTGTTGCTCAAAGTAGCTGGTATATATACATACGCGCATCTTCTCATCCTGTCCCATTTTTTTGTCAAATAAGCAATAAAGAATTGCAACTTAACTATACCTATATACTCTCTGTTTGCAGGTGTTCTGTCGGTTGAGGCAGATCGCGAAAAAAATCTAGTACATGTAACAGGGAATGCAGAGACAAAACTGCTAATCAAAGCCATCTCGAAAATGAAGAGAAAGGCTGAAGTTGTAGCAAACGAAACCAAAAGCAAAGATGAAAAGGATGCAAATACGGATGTCGAGAAGGGAAATAAAAGTGAAGGTTCCAACATTGTTGAAGCTAGTTATGTTCCTCCAAGAACTGGATATGTTGAAGAGTTTTGGGCTGTCAAGGATGAGAATAAAAGTGAAGGTCACAACATTAATGAAGGTTGTTATGGTCCTCCAAGAATTCGATTTGGTGAGGAGTTTTGCGCCTATCCATATGGTAGAATGCATAACATGGATTATCATCAAGGATATATGCAGATGCCTCTTATTGCAAATTATAATTGTCCTCCTTGGATGAATTTGAGACAAGATGAATGTTCTCATCCCTCAGTGATGCCTCAGGACTATGGTGTGAATTATCCATATAGGCCCCCTGGATTTTATAACTACAACAACTTCTTTTGAAGAATAGAACCAGGCTCAAGTATGATTATGGTGTGGTTAATTTTCTTGATCTAGACAAGTTTTCTGAATTCCATTCAATATTTTTTCCTGCGCTTTGAATAAAAGTATTATTATTACCATTATAATGCATTTTGTCCCATTAAGCTTCTTTTTAATATTGCTAATTTACGAGTATCTATAATCAATAATCGTATTAATTTTCAACACTACATCTTAATATATTATAAGTAAAATACTGCAAACTACTATCTCAGAAAGGACGTTTGAAACCAAGTTTTTACAAACTAAATTTCTTCGGCATTATAGATAGATAGGGCCACTTGATTCAACTTTTATTTATTTTGTTAAATTCATAAACTCTAAGTCATTTATTATCATTTATGATCAACTTTTCTTCGATTTTCTTGTACAAATGAAGTTTAATTCCGACAACTTTTTATTATTATTGATGTTATATCACAAACTATCAATATCAACAACAATTATCAAGAAGTTTTATACATTTTTACACATAAATTTAACATAATCATCAAGATTTTAACATAATCAAATAGTGCTCGTACTGCATGATTATGGTTAAAATTCATCACATATATCCTACATGCTATCTTACGATTATGTTCGATTAAATCATGTCTGTTAGTGCTTCTGTATATATACTGTTGTTCTGCAACTCAGTTGCTTAGCTTTTACATTCCCTACCATACCTTTGGACATGATAATAATTTCAAATTCAGGCAGAATAACAAATAAATTGAATGCTGAATAAACGCTGCCAGCAAATTTAAATCGTAGTTAGACATCTTGAGCGCCACGAGAGCCAGGTTTGCTGCCAGATTGACTGCCCAACCTGGAGTTCCTCTTGGTAGCTACGATTGGGTTGTTATCTTCGTCATCAGGATCTAGAGGTTCCTCTGACTCGACACTTTTAAAAATCGGATGAACATAAGCATCTTGAAGATATGCTTTTAAGTTGAAGGTTGGATCTGTTGCCCGTTCCAATGTGTCCTTCACCATTGCATCCTGTTAAAGATGGACGAAAATTCATTCAACCGAAGAAGAAACCAGTATGCGACACCATGTTCCATTATGTAGTTTTGCATGCCGAATGCAGAAATTAGTTTAGAACAGATTTGTAACTATCAGTGTATGTTCCACTATGTAGTTTCGCATACCACATGCAGAAATTAGTTGAGGTTAAATTTGTAACTGACAGTGATTTATTGAGTACTAACCTGCAATGGGAACGCTCTAAAAGCTGACTCGAAACGTCCTTTACAGAAACGATGGAACCATATGGTCAAAACTGGGAGAACAAGCAGCAAAGGAGTAGAGCGGGCAGCACCTTTTGTGCTCAACAATCCCATAAATAGAAGTTGTGAAATTATTAAGCCAATGATAATGCGCCGATGCACGTCTGGCCAAAATGATGCTCCACTTTCATACTTCCGGTCGTAGACATTGATGATCTTGCAACACATATCAAGAGAGCATTTATCAGTTTGACGATTGCGTAAAATATATACACTTTCGCGAATCAAAAAGGGCACATCATGATATCACGATATGTGTTACTAACCAACATGTTACTTGTAAATACCGGAAAGATCGTAATCTTGTTTCATATATACCTTTAAGCATTCCTACATCTTTGAATGACTAAATTTATATACCCCGTATTTTGAATTGCTAAATATTAGCTGGATAACTCTTAGAAATAGTTACTTTCTTCGTATGGCTTTGCACTCAAGTACTCAATATTACCAATATGAAAGTCTTGAGACAAAAATAGAAATTATAACATGAACTACAAGATGCAGAGATGCTATTTCAATAACAGCCATATGCTATATTCAAATAACTATACTTCTATGCATCTTAGCCCCTTTCTTTCATGCCATGCAGCTTTGTCTTTCATTTTAAAGAAACAGATGTACTCCTCGAATATTTCAGAATCAAACATACCTGGTGGCGGAAAACCAAGTACGAGAAGGCAAAGAAGACAATGATGAATGGGAGGAGAATTGGTGTAATAACTGCATAAACAAGGCCCACCAAAAAGTATAATTGAATGCGTGGTTCTGTTTGAGAATAATTTAATGATCCAGGATCCATGGCCTGCTCCCTGTCTTTCTCCGTCTTCACCAGAAACGTATTTTTCAGATGAAATATAACTAATGGAACCAATCTAAGAATCTCGGCCGCTATTCCAGCCCAGCCATCAACCATTATGTAGGTTATGAAAAAGGTTGCTTTCATAGGGATTGCCACACCAATAGTTCTAGGAATCCTGAAAAGGAAGCATAATGAGAGTTGGAAATAGCATTCAACATTGGGTAGTTTACAGGCACGAGATTGATACAAAGATTCCAAATGTTTAGAGAAACCCTCGATTGAATAATTTTTCTTCCAATTGGAAAACAAGATAAAGAAGTCAAATTCTTTTTCCTTATAAGATATCTCCTAAATGGAAATGCCTTGGGGAGAAATTTTATTGAATAAATGGAAGCTAAAATGGTAATGATAGGGAGCATAGAAAAGCCAGAATCGTCAAGCAAGAAGGGTTTACTACAATTGATTAGGATAAAAGACCAACACATGATTTGTAACAAAGAATTAGATGCGTACTCTGATGGAGACTCATTGAGGAACCTCTGGAGTTGTTCAAATGCTGCCCCTGCAATGATACTACCAAAAAACACATTGACAATTAAGAACAAATGATACTTTGCAGCTGTTCGTTTCTCAATTGATGAAAGAGATGAAAGGCCTTCTACTCTGGACATCGTCATAAGGATCGATGGAAGAAATATTAGAAAAATCTTCAATGCAATCCCGGGAAGAAAGCCTTGAATAAATGATTTGACTCCTTCCCTGCAGGAGAAATCCAATATCAAAATGTAAAATCATAGAACTAGATAAAAAAAATCTCAAGTAAAATTTCACTGTAAGATATGTAGGTAACAACATGAGTATCAATTCAGTGAAAATATAATTTTCTCATTCTGATTCATCTTGTTCACTTAATTCTCATAATCCTCCACAATTTTGGGACTGGACGAATCATGGTGATGAGAAATGTTCGGGAACCTTTAATAGTTCAAGTAATTGATATACGACTGGTAGTAAATTGATCCATGGGATCTTTCTGATATTTTTCTTAAGCCTACCGCTATATTCCTATATACAGAGTCGCATACTGTCAGGTACTTATACACAGACTGTGATGGAAGATCCCAATACCAAACTGTCAATTAGAATGTGGCATCATCCCAACATGTTTTTAGTAGTATCATACCCCATGAATAGAAACATAATAGTTTACGTAAAAGGTAAGAAAAATATAGATTCTTTTGCATTACTCATTTGGCCCCTGAACACCATCAACTCAGTGGTCGTCTTCTCATGAGCAGACATTTTTTGCATGATACAAGTAATATAATAGGATATAAGAGTGACTCAACAATTGGAAGTCACATGACCGAAGTAAATCATCTTGGAATTGTTTACGTCTGTTTCTAAATACAAAAAAAATGTAACAAATTCATAAACCAAAACTATTGGCATTCTAGTGACAATACGAAGTTACGAACAACAACTAAAGGAACTTTCACTTTCTTGAAGGGAATGTAGGCTTTCACAAATTATACTCTGTATATCTCTACATAGGACATGCCGACATATTTTCTTTTCAAACATTTATCAGACTCCAAAAGGTTTTCCAAAAAATTAAGAACAAGCAGTCAAAATACTAAAATTTGACCGGTAGCAAGATGACCGTTGGCATGACGTGCACAGTTTCAACAGATTCAGGAATATGATAGGTCTAAAGCTCTATTTCCATCTATGCTAAGAAAAACAAGAAATGACAACAATTAAGCCATGCAACTGATTCAAAAGAGAAGTTCATGTACCTTTCGATCAATGGTTTCAAGAAAGGAAGGACTTTTGTAATTCCCTTGATGCTTGCCAGAGATTGAACAAATGCAATTGGTATCATGAAAAAGAAGGTAAGGAAAAATAAAGCAACAGCCATTAGTAGCCTTCTGACAGAGAGTTCAACGTAAGGTATAGCAAGATTATTCCAATAGACATCACGAGGTTCAGGGGCCCATTCGGTCAGCCAAATAGTAGGATTTCTAGATTGCTGTGTTTGTGCACAGACTGCAGCTCCCCATCTGGATTTAAAAGAGACAAATGCTGCAGGTACTATGGCGTTGGTATCACTTATTACCTTTTCTCTTTCAGATCTTTCCTGAAGAAAATCAACGAAGATGAATTAATATCCAGTCTAATAACAAGAAAGATTAATATGAGAAGATTATATCTTTATAGTAGTTCTTAGGAGAGAAGGCTAAGAAACACAAATAGTTGAATAAGAAATTTGATGATACCTTACTGAGAAATCAACAATCAAGTTATTATATCAAAGTTCATGAAACACTATACATATAGTTTAATTTCCGGTGTTATATTAGAGTTCACGAAACATGTATAACAAAGAATGTGTTTAACCTTCTAATTCAGAAGGTCTAAAGCCTATGAAGACCCAGACAAAAAAAAGAGATCGATATGGGGTTTTCCAGCGTCCTTATTGAAAATTACTGCCACATTTTTCTGAAGCAGCGAGAATAATTTGGCCGGAGACTGCCACAATATTCATATCTTTTCAAATTATAGAATATAGACCATAGGCAAATTTCTATTTTGGAGTTATCTAGAACATTTTTCAAGTAAATGGTCCTCATAGCTTCTCAACTGCCAGGAGTCCCGGACTGTTATCATCATTTCACAGGCAGCTAGCAAATTGAATACCTTCCATCTCATTCATGGAGTCATGCAAACTTATTGGTAGTATAGTATTCAATTGCATCCAAAGTCAAACTCAGAAGAACTCAAAATACAAAATTAGGATTATTTCTTGGAAATAATCAACCTTATGATGGCGGACTTTAGGTTCAAAATGACAAACATTATTAGATGTACATAGATACAGTCATAAAGAATAGTGACAAGAGAATTAAAGAGACATACTTCTATACCCAGCTTTTGAATCTCAGCAGTATAGTATTCAATTGCATCCACTTTCTTACCCCAGAGTCCCCAGAAACCTGTCTATACATGATGAATATAAGATGGTAAACATTTGTAATTAAGAATGTACATGGAATGCCCCATTAAGGGGAGACAAGTACCTTTATCGTCGGCTTTGTTTTTGGGTTCCTCTCATATTTGGTATGGTAATAGGTCAACCAATTTTGATAACCTTTTTTCTTTTCCACCAAGTCAGCAAGTTTATTAGCATTGTATACCACCTACATTTCCCAAAATTATAGTGTAACATTGTTATTGCTGATGACGGTACCATCGAATCGTAAAGTTCTACTTAAATCTTTATAAAATAAGATAGCAAAATCAATTTTAATACTATAAACCATTTTTCTTAGGAATAATTGGATGAGAAAGATTTTTCCTGTTCAATACAAACCTGGTGTGAGAGGTAATGCCCAGGATGATTAACACAAAAAAAGTGATCTACATGCTGACTGACGGATTCATCAGGATCTGGTGGAACATTTCTTACAAGAACCTGCATAAGATAAATGTCAGACATACGATAGCAGTTAATGGATCTGTACGGGAATACATTTACAGTATGGCCATCATCACCACATTTAACACAGTTAATGCTCCAATGCCTGACATTTTCATTTAATCTTTGATGGTCAATTGACTACGTTTATATTGCATGTTAAAATGAAGCCAACTGCTGCCTTGTTGTTTATATGGCCAAAAGGAGGAATATATTATTTAAGACATGTCGATCGTAGTGGGATGGAAATTCTGGAAATATAAAAGGTTGTTCAAATCAGTATCCAAAATATATGCATTCTTCTCTGATGAAACTTCAAAGTTATACGGAGTATATGCCAAGACCAAGTTACATATATGTTAGCAAGATCTTCTGAAGTTCAAGGATGCAAAGATTACATGACATGCACAACAAAACGTCGACAAGTGAATAATTTGGCCACTCACAGTGTATTGATCAGGACGACGCTTTTCAGAAGCAAGAAACCGCAATCTCATGGTAGACACAATATCATATTCCTTGTACAGGATATACAAAGTCCACAATGTAAACACGTATGCCATTGTCAGGTGAGCCCAAAACCTGAGTAGATAATAAAACCGATTTTGTTAATAAACAGTAAATGTTATCGCTTACAGAGTCCTGCTTGACATTTTCTCTACCACCAGATGTATGAGATACTAATAATTTATATATAAAACCCTCATTATATGTAACATTGATAGAGTATTGAGAGAAGGATGAGGAAAGTATAATTAGCTGGCTCATCTAACTCATATGGCTGAGTTGTATTTATAGATTAAGTTTACTATACAAGATAAATATAAAACAATCCCTATCAATCTAAATAACATAAACTAGAGTACACTAGTACTCTAATACAAATAAACTTATATTTATCCTAACTAATTACATTGGATAATATTTATCAATAATTATCCTTAACAAACATACATGATACGACCTATATCAGAAAAACCAATAGGGAATAAAAGTTGAAGCAAAAGCCTACAAATCATACCTAGGCGAACCAGGAGGAATATTTGATATTGAAAGCTTGTCAATATCACTGAATGTTAGATCCTTAATATTGTCCAAATTTTTCCCAGTCCAGTTGATTGGAACTAATATTGCAAAAGCTAGGAAAGCTATTGGAACAAATATTTTCAATCTGCAAAACAAGTTCTGGAATCAGGAGGTTATACCATGTACACAATTTCAATAAAGAAAGCATTCAAGTTCTCTTTCCGATTATATATAACATGGAAACACAAAACTCACCCCAGAATGTAGATCCGGATATATACAGCAGAATCAAGGCCTGCATGCTCAATAAGCTCTGGTTCAGGCATTCTTAATGCTGCAGGCATCCAGTTCAAGAATCTTATGTATGTTCTGAAGTCCATATTAACAAATTTATTCATAAAAGCTCCAGCCTTTCTTGGACTTGCTCTTATTCCCTTCAGATACCATTTCGGAAAATACACCCTGTCGTTTACTGGTTGGAGCCGCAGAATTGCAAAGGCCAGAAGGAACATGAGCGCAGATAGAAGATTAATTCCAGCTCCAACACCGATATCTTGTAGACTAGCCATTGTCTTGGTTAATATTTATATATCACCTATGTATAAACAAACACAGCTCAGGGTCACTCCATTGAAGAAACAAACTGGTAGTTACTGACTTTAATAGACTTGACTACTACATTATCTAGTACATGGCAGCTAGATTTATCAAACAATAAATAATTCTTGAATAACTAAATTTCCTACAAATTCACATAAACTCCATAGCCTCAGCATGCCAATTGTAAGGTTTTATATACAACATGTCCCGATGCTCTAATACTACCCCTCCTAAGCAGCCTTACATATATAGAACATCGAACATGTTTTAAATTGACACAAGATGAAGTGCAAAGACTATCTACTACCTCTCCATATATAAAAAGAGTAGGTAGTGTAATGAATCATTTTGATTTATATATTAAAAAACGATCATTCCTTGATCGTGGGGTCTCAGCTTTCTGACACTTTGCGGCGATAGAAGTGCGGATATGCCTCGGTGGCGGTAGGTCGTTTGAGATTATAGTTTCTTCTTGTAGCTTGCATCCGCATGAGAGCGAGCCTCGTGATTGAATGTTGCAAAAGTTGAAATAATGTAACCTTGTGCTTCAGCCAGGCTGGTATCGCGGGGTTATGATTTATAAATTCGATTGTATCCAAGATCCATGCTATAAAAAGTGGCAAAAATGCCTATTTCTATTAATTTGACAATCAAAACAAAATTTCCAAACTTAACACAATTCCTACATTTCTTCTTTTTCATAGTGAATCTGCTAGCTCAAATACCAATCAGTTCAATAATACTACCTTCACCCTAAAAGATTGTCTACTATGATTTTTAATGCTCAAAATTAACAAACTTTGCCTCTTTTAATCGACACACATAACTTTGATTTGAATCAAAATCATCATAATAATACGGAGTAGTAAAAATACTATCTTTCCATATATTTTTCACCAAATGATACTATACAAAAATATTTGAGTTCAAAATATAAATTAAAATAGTCAACTATAGCAATTCAAAACTATACAATCTTTTTTCAATAGAGCAGTGACATCCTTCTCCCCTCCACCACCCTCCACCCCCCTCCATATTTTTTCTGGGCAGTTAAATTTTTCCATATCAACATTTCTTACATTAAAAAACAGGAATAACCAACTCCTGGAAGCATTAATAATCTCAAATATACCCAAAACTTCAATATAAACAGCTGAAACAAAAACATGCCCAAAAACACAAAAAATAAAAATATTCCATTTTTTTCATGCTATGTTCAATACACATTTCAAAGAAAAACAAGCAAACCCACCTGGAGAAAAAAGCAAAAAAAGCTTCCTCTCTTGCAGCAAATGAATACTAAATTCCTAAACAAAAAATGAAATATATATATTTTTACAAACAACTCTAAAATACCCCTTCACATTATAATCTCTATCATTTTGATATTTGAATAAAAATAATAAATAAATAGAGATGACATGAAGGAGATTTTAGAATTGTTTTTAAGGAAATGGGACAATAAATATGGGAAAATGGGAAATGTCTGAAAGAGGAACAAATATGGGACTTCCTTTTTCCTCATAATATGCTTCTTACGTGGCATGTCTTTTTTTTGTAAGTTTTGTTCAACTAAATTAAATTAATTGGTTTATAGTTGAACTTTTAATGATTTTTTGATTTAATACTTTTTTGATTTTTTTAGTTGTGGTTTTTAGTCGAATAAATTTTTTTAATTGTCGTTTTAACGTATTAAATATCGTTTTTACGTTTTGATATCTTTTAGTAGTTTTTATCTTTAAGTTAATGATAAAATAATATTGTTTGAATTAATTGTTATTTCACATTTTGTCGTTTTTAACTACTTTTTTTTTCTTAATCTGTGTATAAATAATTAAAACAATAATTAAAAAATCATAGAAAATAATTGATTAGGATTTAGAAGTCATCATGAGAAAGACTTGATTAAGATGTGGATATATGGTACGTCGGTACCGGACTTCTAAGATAGACCCCACTATCCAAACATTGTGTTTAACTTAGGACTTAAGAATAATAACATAAATTTCTTTTAATTGAAATGTTATTGGTAAACCAAACCAATTAAACCAAGCGTTATCCTATTAACTATGATTGGATGGTTATATCTTATATTCAACTTGTAAATTTTAGATCATTCGATATAGTTTATGTCCAATTATTTTTAGATTACGGCTGCTTATCTACGTCGATTTGTATTTATAAAATTAGTAGTCTCACGGGATGTTTTCGCGTGATACATCTCTGAAATGCAAGCGAGTTGCCGCGAATTTCTCAATTGGGCGGCCTCTTCTCGCCTGAATGATTCATTTCTAATTAGCCAATAACTTGTGTGTAGTTGCTTGCTTTTAACGCAATATGATTCTCGTCACGTGACATGTTTTAAACGTATTATTTCGCCGACCAACATTCTGATCCATATAGCATTGCCGATCGTATTGCATTTCTATATATATTTAAATGCATTATTTGAATCATATGTCTCGTATCATTAAATTCGACTCTACATTATTTTTGGATCATTAACCTAAAGGCAAAAACTAAATAACCATGAGTTTTGCATTCTTAATTGATATGGCAACTTTAATTGTAATTAAAATTATCATGTTAATAATATTAAACTGGGTTAAAAATACCAAATTTTAAAATATTATTTTATAAAAAATAAACAAATTTTTTTAAAAAAAATATCCAAGTTAAAAATTAATTAAAGAGTCAATTTATCAAAATTCAAAATATTTTTAAGAATAAGAAAGTATCATATTACCAATTTCAGTAAGTTTTCTTGCTTAGTTATAGAGTTCCCATAATTTGACAAAAAAAAATAAAAGATTATCAACATGAAATTGACATTAGAAAAACAAACATGGTTCATCAAGCTGTTAGATCATTTTAAGAACAAAATTAGCAATAGGAATTAAAATTAGTTAGCTACGTCCTTAGTAATAATAATAACACCTTGCTTCTCAGCCTGAATAATTGAAGTAAAGGAAAACCTATAGCACGAAGGAGAATTTATACGAGTTCCATGGATAAGATAATGAAACGAACCCATGCCTCCTATTTTTTTTTATTAATAGTTCATAATGATAAAAAAAATGTATATTATAACATTTATAATTTTTTTTTAACTTGGATTCGTTTATGTATCGTTAGTTATTTTGTGCGATGCGCGATGCGAACTGCATGACCATTGTATAATAATATATTTTTATATATGAATTTATATAATGCAAATTAGATAGTGTATATATAAAAAGAAGAAAATGAATAAGATGATTATATATGATCAAAAATTGAATTTGAAAATATACTAGATGAATATTATATAAAAAAAAACAAAAACAACGTATGTATAAACATACATACTCATATATCTGAATTCATAAACACAAATATATAGATTTAAGTAAATATCTAAACATACAATTATTTTGGTCTAACATGATTTTGTATAGTTCATGGCAGAAATACGTTTTATAATGTTGAAATTCATCCATATATGTTGGTGTTATATTCATTAAAAATAAATGCTTACAAAACTATTATTTTCATATTTATACACATAACATTTCCTATGAAAATTAAGGAAGTAAAAAATGTTAATATTCTATAAGGAAATCAAATAAATACCAAGGAAAGTAAAATTCTAAGAATACAATAAGAAAAGAGTGCGGGTCTTTATGTAATTAAAATTATTCTACTTGCCATATGATCAATATTTGAATAAATGATGTCTAAACTGAAATTAGAAAAGAGTTGAGGGTATTATTTAATTAAGTAAGAGGTAGTGGCTAAACTCAAAAAATAAAAACATATCTACCTAGAAATCTATGGAGCAACAAATAGAAGACAAAAACAAACAATCATTTTCTCCTTCTCCTGGAAGCATAGAAGATCAACGGTGGTGATCATTGTGGCTTGGCTTTCCTTCTTTTCTTATGCCACCAATTGACACCCTGTTAAACCCCGTAATGGAAACAAAATAAATCCCATCTTTTATTTACAATCAATAAAGATATAAAGATTCAATTTTCATTGGATTTTTTTAGATGATACTTCTATAGAAAGTTGTGTGTACTTTTGTTTAATTTTTAGTTTAGTTTATTCAATTAATTAACTTAATTTGAAAATTATGGTATATATAAGTTTAATGTATTCAATTTTTTAATTAAAGTTTTTCAATAAATTAATATGGGGAAATTTACAACTATTTTGAAGTTGTAATTTGAAAATGATGGTACAAAGTATTTAATTTTCAAAGAATTCATACCTAATTTGTTTACATAGTCTCAGTGTAAGAACAGTTTCAGCCTGATTGTCTTCTAATGATGTTGGGTATTGTTGATTCTTCTTGTAATTTTTCTGTTTGAATGATTTATAGAGGAGTGAATCATATTGATCAATGGTGAGTTTGATGCGATGTCTATTGCTGGCATTGTTTCATTTCTTTTGAGACTGAGTGCTAGATTCTTGATTTTGTTTTAATATGCATATGCATTCAGTTATTTAGCTAAAATTTAGCAAGTCAAGGTCGTGGGCGTCAAAGCCATAACTTCTTCTTCACAAATGTGGGCTTCCACGTTCTCTTCCAGGTAACTGACAATCCAAGCCTTTGTGTTTTATACATGGTATAGATTTCCTCAAACACAAATTCATCAATGAGGGTAGATATTTTTGAATTTTGATATATTTTTCCATTCATCAAAAAATCGAAATTAGATAATCTTTTAGGAACGGAGACATTCATGCTTAACATATACTTTTGTATGCCTCATTACAAATTGTTTTACTGAAACCACCTCCAATGTTTAATTTTTGAACATTTTGAGTTTCTTTAAAAAATTACAAAATACATTCCTAATAGTATATCAATTAGGTTAATTACTACACCCTTCATCAAAATCATCAAATTTTAAATTTTTATAATTGATTTATTAAATTTTGGATTCAATTATTTTTATGTGTTTTGTATTGTTTGATACAAACGCTAACATTTATTATGTAATTTAATATTAAATTAATCTATTTTAATTCAAATTAAAGTGTGTGTTAATTAAATCTATAAAATTTGTTAATACAAATATTGAAAATAAAAAATAATAAATTTTCATTATTCGTATTGAGTATTTACTCATCAATGGAAAAACCTATAAACATTACAATGAAAAATAAGTCCACTAACAAGGAAAGAGAGTAGGGTGATCTATTAAAATTTGGAAAATTAGGTAATCTTCCTATTCAAAACTTAAGATTTTTTCATTTTTCCGTATTCAACTTTAATAATCAATAACTAATTAATTACATGATAAAAAATTATAAAAATTTACTTATGAAAATATATTTAAGTATAAAATTTATTAATATCGATTTTATATTTTTTGAATAAAGAATAATAAAATTGATATTGAGAATTGGGCCAACGTAAAAAGCAGCGTCGTATATATTGAATTGGAGGTAATAACATATAACTAACTGTAAAACTCAATACAGACCAAATACAAGTCGTCGGCACGTTGGGCCATAGAATACAATAGAAAGCAACTGAAGAACAGATGAGAATTAATGTCAATCAAGGACCACAAATCCACAATTGTCAGCATCAAAGGTTTGATTTTCTCTTTTTATCTTTCCTGTTTTTACTGTTATGAACACCTTATTCTAAATCCTATCATTTCCAATTGAAGCTTCCGAGTATAGTTCATTAATAAATAAGTTGTTAATAAGAAAATTCCTTAAAAAAATTACACGTCTCGTCTATCAGTGTGAGTTCGATTTTTAAATCGGGCATCAATATAATTGATTGACATATTAATAGTATCCTAATTAATTGAATCACATTTGCCGATTTAATGTTGGGATTTAACATGTTATTTTCATCATTTCCACTGTAGTTGAACTGTTGAAGGGGCATATCTTATTTTTCGGCTCACGTGAAGGAATCTCTAAAGCTTAGAGCCTTTTCTTCTTTTTTGTTGATGCAACTTCTAAAACTTATTCTTCACTAGGGATGTAACTTGTAAGTATGTAACTAGTCATGATAAGATGTGTAATACAAAATCCGACTCGATAAACTGTATTCAACTCATACATGTTAAGATGCGATTCATTTGTAATTTCAAACACATTTTGAGATGCAAGTAGATTGGGTACTTATAAACTCACCTCGACTGCATGTTGGATTGGCATTCGAGCCGGATTACAACATATCATAAAGTCTTTGCATGATCACACAACTTTAATGGATCATTGCTCACAAATATGATTATGAAAGCAACATTATATAACCACAAACAATTACAAAATGTAGAGATTTGCTATATTACAAAAATGTAGTAATTGAGATTTTAAATGACATACATATTTTTTTTTAAATTAGCAATGAAAAGTATGATTATATAATATTACAAATTACGAATATAAAAATTGATAATTAAAGATAGCTAGAGTAAGTGCTGCAAGGAAAGTAGAATACATGTCTCCAACAAGAATAAAACACAGATCTTCTTATGGAAGTTTAGGTCATATGTCATCAGACTATCGAGCCATCGACGTGACATACATATTTCTAAGTATACAACAAAATCACATAACAAATAACCAAACATGACATAATTACCAAGTGCTGCCTTTTCATTAATTAATTTGAGCAGGAATTTCATTGTTGTAGATTAGATGAGGGTGCCAGAAATGATGCTTGAGATATCAAATTCTTGATTCGGACAGTTATGATAATGAAGTCTTACTGTATATAGATTGCATACTCTCTTGACTTTTTTCTTTTTTAAATAATTGTGAAGTAACTCTTTAAGACTTAAGAGCTACAATTATACAAAATAAATAAATAAGAGCTACACTTGTTCATTTTCCAACATCTTTCATTCAACTTAGAACAGAATGAGGCCTTCAGTCCTTCACCATGTCCAATTGTCCATTTAAATCTCACCAAATTATTGGACTCAGTTTTAAATGACAATTGATCTGCATAGTTGAATGAACCAAACCCCATTTTTTCATGACCCGTTAAGGCTTAAAGGCTTAAACTAAGAGACACAAAAAATTCAGCCCAACTACATCATCACTGGTCCAAATACAGGAGAATAAGAAGAGTAGACAACCAACTGACCAAGAGCTCGAGAAGTAAGCATTAAAGTACTTTATTTTGGCCCAACTACATCAAGTCAATTTGTACGCTCACGGCTCAAATATGAATAAAGAGACAAAATAAATAGTCAAGTTTTAGTGTGATCAATATTTTCCACTGGAGTCCGGCTTGAGTATCAGCCCATCGAATAAACGAGTAAGGTTCTTTTGGTCAAAATCGAGTGAGTCCGTGACTATTCGGTCCGCTGATAGCCTAAACACATTGCGCATGAGAAATATCGAAAGAGGTAGATTATGAACAATTACCTCGCTTGTGTATCTTTCATTGTGCCTTCTTATTGTCATTGGAGGAGCCAGGGTGTTATACACACCCAAACAGTGGATAGTTGGGGGTGAAAGCTATTTGCGTTATTTGTAAGTGTAGTATTTGGAAGTTCGTTAAAAAGGGGTAAAATTATCGTTTTAATTTAAAAATTTCCACTAAAAAATTGACTGAGTGTGTGTATAGTGTTGCCCTTGGAGGAGGTAGAGGATACAAAACATAATCCTCCACTTCCCTTGCCACCTCCTGCTCGTCTGCGCCGTGTGCTTAAAAATTTGTACATAAATACGTGGATATAATGGATAGTTATGAAGATGATGTCTCTGATATAACATATAATAATTTAAATACAAATGAGAGAAGAAACTAAAAGCGAGGCGGAATGTTAATATTTTTTATTTATCATATCAAATGGCGGTGCTACCTCGACTGTCTCAATGATTTTTATTTTTTGAGTATCGGCCTTTTGATTACTCGATTACACTTTAATTATATCACAAAACATTAATTTTAAAGACAAATCAAGTAATATCAAATTTAAATTTATTAAAATAATGAATAAGCCAATTGACGGTTAAGGTTGATCACGAAAAAGCGATAAAGTGGAGGGAGGAACCCTCTTATACGCACCCAAGCGATTGGATAGTTGGGAATTAAGAATAGTGACCCTAGCCTCGCCGTTTCGCAGTATAATAGTTAAAAAGTTTTATTAAGGATAAAATTATACGTTTAAAGCGTCTTGGGGGAGGACCTTAATCCCTGACAGGTGACCCTAATCATTTGTGCCCCCCACACCATTGTTTTATTTCGCAAATAAACCCAATTAATATCTGCAAAGTCCATATTCATTTGTTTCTCTCCACCAAAAATAAATTCCTCATTTTCATATTATTCTTCGATAATAAAATCATTAGGGTTAGGGTTTCCCTATACTCTATATTCACATATACATAATTCATTTTTCATTTTTCAATTTTCCATTTTTTTTAATTTTATTTTAGAGGTATTTTTGCAGTTTCAGAGGGTGATTTTTCAGTTTTAGGGGGTCAATTTGTTGTTTCAGGAGGTGATTTGGTTGTTTTAGGGGGTAATTTTTTGTTGTTTTAGGGGGTAATTTTGTTGTTGTTTTAGGGGCTAATTTTTGTTGTTTTAGGGGGCAATTTTGTTGCTTTATTATACGGTTTTGGTTATTTTGGGTGGATTGTGTTGTTTTAGGGGTGATTTAGTTGATTTAGGGGCAATTTTATTGTTGATTTTGGGGTTTGATTTCGTTGAATTTGTGGTGTATTATGTTTTTCAAATAGGCATTGGGAATCAATTTATGCCTCGAGGTTTGTGCAACGTTTTGGGAATCTGTAGACCTAGAAAGTTTAGGCCTTTGATTAAAGAAGCGGGTTATTTCGGTGTAGTTTCATCGGAAGAGCCCTTGAACTTGAAATTGGTTCTTCTTGATGTGTTCGGGTTGCGGATGCCTTTAGTTAGATAGTAGGTTTCGAATATTTAGATTTTGTATGGCGCCCAGTCGGAGGAAAGGTGCCAATAAAGGGGCTGCGGCTGCTGCTGCTTGCAGCAAGTGGAAAATCGGGGATCTCGTGCTTGCGAAAGTGAAAGGCTTCCCAGCTTGGCCTGCCAGGGTAGGTATCTTGGCTCTTTTATTGTGAAAGTGCTGCGTTTTTCTTTTGTTTGTGTATTTTTTGTTACGAATTTGGCCTTAGTTGATGTATATATATTGGGTTATTGATTATGTTTTTCAAGTTTAAAGTGTTATATATTTTGTGTGTGGATACTCTGTTATTTTTTGATAATATCATTCTGCGTGTGGTTTTTATTGCTGTTATGATGTGTTCGTATTAGCAATTGTTGAAGTGTCTCTAGTAAGATTAGTATCAGCATAAAATCCATATCAATTTTGATTGGTATTTTGGAGGATAGAATTGGCGTACTGACTATTTGGGTACGGTTTACATTTAACAGTTATGTCAGGCACTAACAATTATAGGTCTCTGATTTTTTTAAAATTCTCTTTATACTTCTTTGTGAATGTGGGGTGATTGGGCTACAGGAGTTAGGACCTGATATGAAAAATAAGATATTGTTTAATGTTACTTTGTCATATACAAAATTACTTTGAGCTCTTGTGCACCTAAAAAACCCAGTTCAAGCTTCTAACTGGTTTCAGTAATAGTTTTCTGATAATCTATCGTGTTAATTTGGTTTAGCCTATGTGTTGTAATATACTCTCCAATTATCCTCCTCCAATTCTCTCAAGTTATAGTAGATAATGAAGGAAGTTGCTATTTTACAAAAATTACACCTTCCAAATTAATAGTCGTGATTGATATTTCAATGGTCGAGATGAAACCTTGAGAAAATTGGAGGTATCATGCAGACATTATATGAGACCTTATATTTTCCTTGTTTAAGGTGATATTTGCAAGAAAATAAGTTTTTGCGCAAAACATTGTGATGTCTGCATGTGCATGTTACGTGCTGAATGCTGATGGTTACCTGATTTATTATGTTGGTATTTATTAGTTTGATATGTATTAATACAATTCCAATTATATATTGATGATAGATGTTTTACTAATTAATTTGGTTTAGCTTTACTTATAAATACTTAATATATTGCTAATAGAAGATTTTAAGTCACTAAACTTGTGAGATATGAGGGCTATGCTTTGAATATTACTCAACTTTTCAGTTCCTTTTAAGAATTTCATATTGTATGTTTTTCATTTTTCTTTGAAATGGTGAGAAACTCTGCCCTACTACAACCATAAATTCCCTTTCAACCATCAACAAGCCTTTATATGATCCCATCTGCATTGACATCACAAAAGATGCAAAAATTTCCTTCACAATAAAGCTGGTCCAATTTTTTTACTTAACTTGCATCCATTGTCAGACTCAACCCACATATGCACACCAAGACTCAAATATAGAAGATAAAATGTACTGGCATGTGAATCTGAAATGCTTTGACTGACCATGACACCATGCCACCACATAATAGATTTAAATCCTGAATATTCCGGGTTGTCTATCTGATGGAAATTGGGAACTTGAAGGTTGATCTAATTTTGATAGAAGAGTTCGGATTGGGTTTAAGGGTGAAGAATAAACAAGCATAAATGATGGAAGTTGTGGAATCTTAGTCCAAAGGCTTCAAAATTAGCTAAAATTATATAAGCATTTGTTCTTTCATTAATCATCTTTGTATTTGTAGTTTCAAGAACTTATGAATATTAAGCCTGAGGAGTTTGGATTGGGTTAATTGTGAAGACTACAGGATAAGAAACAATGCTGGAACATTTGGACTCTTGGTTCAAATTATTTGAACTTAGCTAACTTTGTAAAGAAAATTATTCGTTAATTAATCATCATTATATTTGTAGCTTCGAGGACTTTTGAATGCAAACTGATGAGGTCATTCATCCTCCAAGTGGACTGGTGAAAGTGATTAAATTAATTATTGGGATGGAAGAATAATGATTGTGAACTTAGTGTAGTTGTGCTTCCATGAGTTCTCATCATCTTTGTGATGTTTGCTTCAGTGATCAGACATGTCTAAACAAAAGCCAAAATAAATATTATTTCTGGAGGTGTCAGTATCCTGACTTGAATTAAGTTATGCTAAGGCATGGTGTGTGTTGTCAACCAAAAAACTGGAGTTAATTGAATTTTTTTATTGGAATTAATCCATGGAATGGAAGAATAATGATTGTTAACATTGTGTTGTTCTTCCATGAGTTATCATCATCTTTATGATGGCTTATTTTGCAGTTGTAGTTTGTCATTTATACACAGAGATGTTGTGCTTGTTCTGTCTGTGACATTGCAACTGTGTTCTATGGCTAATTACCTTACATTTACTGAAGATTAATCAAATCACATTGTTTCACAAGAAAACACGTAGTACTAGTTGTGAATTCTGATTATTTATTGTTATTTGGTATCCTATATATCAAGTTAATGATGCTTACAAATATATATGTATTTGATGTGTAAGTTTTCCAATTCTATTTCTTCTCTTCTGCTTGTACAAGTTTCACAATTGTTGAGTACAACTTTTTTCTTACGGCAGGTGAGCGAGCCAAAGAATTGGGGCTTCAAAAAGGATCTGAAGAAGGTGTTTGTGTACTTTTTTGGGACAGGACAGATGTGAGATTTATTTTCTTCCTGATATGATATTATTATTAACACATGATGCTACCAGAAACTACCTTCTATCCCAATTGTTGGATATTTAATGTTAGCATCGATTGGATGTTTGAACAACTGTGCTTTTCCTCTCCCATTAAATCCCTTGTAATTTAATGTTAACAGGTGGTTCTGTTGTTTTTCCGTAGCATTTATTGGCCTTTATTATATTAATTTATTTGTTTTGATTGTTTCTCAAATTATCATGATTGTTTTCTTGGATAATTTGCACAAACTTCATGAACTGTAGATGCATATTGAAATAAATATGCTTAGTTTGGCGGGGTGAATTAATGTTACAGTGGTGTTCTCCTGTTGGTGATGACGTTATCTGAGAAAATAGTTTCAATCAGTTCAGTGTCTTTGGTATGTTTCCCTGTAGTTTCATTCATTACCTACGCTTCTTATCTATCATGAAGTAGTAGATAATATTTGGACTTCATTTGGGTCAATTCGGAAATATCCTCTTTTGTCACAAGGGCATGAGTACAATCAGACCCCCCTTACCCTGCTTAGGTTGGAGGCTCTTTAGAGGCCTCGGTGCATGTTGTGTTGGGTTGAGTTTAGTTGTTGCTGTCAAGACCTTGGATTCTTTCTGATAAGCATTACTACTCAAGAGTCCAAACCTATCATACCGGGGGGTTATTTGTAATCTTATTTGTTTTCCATTTGTCATCTCTTAAACATACTGATATAAATAATTTACTTCACTATAATTTCATACCAAACATATCTAGTTTTAGACAGTGTATTTAATGGTCTCCGCAAGATGATTTTTAACCATGATTATGGAAAATCTATGTTGAGTCTCTCTTTCCTATCTTATTGGTTATGTTCCTCTTAATCATATTTGCACATGATTTGCTCGTTGATGATTGGACTTCATGTGTGTTGTTTTCAGAACCAATCACAAGCCACTTCTTGTGGTCAATGCCTTTTTCAAGATTTTACTCTTGTACTCGATACAAACCAAGACTTTATACTTGTGCTCAATACCAACTTTGGCCCATAATATAGAAGTTACTTATCACTATTTCTTCTGGAAATGTTCTACATTTCAGGTTTTGATTGCTCAGTTAGAAATTATCAGAGCTCTGTGAAAGATTAATTAATATTATTAGGATACAGTAATCAATTTATTTTGACAATGTTGATGATAAATTTGCTGGTAGTAGGATCTCTTGTTCTATGTTTGTCTCTTGCTTAGAACTACTGATTTTGTACGTAACTTGTTGTCGCACACAAAATTTCAAAGTAATGAAGTTACATATTTATTTAGTAGTTTCTCATGGAAGGCAAAGGGTAATCGTATGCTGTTCGAGTATTAAAGCTATATGTACTTTCATACATATTAAAATTGATCGCTTTTCCTTTTTTGTGCTGTTATGTTCTCATATGTATAAATGTTTATGGACAGTAATTTTTTCTTGCTCTCACTTGCTAATGCTTTCTTTTATTTGAACTTCAAAATATAGCGGCTCTCATTTGTTCTGTAAGTGGTTCTCTCATACCCCCCACCCCCTCCCTTCCCCGTGTGTCTAATCTGTAAATAGTTTATCTCTAAGATTTGGGGTTCTCTTCTTATAGGTTTGTTTTATTGTTAATGGCTTCTTATATTGTGCAGAGCCTTTTGCACTCCTGCTGATGTTGAATCGTTCACAGAAGAGAAGAAAGTGTCTCTGCTGGGTAAACGTCATGGGAAAGGTGCTGATTTTGTTCGGGCTGTCAATGAGATCATTGATAGCTATGAGGAGTTAAAAACGGAGGAGCAAGATATTGACCCCGATTGCACTAATGAAATTGCTGAGATCAATGATACTTTTTCAGGTTTTGTTCCAGATAATAAGATGGCGGACTCTCTCCACAAATCTAGTTTAAAAGACGAAGACATTCCTCTAGTTATAGGACCTGAGTTGGAAGTAGCAGAGTCAACTGGTGATGATAGTGACTTCACCTCCTTAGCAGATGCAGCTGTCTCTGAATTAGAAAAGAGCAGTATACATGGACATGAGTTGCTGGAGAAAGAACCTAGCTTAAATGTGGTGGTCACTTATTCTTCAAGGAGAAAACTTGAGAATATGCAGATAACTGATTGTATCACTCAGACAAAGGTCCAACCTGCTCGAAGGTCAAGAAGTTCCAGGGTAGATAATGGCAGACTTGAAAATTTCATGACGCTCCATGTTGATGACAGTAGTAATTTAGATATGGTTGCTAATATATCACGTGATATAACTGGAAGGAGGAGTAAAAGGCCTCGGAGGTCACCTGATGGTTCTGGAAGACATTTAATTGATTCTGGTGCTTCAATTTCAAATGGTAGCAATGATGAAAAAGGTGCTGATACAGTAACAATTTCTGATTGTTTTGGCTTCAATGATGAAAGCAATGTAGATTCTGCTTGTAAATCTATGCTGACTGAATCTCCTAAAGATTGTGGGCTGGAGCTTGAGCCTAGCCGACAGATTGATTTCCAAAGTACCGCAGTCATATTTAGAAAGAAAAGAAAACAAAGTAGAAAAAGAACTTGCAATGAGACAATTGAATTCACTGCTGGGTTAGATAAAGTAGAAAATGTTGATTCTGAGTTATCTAAAACTGGACATGCATTGCCCAGTGACCATGGAAAAGTAAGTGACAACATTTCTAAGGAGAATGGTGATGAGCATCTGCCGTTGGTCAAGAGAGCTAGAGTCCGCATGGGAGCAAGCCCCCACCGACCGCCATCTGCTGGGGAGCAAACTAATTCTCAAGATGCAGATAAGATATCGGATATCTTGAAAGAGATTCCCGTTGCCTTGAACAGTGAATTGGATGATTCTGCTAATTGTAATTCATTTGCAGACAGAGAGAATGATTCTGCCAATGGTAATTCCCATACGGACAGAGGAGAATGTGACGATTTATCGCCCTCAAATGCAACTACTTCTAAGAAACTTCTATCTTGGGAAGTTACGAAGAGTCAACCATTTAGCAGCTTGGTGGATGGAGAGGCTGCCTTACCTCCTTCTAAGCGGCTACATCGTGCATTGGAGGCGATGTCAGCTAATGCTGCAGAGGATGATGAAACACCTTCTGTTGGTCCATTTGTCATGAATACATCCGTCAATGGGTATTCTTCTTCCTATTCAGGAGTGTGCCATAGGGTAAAGGTAGAAAGCAGAGTAGGAGGAGAAGTTGAATCAAATGATGATGCTCCAAAGTCGGATCCATCTATTGCAGAGGAAACTTCAAAGACCTCTGAGGAGTTGACTGCAAATGGTAGAACTTCAAATAATGATGATCATCCGATCGATGAATCTTGTAATGATACTATTAAAGCTTCGGAGTCCAGAGAGTTTAAACATTTCAGTGCATCATCATTCAAAACCTATTCTTGTGAAACCAACACCGCTCATGTATCTTCAGTGGGTGGGGCTTCTCTCGAGCCTGATAGCGGTTCTCCAGGTTTGGGTGTGCAGTTGACTGATGACTGCGAAGCTGAAAATTCAAAATCTGCAAAAACCTTTGTGGAGCCTGAATTTCCAAGTGCTGACAGGTTTGTGGATCCGGCTAAAGGGAAAGAAAATTCCCCAGCTTCTTTGCAACAGCATACAAATTCTCAGTTGAATAGTGTTGAGAATAAATGTTTTGGGCCAGAGGAGTTGCTTGATATCTCTCTAGATGAAGCCAAACTAAGTCATACTATGTAAGTTGTGTGTATTATTTTCCTTAAAAGCTCTTCATTCTCCTTATTATTTAAATGCCTATCAATTTGGTATATGTTCCTTACTCTCTTGGTGTGTTGACAGGGATGATACCTTTGAGATAGGAGCACCAGTAAGGAGTCATGAAGCTACGGTTACCCCATGTCATGAAGCTACGGTTACCACATGTCACGAGTTGCATGTGTCCCATTCTAACTCTATTTCTGATGATCTGTTGGTGGATAAAACAGTCTCCACTACTCAGTCCTCATCATCAGTAACAGATGCATTGGATTCTGGTCGACGTACATCTCCTCTTGTATTCTCGGCATGTGACGTGACTTTACCAATTAGAACCAACTCTATTGCAGTAAATAATGCCTGCTGTAGTCCAAAAGCCAATTTGAATAACGATGGATCAACTAATGTTGGCAGTAAGACAGGACCTAGTGATGCTCTAGAATCATTTAAGGCAGTTTTGGGTACGCTGACGAGGTCAAAGGAGATCATTGCCAGAGCAACACAAATTGCAATGGACTGTGCAAAACAGGGAACTGCATCTAGGGTATGATTTTCAATGAGACATATTCTGTTTGAAGTGGATAGATAATGCGTGAGCATGTGTCTAGGTTTCTTCTTTGAAATTTTGTCTATCTCTCAAGCCTTTGTTTCTTCTCTGAAATTTTGTCTATCTTTCAAGTCTTTGCTTTCATATTATGAGATGTATTCTGTTCGAAGTGGATAATTATATAACATGTGAGCATGTGTCTTTGTTTCTTCTTTGAATTGTCTTTCACGTCTATGTGTATGTTATTTCTTCTACATATATTTTTCTATAATGCTTCCCAGACCATATGAAGGTTGACTTAGTTATTAAAGGGTTCATATAATTCGATCAAGATGATTGGAGTTTAACATCTAGGAATTCGAGGCGTTCAAGTCATTTTCATAGTGGAGTTAGCACTCAAAACATTATTGTTCATTTTTTGGTTAGGTAATTAAGTATGTGAGCTTCCTTAAAGCAGTCATTGAAGTCGGGTAAATATCGAGGAGTTGTATGCTATTCAGAATGACTATAGCCCCCCTCCCCCTCCCTGCCCCCGCCCTTCTCTCTAGGCTAAATAAGAAATCTAAAACAGTAATGAATCCAAAACTTAATTATTCAAGGGCTGTAAATGCCCTTACCATCATATTGTGGAGTCTGTAGATTATCCAGTTGGCATCACTAGGTGGTGTGACTCGTGTGTATTGCTCTTATTTTCTTGCTTCATCTACTTCACAGTTTAGTGCCGAGGCTTGCCATAATTTTTCTCTTCATCAATTATGTGTTAGTTGTGTACTGAATCATCCTATGTCCTTAGGCTCGGAATCAATATCCTCCTCATTAATTATGAGTTAGTTTTGTGTACTGAATTATCCTATTTTAATAAGGTTTTTACTCAGCTTGCTTCAATGTCATGCTTCAGTAGTGAGATGAATTTGGCTTCAAATGAATGGCCTGATTTTCACATTATTTATTTTCATTGTTTACTGTTTAAGTTTTTAAGAATCCAAGGAAACTCTTTCAAATATATGACTGTCGACTGGTGATCATTTTGAAGTTGGTTGGATCAATTGTTTGGCTGTCTTTCTTGTATTCGAGTACCTGATAGAATGGGATTTTGAATTTTTTCTGAACACTAGGTTGTAAGATTTGTATTACCATATTACTGATATTGGTTTTTTTATAGGTGGTGGAAATCCTTGCCTGCTATTTGGAAAATGAAACAAGTTTGCATAGAAGAGTGGACTTGTTTTTCCTTGTCGACTCTATCACTCAGTGTTCTCAAGGGGTGAAAGGTAGATTCTCTTTATTCTTACTGTTTCTCTATTCTATATAATGCTGTACCTCTCAGTTCTCACTGCTGTCAAATATTGTGATATATGAATCTAAGTGTGGCAATGTTCACCTTTAATTTAAAAGGTACAATTGGCGGGGTATTTCAACAGGCAATACAGTCAGCCTTGTTGCGGCTTATACCAGCCGCAGCTCCTCCTGGGAGTAGTGCTCAAGAAAATCGTAGACAATGTCTTAAAGTCAGTATGGCCTCTTTCTTTGTTCATGGCTTAAAGTTTTCTTTTTTTTGTTACTTAATTTGATCTATTCCTGATTTCTTAATAGGTTTTGAGGGTCTGGTTGGAAAGAAGAATTTTCCCTGAATCCATAATTCGGAAACATATACGAGAACTTGATGCTCTATGTTGCTCATCTTCTGCTGGTATATCTTCTCGTTCACTAAAAACCGAACGGGCATTTGATGATCCAATTAGGCAAATGGAGGGTATGATGGTCGATGAATATGGGAGGTAGCACCTTTCACTTGTTTCAATGTTTAAAAGAAAATGGATAATATATATATGTTGATTGCATTCTTGTGCCACATCTATTAGTATTGTTCTGTGAGTTACCTTGGTTCTGTTTGTTCAGCAATTCAAGTATTCAGCTTCCTGGATTTTGTATGCCTCCTATGATGACGGATGGTGACGGTGGAAGCGACTCTGATGAGGAGAATTTTGAGGCCGTCACCCCTGAACATAACACTGAAAATCGTGAAGGCTCTAAGGCTCCTGCTATTGAGAAGCATCCCCATATCCTGGAAGACGTGGATGGTGAGCTTGAAATGGAGGATGTGGCTCCTTCATCTGAAGCTGACACAAGCTCTACACGTTTAGTGGATTCTGTGCATTCAAATTTTGGCAACTTTGAACATGTTAACCTGCCCTTTGCGCCCATGAACAAACAACCTTCAACCCCTCCCATGCGTGTAGTGTCGCCCGCTCCACCATTGCCTCCACCGCCTTCCCAGACTCCTTTTGCCATTACTGATTCGACCACTAATCGTCTACAACAGAAGCTATATTCTAGTTCTGTGGTATGTTTTTGTTTCACTTTCGTTCCTGGAATGTTGGTTGGTAGTTGTATGTTTTACATGCTTTCAAATGTTGCTGAATATGCAAGTATTGTGATCGTTATTTTCGTTGTTTTTGTTCATGTACATGTTTAATGAGACAATGTTCGCTTTCAGGGCATGAAAGATGATACACAAGAATCTTTTGGTCAGCGGTCGATGTCATCAAGAGTGAACTCTTTTCGTCATCATGGTCCTGACAGGAGGAGTTTTCATAATCCTCCAACTCGAATGCTTGACAGGCATACACAAGCCTCTAGCTCTGCCTACAACAATCAGCCTCTCTCGCATCCATCTGCCCGCCCTGGAAGTAATATTCAGGCTAGTGATGCCTCCCACAAAGGTTATCATTTTCGCCCACCTCATCCAGGTCCATCAAATCAGTTTTCTTATGTCCAGTCGGATCAAAGAATGCCATCTCGAAGGGATGTACCCCCAAATCCTCACAGATACCATATGGCCCATTGTTCAGATGATGGCCATGTTTTCAGGGGTCGTGGTAGAATGAAGCATGCTCCTCGTGATGTGGATGATTGCTGGAGGTCTCCAGCTCCTCCGTTCTCAGGTTAACTTTGCACTCTTTATGTCATTTTTCGTAACCATCCTTGCTTCTGTTGGTCACTAAGTGTATTTTTTGCTGGTCTCAGGTCCTTGTCATCCTGATTTTTCTAGTCTGATTGTTAATGGCTTTTTGAAATAAAATATAATGATATACTTAAATTCTATATTTATTAAAAATAACGAGTAATTAATCATTATAATAATAGTAATAATAATAATAATATACTTTCTTTGACTTTATCACAAATAAAATAAAATTATAATTTTCTTTTATTAGGTTGAATGGTAGAAGTTCGGTAGAAAACAAGCAGAACAAAGCGCTTCTTGTTAAGTTGTGGAAGTAGTCTCGACAAATTTCATGATATAATAAATATTTGTACTTTGATTCAATATATTTATACAATGTAATAAATCTTGTTAACTAGCAATTTACTTTATTAATGTTTGTAAGAATATAAGCTTAATTCTTTTCATGATTGTTATGTAATGGCGAATAAGTTTTATGTTTGATATCTATTAAGCCATTTTACTTTTTTGATTGTTGTTTGTTTCAAGCCGAGAATTCGCTTCTTTCAAAACATGAGTATAATTAGTTTGTTTCTTAATAAACATGAGACAAATTAAACTTATTTCTTAACTAGCATGGCGTGGGAGGCTTCATGTGAAGTTCGAAGACACTAAATTTGACCTTGCTATCTCCGTTGTTGACCGATAATCTTCCCCCGCCCATCCTTTTGTTCATTTCATGCCAAATGATTCGCGATCCCAATGGCAGGGCTACGAGGCATGCGAGAAGGTAACTTTTCTCTTGAGCTTATAAGATCTTGAAATTACGATGGTTCTTTCCGGATTAGAGTAGATATCTTTGAGAATCTTGACTTTAGCGAGATTCTTACACATGTATGAAACACCTTACCAAATTGGGCTTCATTAAAGCTGGCCTTACAGAAAACATGTCTGTTGAACGTCCACTTTCTTCTTCTTAGATTGCATGTTAGAGGAAGATTATCATTTATGCACCTCCATAAGAAATGTTTGACTTTATTTGGCAGCTTGAGTTTCCAGAACCATTTATAAAATTTTGTCGATGACCTCTGAATCTTGATTGTTGGAATATTATGAAGTCCGCATTACACTTTTGACTATGAAAATCCCCTTGTGGTCCCCATATCAGTTCATCTTCCCGATTCATATTATTGGTGGTATTTTTTAGGATCTACATTAAATACATCTCGAAAAGAAGTAAGATCTAATCTTGGCTATCTTCCGTGTACCCATTTGCTCGCGTCAATGAAATCGACCGCATATGTGTATTGGAAATTTGGAGGAGGGTGTTATTGGTTTTGTGAGACGGATATGCTCCGCCGCTATCTTCCCAAATATTTATTGAGCTACCATTCCCCAATTTCCATCTAACACCTTGTTTTACGTGAGGTCCTGTTTGAAGGCTTCACCGTGTATAAGCTGGGGTTTGGGCCCAAAGCCGGAACCGAAATCTCCATTCGGATAGTACTTGGCTTTATGCACTCTCATGCAAACAACTTTAAGATCCTCCAGGCTTTGTTTGCATACTTGAGGGCTTAGTTGAAATGATGCATGTCAGGAAGCTAGAAATGCCCGTACATTTAGGCTTACGTAATCTTGTCCAAGGCTCCGATGATGTGGTGTAGAGTGTATTTCCTTTACAAGTTTGTATAGGGATAAGGAAACACTGCATAGAATAGGTGGGGATAGCCTGTAATAGCATTAATAAAAAACTTATTTACACTTTGGAGGAAGTAGTTCGAGGCTTCGATGCGCTACCCCAGCCAGGCTTCAACTTCCTACTCAGTAGAGAGTTGAAAATGGTTCTTTTGAGCCACGAGGATAGTAGGGAGGCCAGGATACTTTCCTTAGGAATCACTTCGAGCGTACAAGAACATTTGTAATTCGTTCTCGCGTCCCTTGCCTTGAAATTTGAACATAGTATACGGACAACACCATTTGCCAGACCGATCTTCCTCTTTGTTTAGTAACTAATGAAGCCATATGCTTCCTGTCGTAAACGACACCGAATAGTAATGTATCGTCCATAAGAAAGCGACAAATGTGATACTTGACTCTAAGCAGGTCTACATTTGACCCGCCCAGATCGTCCTTGCAAACATCTTGAATTAAAGCAATAAGTCCCTCTGTACAAATGATAAAAAGGTATGAAAACAACAATGAGATCTCCACATGCAAGTCACTACTGGTCTAATAAACTGGTTTGATTCCGTTATGAAATAGCGAGTAAAGAAGCGAAGAAACATAATTCATTATGATATCCACCCATTTAGCACTGAACTCCATCTTAATAAGCATCGCTTTGAGAAAAGACCACTCTATTCTATCATATGCTTTAAGCATGTCTAGTTTAATCGACATAAAACGTTTGCCCCCTCTCCTCTGATGTTTGATGAAATGATGAGCCTCAAAAGCCATCAAAACATTATCCATGATGAGCAGTTGAGGCCTGAAATGCACTCCGCTATTACGAGATAATGGCAGCGGAGAGTATTCCCTTTTTAGTCTCATGGCCAAAACTTTTGCAATCACCTTAGTCGGTACATTACAGAGTGCTATTGGTCGAAATTGCGTCATATTGATAGGCCTCTGGATTTTTGGGATCAAAGAAATCAAAGTAAAATTGAATTTACCTGAGAAATGACCCTCATTGACCTGCTTTACCTTTCATCTTGCATAAATCACGGTCATATTTGTTTCCCGATAATCTTGATAAAATTTATTCCATCGATCCGGTGCCTTTGATAAATTCATGAAAACAGCGGCCCCGAATTTGACATCTTCCTCTGTAAACAACATGTCCAGACATGTCCCTCACATCTTGGGTGTAATAAAGACAGAGCCGTAGGCGGTTCCAGCCTGTTTGCATCCCAAATAGCTTTTTGTAGAAATCTACGACTAAGTTGTGGATTCTTCTTGAAAAATGATACCAGCGCCACCTGGCACCGTCTGTAGAGCCAATATCTTGTTCATCACATTGCATCCCAAATAGCTTTTTGTAGAAATCTACGACTAAGTTGTGGATTTCTTGCATAAAAAATGATACGCATCCCTTGCTCTTCTGTGAGCCAATATTTCATGAGTTTTGAAGAGTTGAATTTTAGTTGACTTTCGTTGACCTTGAGTTTGGGACTTCAAAATGATATATATGGATCATCTAGGCTTAGATTAGGTGATTAGAGGTTATAACAATCGATTTTGGAGGTTGAAATGTGTAGAATTTAATAGTTGACTTTTTGAAGAAAAATGTAAATTTGTAATAGTGTGTTGTTGGAGATTAATATAGTTGTTTTGGAGTTAAGTTAGTTGTTCTGAGAATTTAAGTTTGGGTTTTATATTATTGGGAGATTATGTTGGAACTAAATTATGTATTAGTGTAGTATTTGGGTTTTGGATTAAAGATTGTTATATATGGATAAATTAGTTTGGGGAGAAAAGGAAATGATTATTGGATAGGTGAAATTGTTTAAAGTGATATTGTTGGGATAGAGGTGATGGCCGAAATTGATTATGTTGGGGTGGGTGGAATTTTGTCGTTATTTTAGTCGTTTAAACGCGTGTAGTAATATTTCCACCTAGAGTTGTTAAGTTGATAACTAAAATTTTGATAAAGTTGGATATTAAAACTAAAGAGTTGGATATTTGTGATTAGGCGTGGAAGCGTGGAAAGCGGCACTTAGTTGATTACGAGATGTTTCATATTGTTAGCCGAGGTGAGTATTTAACTCACGGGTGTAGATTAATTTACTTTCTCGTGAATGTGTTGAATTTAATGATGATTGTGAGTATGTTTATCTATATATGTTGTATTGATTATTTATGCATAATTAGTTGGTTGAGTAATGTGAATAACTTTATGTGGGACCTATATGCCTTTTAGGAGTTAGAGTGAGTCGAGTTACGATGAGTTGATTTCAGAGGCGTATGTTGATCATTTTGGGGTTTAGGATGTTGTTGATCGGATTGACATTAGATGAGTTGTTGATGGGTTGTTGACATATGTTGAGTTGTCTTACCCGGTCAGGTTGGCATTATACTTCGGTATAAGTGCGTTTTGTTGGCATTATACTTCGGTATAAGTGCTTGGCATTATACTTCGGTATAAGTGCGTTATGATGGCTTGTCAGCGGGCATAAGTTGCTCCACATAGGAGGTTATTTCGGGCGCGGATTTGAAATCCGGGATTCATGTTGGTGAATGAGTTATTGGTTGATTGAGTTGACTTGATTTAGGCGTGTTGATTGAACTAATGTTTGATTGGGGTTGAGTTGATTGAGTTATTGGTTGTGGAATTAATTGGTACTAATTGTTTGTTGTGGAGTTGTGGTCATATTTGGGCCTTTGTTGCCCTTTTTGTTTGAGATGTATGATTATGGCGTAATTCTTTACTAGACGCATGTTTAGTTGATGAGTCTATTATTAATTCATGATAATTGATGTATGCACGGTATGAATATACTTTTTATGATCTGATATGATTATGAACTAGACGTGGCGAACACCTTATTATGGGCTTAAATCGTGTAGTATATTGGAGATCTATCTGTATCATGCGGAATTAACTATCCTTATGTTGCGCTACCCGAGAGGGTGGGTTAATTTTCACTTTTGAGATAAGTACTCACTAAGCTTAGAACACACCTGTATCGCTTTGGGCGGCATTTTATTTGTGCGGAGTTCACGGGTTGTCATCGGCATTAGTTAGGTGTGATCGAGGAGTCGCAATAAGAGTGAGAGGCAGATTGTTGATCCTCCACAGTCTTCCTTCTATTGTTTTTGGTTGTAATTTATGATGTATGTTTCTATTTTGGGATTTTTAGTACGTATCATTTGTTTTATACTTTGTCGGGTTGTTGTGTATATATGGTGATGTTGTGTGGTTAGGAAATACCACGATGGATTATTTTTCTTAAAAAACATTCTTTTCGGATATTTTGTGTTATTAAGTTATACCGGGCAATTGTGTTTTTAAATAGAATTGAGTCGTCCAAATGATTGGTAAACTACAGTATGGGATTTGAATGATTAACCTCGAGGGCGTAGGCCTGCTGGCAGGTGGTTCAAAAAGACCAAGGCCCAAGTTTTTAGAGTTCAACAACCGGCTAGTGAGCTTGAGCGCGAGGGATTTTGAGCAGCGGTTCCAACTTAGAATGCTCATTACATTGACGGGGTTGCTTGCGTCCTCCGCGTTTCCATTTTGGGGTAGAAGCGCCGATCCACTGGCCAATGGGAAAGAGATTGTTTCTTGATGGGGGAAGAAGAAGAGAGAGTCACTTGATAAGGGTGGTGTCTCTTTTTGGATTGCATTCTCGGCTGATCGAGGGCTTGTGGACTTCAGCCTTATTTGTTCAAAAAGTGGGCGTTCCTTTATGTTGGATGGACCCTCATAGTTGTGCTTCAAAGACTTAAACGGACCCTTGGCCCACCTTTTGGCAGTTTAGAGACCTTAGGGTTAAGATCCTTTGATTGGAGATACGTTGGTCTCCAAGCGCTTTATGTATCCACTAAAGATCAAATTTTGATTTTTAGCAAGTTGCAGAAATCCCAAGATTATCTCCCTCTGGCTTTGACCCAAATCTCCCGAGATTTTCCTCCCATACTAATCTAATCACCATGATACTGTCCACGTAGGTACGTAATCAGTGGAGGAGAACCACCAACTCCGAGGAAACCTCAGCAGTTCACGGCTGAATATGCTTCCCGCTTCCACTTAATAATGACTCCTTAGGCACCTCCTCCTCTTCTAGCAAATTGAATTCTAACCATGTTTCTCCATGGTCAGTCATATACTACCATTTCTTTGTAATACATTGTCAAGTTCAAATTCGGGCATTGTCGATGGGGTGTCCCCGATCTACCACAATGAAAAGCATGTTGGGAAGCCTCGATGGCGGTGGCCGGAAACCACCTCACGCCCCCCACCGTAGCTTTAAGCGCCGTAATGGCATGGCAGATTGTGGCCTTTCAATGACGTCTAAAAAATAAAGGTTTCCTTGGTTGTCAATTCTAAATTCAATTCGATCACAACCTTAAGCGCGTTTCACGCTTCCCAGGTGACCTCCTAAGTGAGGAATTGCTCCTTGAGACCTCTAACCTGTATCCAGAATGGACCCGCATCAAAGGGCAATAAGAGTGGATCCACGTTTCTCTCCCAATCAACCATGAGAATTGAGCATTGTTATCCAAAACGCCCACGGCCCTTGTTCAATGCTTTCTTTAACGCTTCTCGTCGAGGAAAGGGCGCTGAAGTAAAGAGCCTCTGGCTTACCTAGAGACTCACCGATCCCTTCTGATTCCAAGCCCTTGACATCGCCAAATTAAAACCGCACGGTACTCACCCAAGAATCATACGTGAATATTACTTTCGCGTACAGCTTGCCTCATGACCTACGGCCCACTCCGTTAAGTCAGCTTCCACAAGATCAACCTGTGTGGCCTCCTCGTCCGTTAATCTGCACCCTAGCAACTCTCTAATTATCTCCGCATCCATGATTTGAATCTAGGTAGCGAGATGAACCGCTTGATAAATAAACCAAAAAGAAAAGTGAATGAAAGAGAAAAAGTTTTCTAGGTTTTACCTAGAGAGAAAATTTTCTAGGTTTTACCTAGAGAGAGTTTTTTTATCCGTTAGGAGGAGGTAGGAAATAATACAAAAATGTTGGATGAGTAACATATTTGTATTGGTTGCGAGTAATGTTAGAGCTAGTAATATAAGTAACATTTAGATTGGTCGTTCGTAAGGTCATATCGAATAACATGTATATCACTATTATTGAGTAATGATATCTATTATGGTATATATAAAGAGTGCAGTGCACTGCAACTCACGCACGGTCATATGCGATGTGGCTTTTGTTTTTTTGCTTTTTGTTTTGTTTTGTTTTTTTTATTGGTTTTTTTGTTTGCTTTTTTTTTGTTTGCAATCATCATCAAGTACCATAGAAACTCGATAAATTAATATTCGATTATTTAATAAACACTCTAAGATAACATTTTTTTAGGTCTCGGCTCGGGGATAGGATGCTAAATTAATAGTCGTTTTTTTTAAGATTCATTTTTCATTTTTTTTTACTACATAAGTCATATGCGTACTTTTTTAATTCCTTTTCGATTTTTTGTAATGCGATTATCAACTTCTGATAGAAACTTCAGATAAATTAATAATCGATTATTTAATAAACTCACTAAAATAATATTTTATTTTTGGCACATCCCCGTGACTTCGAGGATAGAGGATGCTAAGTCTAATAATTGTGCTTTTTTGTTCATTTCATTTTTTTACAATTATCAACTAATATTTTTTAGTTCATTTTTGCAATTATCAACTCTTTGTACAAAAACTCGATTATTTAATAAACTCTCTAAGATAATATTTTTGACCCGATCAACTTCAGGGGATAGCATGCTAATAAATTAATAATTACATACATTTTTTAGATTCTTTTTTCATTTTTTTACTCACGGTCATATGCCACTATGTTTTTTTTTATTACATTTTAATTCTTTTTTTACAATTATCAACTACAATAGAATCTTGATAAATTAATACTCAATTATTTAATAAACTTTCTAAGATAATATTTTTGGCGAGTCCCAACTAGGGGATATGTTGCTAAATTAATAATTCGATCTTTTTTTTAGTTCATTTTTCATTATTTTTTTTTACTTGATTATATCAGCTACAGTAGAAACTTCGATAGAGTAATATGATTATTTAATAAACTCTCTAGATTATATTTTTGGCGAGATTGACTCGGGAATAAGTGCTAAATTAATAATTCTATAAAATTATAAAGATGACACATTTTTTATAATTCTATAGACCCACTTATAAAATATAAATTCATAATTTCTTATATCTTATACCACTCAATCAACAGATTATTACATTTTGACTTTTGTTATCTTATGCTTTTGTTTTGTTTGTATTGTATAATACTTGATGAAAAGCTATATCGATGAAAATAGATTTTAAACGCTTTCCATTGATATATTTTTTTATAAAATATTATACAAAACAAACATATTTAACGTCGAAGTTTGAAATTCTGATTGCCAAAAGTGAACAATCTTTTGTAGGATAATAAGGAATATATTGCGTGAATGATTTATGAAGGTTTAACTTGAAAAATATTTCGATTATGTGTTTTGTTGTCAATTTAAACTTGAATCGTCTCTTATTTTTCGCTTATGTTGTAAAACCTTACTGGTGTTGTCGACTTTAATAAAGGGTGAGAGATGGAAGGATTCTTTGAATGGAAAATTCATTTTATATACGTACGTCATATAATGATTAGGTTTAAAAGAATAAAAATATTAATTAATATTAAACAATTGTTTGAAAGTAATATTGGCTTGTGAATCTTTTGATAATATAATAGCAGTTAAAGTCCATATTAAATTTAGTCTAAATGAGCTGCCCGTCAGCTAGAATTGTTTAATGAGTATTATTCACTAATCATGAGTTACTAGTGATGTTAGGAATAGATAAATCCCCTACTTCTCCTCATTACACATATATCTAGCAACCTATGAATTCTACTCTTCCTCGTGTTGAAGAGCTCTTGCATATATTTCATACTCCTGTAACCATCAATGAAAAGTACTGGTTCATACATAAGAAGTTGGAAGTACAGAAGGATGATCAAAGGGAGAAAACTACCTCACAAGAACAATTATAGATCATTGACTGACCACACAAGAATGGTAGGTTTGAGTTAGTTTTCGGTTCAATGTACTTTGGGTACTTGAGCAGACAAAGCTTATATTATTCCTTATAGATGGCCCTCTAAAATACACTAAACATTCATGCCCTATATCTTTTAGACAACAATGAAAATGAGACAATGTTTGTCACATGGGAATGGGTCATAGTTGTTGAACTGTTACATCATTGAGAAAGGAATAGTGGCTCATTTGGGTTCAATGGTTTTGTAGTTGATGAGAGCACACAACAAACTTCCTCTCTATGTGTGTTTAAACATTGATCTTGAAGATTTCTTAAGCCGATTTTCAATTATTATTAAGTTAGCTTTCACGTGTCGACGAGCTATGTCCCGAAGACTGCTTCAGGAGTATTAATTGAAAATTGCCACTCATTTCAGGAGTATATATGAACAATTATTTTCTTTTTTTTGGGGGAGTTTGTTAAGTTGGTAGTAGGAATTAGGAAACTAAGGAACATATTAAGAGTTAAGGTGATGATTCTGATATATAGTGCTGTATACCAAGCCACGAAGTTGTGATGAGACACATCTTCTAATATGAGACATCTGTCTTAAATTACATGAATTTATTTGTTTATATTGATTTCAGGGCATAATGCCCCACCAAATGAGAAGTTGAGAACAAGGTTTCTTTCAAGTAGATAATGATTTGGCATATTGGAACAGAGATGAGAAGCTGGATTTGTTATCTTAGATGCAAGATGTCCCAAAAACCATCATGACTCCTAAGACCACCATGGGAATATCTGAATGGAATGTCGATTGAGGATAAATTCCATGGCCTTGAAGGAGATTAATTGGATGCTCAAATTTGATGCGAAGTATGGTAGGAGTGTCAACAAAATACAAAACCGACGGAAGCCAAACGAGAACCTAACCGAAAATACTTGAAGTACTGGGAGCCGATCGGGAACCGAACCGATTTAGGTTCGTCGAGGAGGAGAAAGAACCCGAACTAATTTAGGTTCGGCCTTTGAAATAACCGAACCGAACCGATTTAAAATTTTGTGTAGATTTTGATTTTATTTATTATTATCTTTTCAAGATCCTATTAATTGTTTGTATTTGTACATTTTAAGAAAGGGAAATTTAGATTTAACTTTGTTAGGTATTGAGTATAATGAAACCAAATACATATAAATCTTTCTAAAACTAATAATATAGGGAATACAAAGATATGCGAAATAGTGGTATTGTGTATTGAATGTGTATGTAGATTGTATAATTAATCTTAAAAGGAGTTCATTAATCCTGAGGGTTAATCCCCAGTTTAAGAACTTAATTTTGAGTTCGAGAATGATAATAACAAAAATGTCTCAAAACGAGGGGTAACGAGAAACCGAACCGAACGGATGGGGGCGATAGGATTGGGCTGATCGGGCAGAATCGTTGGGTTCGACATTTGAGGAAAGGCAGATGAAATAGGTTCGGAGTTACAGTCCCAGGCACCAATAGAGACAAGCCAGAGCCCGGCCAAATGAGCAGTTTGGGCACTCTTGGTAGCAGGCCAAGGACCAAAAATTAATCCCGGGATCAACTTATTTTGGCACCCAAAATGTGGAGCCGGTGGGAATATAATAAAAAACCTTAACCCGGCCCGGCGACTTGCCATTTGGTAGGCTGGCTGGTTGATTACTTTTATTTTTATTTTCCTCTTCTTTTTTAAATTATTTTTTGTACAATAATTAATCAAAAAAAAAATATACCATTATTTTTTATTTTTTGAGATATATAAATAGAGACTAGGTTTGTATTATTTGGACACCATATTTTTTTTAAGTTTTTTACACTCATTTTCATTACTTGTATTAAAATATTATAAATTGTTTGAAATAAAAAAATATATATTTTGTGAAAGGAATATAAAGTGATATGGAAGAGAGAGAAAGTAATTTGACACCTTGAATAACATTTTGTTGAGATTGTTGTTAAAAATTGAATGTTATTTGATGATGTTAAGTTGATGTGACGGGGAGAAAATTAATCAGGTGGCTGCACATTAAACGTGGATGATTCACAAGGGACAAGTTTTATCCTTCACCACACATGCCATGAACCTCTATTAATCTCTCAAATGCCTCTTGCTATATATACTCATACAAATATTGGCTTTCAGAAGTAGTTATTTCTGAGCCCCCCTCCTTCTCTTTTCTTTCTTGAATTCTTTAGTACATCATATAGTGAAGTATGGCAGAAAATCCATTGTCTCTAAGGAGTTCAAGATTCCGATTAGCTCAAAGATGTACAAAGCAATTGCGGCAGCAACGAGCACGGCTTTATATAATATGGAGATGCACTATGATGCTCCTTTCTTGGCAGGATTGATTTTGATTTTGATACAATTATACAAGAAACAGTAGTTTCAAGATGCTATCTGGAGTTTAAGATAGTTGTATAATGTACAGTTGATACAATTATGGCTGAGGCTCCAATCAAGGCAACTTCAGAGAGCTCAATTAATTAGCAAATGGCATGTTAATGTGTTCAGGAAACACTTGTATAAATCAGTTTGGAAGTTGTTTAGTAAAGAATAAGTCTGTGGTACAAAAACAGTTTATGCCAATTTTATATTGTAATCATACAAAAAATGAACCCGAAAAACAAATATGTGACTAACATATGACAAAGTTAATGGAGACTTCACTGGAAAATTAACGAAAGTGGTAATTAGTATACTTTTATAAGGATATATCATAAATCGGATCATTTTTAAATATAAATAGTAAAATTAGATAAACATAGTTCATATCTCTTTTTCCAAACCCTTTATTTTGGTAAGAATTATTTATAGGTATCAAAATTTATAAGGCCCGTTGGACATAGCGACCAATCGTGCATTCAACAGGATGGATCGTTTCTTTATAAATAATACGGAGTATTAATTTATTCAATCAATATCATCAATTTTATGACTGTAATTATTACATAAGTAATAAAAGAAAATTTCCAATTTCAATCATAAATAAAAAGCTCAAACTGAATCTAAATAGCTTGTCCAAGAAGTATCTTGTGGCCATATCGGGTGGATACCATAAAACCACAACAATTGCTTCAGATAACATAATCCAGAATCCATTCTTTGATCCATCATTTTAGTGCTAAAAATCATCCACCCTATGATACGCGTTCGGTTTGTACCTTGAAAGTTAGGTGTAAATATATACCCTTTATTTTCAATGCTTTAACTTTAAAAGCCCAGGCCTTAACTGTTTTCACAAAAAAATAGCCATAGTGCAAAATGTACGGTCCATTACATTACCAAACGTGAGCGTGGACGAATTTGACGTGGAAATAGGTTTTGCCCTAAAACCTGGGTTGCTATAAGCACACCCCAAACAGTCTCAAAAAACATGTGAAACTACTATTTTAGCCCTCTATTTGTAAGGATAGTGTGGAGAGTTTTTTCATTTAGGAACCAAAATAGTCATTTTAAAAATCTTTTTACACTGTAAAATCCTACCTCCCCTTTTATTTACACAAACTTCTTACATCTTCCCTTCTTCGACCTAGCTACTCTCTTACTCAATTTCAAGATGAAGCTCGTAAGGTTCGATTTAATTTTCCACTTTTTAAATAAAATCTGACATATTACTTTTAATTTGACTTTTTTCAATTTGTATATATTTTTCAGATTCTTGATGAAGTTGAACAATGAGACTGTTTCTATTGAGTTGAAAAATGGCACTATTGTTCATGGAACTATTACAGGTTGGTTTTTTTTATTGTTGTAATAATTGCTGAATTGGGTTGCTGCCCTTGTCCCAAAAATATTGTCCAGTTTGGTTTTGATGGTCAAAAGTAGCAAATTTTGAGGGATTAATTGATACCCTAATTTTGATTTGGGAAAAAAATTATTATGGTAATAGTAAATATGCTGAAAAGACTTTCTTTTGATATATTTTTGAGCAAGTATTGTACATAAATGATGTTTGAGTTCAAAATTTATAAAGTCGACCGACAAAATCCAAAATAGGCTATCTTTTTGGGATGGAAGTAGGATTTTTTGTATATGTTTTTGGGGTAATGTTGACCTTGCTAGAAGTTCAATTGGTTCAGGCGTTTATTTTACTTCCCCATTTGCCTATTAATCGGTTCGTTTCTTTAATATATGTGATATGGAGTGTTAATTTTATGTAGTTTTGGAAAATTATTGGCAGTTAAAGACAAGTTGTTGCTAAGTAGTTTATGTATTAAGTTCAGTGAATTTTCATTTGTTATTGTGTGCATTGTATTAGAAATGATGTGATTCAAGAGAAAAGAGGGGTTGCTCCAATTGTGATAGATTGAGGGAGAACTATTTGATGTGGTATGGTAATGTTAGAAGACGCTTAATAGAGGAAGAGCTATAAGAAGGTGCAAAGCTATGGGAGTCACAAATGGCCGTAGAGGCAGAGGGAGACTGAAGAATAGTTGGACATAAACTATATCAAAGTACCTAGATGGTCTTAAATAGTAGCTGCCTGAGTGCCCGGCACTGCAAGTTGAATGGGCTGGATTCACTTCTTGGCCCTTAGAATCAAGCTTTTAAGTTTTAGTTAGGTTATTTTAAGCAAAATTTCATTGCTATTGATTATTATAGCTTAAACTTTGAGGTTTCGGTTTGAAATAGCAGAATCTTGTTTACTTCTCAGGGGATTTTAGATCTTAGAAACTTTTTTGGCTTAAATCTTTCTTTATGCGGTCTCTAATTTATTGTCAATATATAAAGATAACAACAATGACAAGAAACTTGAAAATAGAGTTGCATTTGTTTAGTTTTTTATAAGGCATGATTGATCATTTTTCAAACACTGAAAGTCTTGGTAAAGTATTAGGACTAGTAGTATGTGATCCTAGCCCTTTTGAAAAAGAGTACTCACTGGCAACTTTAGTGTGCTAGGTGAGGCTGCCTATATTTGCCTAATACCAATCCTTTTATTGCTTTCTTAGCCAAGTCAAATAATACATAACTAAGCTCATATATTCATAGTAATACCAACTGACTTTGTTCAGTCAATTATGATATTTTATGTTCATGTAGCGTACTTCAAGGATTCTCTTTCAATTATACATTGTTGGGTTAACACATAAATCTGGAACTCTGGATAATACTTTATTTAGACAAAGAATAGTTCCCCAATTATTTAACCCCTTTACTTTGGTATGCCATACAGGTTTCTTATTGCGAAAGCTTTTAGAGTATGTCTTAGAGGAACAATGTTTTGCTAAATAGATCCTTTATTAGTTTCCTGAATCCTACTAAAGCTCCATCAGGTTTTATGAGCATGCTATCTGCTTTCTTTGTGTTTTCTGACTTAAGAGTCAAGGTTTACTCAGAAGCATCAATGTGCATTTGTTCATTGATAAATGGCTCAGTCCATGTAGTTATTTTCTACTTGAACAGAACATGTTTAGACTTTACACACACATGCCCGTGCGCATGAACATGTTACGACAATTAGTCTACTTGCAGTCTGCAATGAACTTTTATCTTGCTATGTGAAAACTGGAGTGCATTTTCTGTCTTAGATCTTTGTAACAACATGATGCCTGACCTAAATGATATTGGAGTTGTATCATTAAGTTTTTGGGCTCGTCTTTGTATTCAGTGTCACATGCTCTTGTTAAAATGAATTAGCATGTGGATGGGACATATACTGGTGAAAACAGGTCAGACTTGACACGAGGCACGGCCATGAAAGTAATGAAAAAGGGAACGTTATGTAGTTGGTCTAGCCGAAATTAAGTTGAACTGTTTAAGGATTATACAGTATTTCTTATTTTTAATTTAGAATGACTGCCATTTAATGTTTAATTTCTTCAGCATAATATTTGTTCCTTACTTCTAGTCCTCTAGAGGGAGTTGAAGAAATTATTTCTTCTATTTCTTTTTTGTTTCACAGTAAATGCACAGCAGGATCAGTAGCCCTACTTGGAGAATTGTAGTTTTCCGTGGATCTTATTAAAGTTTTGTTATAAAGGGAAGTGAATTTACTTGACCTTTGAAAAAAGTGGATAATTCATTTTTAAGACTTCATTACTTGTAGATGTACCTCTACAGGTATATGAGTATGTGTTTACACACATTTGTATATATACTTGTAAAATTGCTCGAAGTCATATAGTGTGACATGGGTTTGTGATCTTCATATGCTCTTTTAGGTGTGGATGTCAGCATGAACACACATTTGAAGACTGTAAAACTTACACTCAAAGGAAAAAATCCAGTGACTTTGGATCACTTAAGTGTGAGAGGAAACAACATTCGATATTATATTCTCCCTGACAGCTTGAACCTAGAGACATTGTTAGTGGAGGAGACACCTAGAGTGAAGCCTAAAAAGCCAACTGCAGGTATTGTTATGATACCCCACCTGAGGCCACTTTTTATGAGTGTATTTGTACCTGTAAGGACTATCTTGCTATGTCTAACAATTCCATTTTCCTCTTAATGTAGGGAGGGCTGTTGGGCGTGGCAGAGGTCGTGGACGTGGACGTGGGCGAGGGCGTGGCCGCTAAAAATGTTTTACAATTCCAGTTTTTGGGTGTTCTGTTGTTTATGGAAACATACGTATTGCAAGAGTCGGTATGGGACCTTTGCGAGCTATCGTGAATGTTCAAATTTAAATCATTTCACCAGAACTTCCCATCACAGTCCATTTCTACTGCTAGGAATGTTTAAGCACTAATTTACTTCTTTTTTTGCTAAGATACCCATCAATCTTGATTACTTAAGATAGGAAGTTGTTAGCTTTTAATTAAATTAATAATTGAAAACAAGAAACACCATAAATCTTAATGATAATAAAATGAAAGATAAGGAAGGTAGCAGAATGAGAAGTAAACACAACACTCTGATTTGAATTAGGGTAAACCCACATCAAAATCATCAGCTCTTCACCTTCCAAAGGGCTGATGTAATGTTTTTCTATTAATGCATCAATCTTTTATGTAATGTTTTAGGGTTAACCCATCAATCTTTTATGCAATGTTTTTCTATTAATCTTTTATGTAAACCCAACACTCTGATTGAATTAGGGTAAACCCATCAATCTTTTATGTAATGTTTTTCTATTAATGCACATGAGAGTAATTATTGAATTTTGTATATCTGAGTTTCCAGATCATGGTGATTTGTATTAACAATCTTTAGTAGCATTTGTATTGAGTATTTTGCGGCAATATTCGTGGTGTCCACTATTCTTTTCAGGTCAACTCATGCTAGTTTTGTTCAATACAAAGAATTTTACTTATGTTTCAATTTGAAAGACGTAATTAACTGTCTTTTGTTGGTCAACTTAGAAAACTCATATCGCTCCGCTATTTTAAAATTAAAATTATAAAATACAAAATTGGGTTTATGAGCTTTTTTAAAATAGGTGAGCTCCATAAATTATCCACTCATTCTATTCACCCCTAAATTTATACCTTCCTCATTTTGTAGTTGTTTTTTTTTCTCCCATCATTTTTACTCCTTTTCAATTATATAAAAATAAAAATAAATAAATAAATATTTTCTTCATATATAAATATAAATTAAAAATATTTCATTCAACATCCATATTATATTATTATATTCTTTTTAAATTTATTTTATCCTAAATTTCTATTGATATATTTGTAATTTTTAATTTTTAATTTGGGGTGAATAATAGGAAGTCACAAAGAACATATATACAAAATGAACCCAAAGTAAAAAGTGGCAGCTTTGGGAGGAATTTTAGGAAAATTATAAGGGAACTGATGTGAATGCCCTTAACGTTTAATTATATAGTTATCTGGGCACAATCAACGCTTGCACAACATAATAATTATAAAATATTAACTAATTTTAATTGAAAAGTTTATCTAGTTTATAAATATGTTTGTAATCACAAGCATTTCACTCAAATTACTTTTATTCACTAATCCGAAAAATATAAATTGATATCATTGAATTTGGTTTTAATATTTATAATATTTTTTTTTTGTATTTTTTCATAATGTACATAAAAGTAATTGATAATTAAAGTTGTATCGAAAAGTGAAAAGTCAATTAATTTGAAATGTAAGTAGTATTACATAGCAAGAAGTGAGACCAATCTAGGTGCTACAAAATTTAATAATAATCACCGTGTTACGTAGATATGTCATTGGATTAATTAGTTATATGGTCTAACGGTTAGAAAAAATAGAGAAAATGAGTACTTCAAATTGATTTAAAATACATAAAAACAAGGTAAGCATGATGGTTATAAAATTATCAGAAACACTCACATAGCACTCATAAGAAGTCCAGGTGTTAAATTAAAAAAAAATCACCTTGCATTAAAAAAGTAACTTTCATTTAATTATTGATTGACACATAACATGCTTGTATTTAAGCTTTACCAAACAATTAAGACCTGACTTTATATATAATATAGATTTTGTCATTAAATGAATTACTAATAATTTATGATGAAATTTTATAATATTGAAGTATCTTTTAAATCTACTTTAACAAGAAAATAAGTTTTTATTATAAAATAAGACCAAGAAAGAAAATCAAATAAATCATTCATATATAAGCTAAATCATTCATTTATAGCTGGATAACTGAATCGATTTGTTAGAGAATTACTCAACATAGTATAATGTAAATAATCTGAAGTTAACATCACATAACATACGATTTCACCATTAGCAGTAGAAATTGAATAAAATACAGTAGAACATTCTATCATAAAAATGGGGTTTCAAGATGTCAACAATGGGATTAAAAAATAAAACAAGAAAGTTTAAGCAAGCAGGAGCAATACTTTGCTCCCAAGAAAGAAAAAATCATTGTTCATCGGTTGAAGATTCATTTTGGGGCTTCTGAACCTCAAATCTAATCTGAACAATATCAATCAGACTAAATTAACTGTAAACAAGTATAAGAAAATTTGGAATTGTTGGGTAAGAATATTATGGAAAATCAAAAAGTAAGAAATTATCTCTCCCTGATGTTCTTGAAGCAGAAAGATTGAAAACGATTCTACCGATTCCAGCCGAATTTGGAGGTCGAAATAGATCAAAATAGTTAAGATCCCGAATTCTGGATGAAAACAAATCAGGTAAGCCTCAGGTTAGTAATTTTCAACATAATGCTCAACTAGTTGTTCTATTCAATGATATAATAGAATATTGGAACAAGGATGCTCAAATAGATATGATGGAGATTGATTCTGAAGTTTTGAACTCTTCTGAACAAGTTTTTAAATCCTTCAATTTTTCTATTGGATCTTTAAACTCCTTGAAACGTAAAAGGGTAAACCAAGAGCTCAATTATCCTTGTTTTATTGAAGATCTTACTTGTCCTATGAGGAAAAAATAGAAAATTACAGAACAAGTTATGGTTATTCGATAATAGACCTCTTCAACCTACAAATTTGATCTTGTCGGATGCCGGATATGATATTTAAAATAGAAAGACTTAACGACCTCAGGATTCCCGGAGATGTTGAAAAGAGCTCATGAACCTTGCCTCAGTTCCCTTGACCACCATACAATTGTGATGGATCATCCTTTGGTTCAAAATCTTCAAATTGAAGACGTGGCTGAAGACAAAGACAATACATGATTCGAAGATCGCAAACGTATAAAGATTGAGGCTGAAATTTGGTCGTATGCCCAAGATGTGTACGATATGGAGATAGAAACAATTAACGAACCGGGCATGGTCAATGATTCTAATGAAATTCTTGAGGATGTTGAAAGAGCTCCCGTTGAAAGTACAATTACAAAATTATCTGTTGAAACCCTTTCGAATGTGATCGATAATCCTTGGGTTCAAAATATACAAATGGAAAAGTTGCTGAAGATGAAAACAAAACTTCCTTTGAAGAACTCAATGATTTAAAGATTAATATTGAGAATGAATATGAGTCATTGATCATGACTGTTAGCTATGAAACGTACTATGATGATAATCTAGTTAGTCCCGATAAGTGTCGGTTAGATTCTATGGAGGGTGCAATTGAAAAGGATTTCCTCACCAGATTAGAAAGCGAGTACTAGCGTAAGTCAAATTTTCTTTTTTCAACTAGTTATCCTCAAGGAAGACGTTTTTGGAAGACTACTCATTTTCTTTTGCAACAATGGCAATGGAGGAGGCTATGAAAATCGATCAAATCAATTCCAACAAAGCAGATTTCGGGTGGAGTTGTCTTAAATTTGGTAACTTTTACTATTTTTCATATACAACTTCAAATATTCACCACTAGAATTTTTACCTTTGGTGAAGCCGAAAAACGTCACATAAATGTCATAAAATGTCAAATATGACGTTTCTGTGGCGGTTTCAAAATACTCTCTATTTGGTGTCGCATGAAAAACAAAACATCACACAAATGTTGCATAAATTGTACCACGACGGTTATATGACATATCAAAATGTCACGTAACCCTAAATGACCCGAAAAAATATTGAAAATCGACATAAAAACGTCACACACTATAATAAAGAATTAATCAAACACTCTTAATCAATAGACTAATGTAACACACTTAATATAGTATAATTACATTTTTTTAAAACGTCAAACAAACGCCACAACCTCAAATATACTTAATTAAAGAATTAATGTAATACAATTCATGTTAATATAATTCAATTTCTAGAAAATGAGGCAAAACGTCACAAGCTCAATTTAAAGTTGACACTAAAAATGTCACACATTTAATATTAAATAAAAATTAAAAAATAGTATAGTTGTTAAACGATACAAAACGCCACATAGTGTAATTGATTTTAAAAAATCAAATATTTAAAAATAAAACAAAAAGAAACAATTTAAATATCTCTTCAAATTATAATTTAAACAAAAAAATAATAATGTAACGAATTTTTTTTTAGGAATAAAACAAATCAAAATTATATAAACAAATCTTTTGAAACACATTCTTAAGATAAACATTAAGAAATATTTAAAAAAAAGAAGATGTAATTGACATTGACAACAATCATACATATACCTCTTCAAAATATAATTTCATATTACTACATAACAAAAATAAATAAAATTTAGTAAAATCATCATAATAAACAAGAATAGTATAACAAAATTTAAATTGAGATTCCCAAAACAAACTTCACCTCTTCAAATTATAATTTAATGTTTTACATAACAAAAAGCAAAAAGACAAATGAATAAATATCATCATATTAAACTAAAGAATAATAAGTAAAAAGAAATAGTGAGCAAAGATGTAAGAAATTACCTTAAGCATTAGAAGATAGAGAAAAAGTAAAAAAATAAAAATGATATATGGTTATATTTATAGCGGAGAGGGGCAAGGATAAGAAATTTCTACTTCTGAAATTTGAACTACATAGGATGCTGTGGTATACAATTATGTTTAAACGTCACATAAATGCCACTGCTAACAAATTTTCCGCCTATTGATGATATTTCAAAATTTGAATTTTTAGAAAAACGTCACACTAATGTCAAGGTGAATTTTTTCAAAAATATCTTCCCCTACTTTTAATATGATTCTCGCCTGCTATATACATTGCAAAAGTTGAATTTATAAACGTCACATAAATGCTTTAGTATTTAAACGTCAGAGAAACTTAAATAGTTTGTCCATTTTATTTTTAAACTTAACTATTAAATGATCATACACAAATAGAAAATGCATATTCTATAAACTTTTCATTGTTAAAATAATTATTAAAATGATTCTAATACAAATGATTTCAAAAAATAAAATGCAAGTTTGAATAAGACGAATTTATTCCAAACCTTTGATTCTTTTTCAAACACTTGATAACCTAGATAGCTAGTCCATATTCTATGAACTTTTGATAGTTAAATTAAATATTAAACGATTCCAAATAATTTTATCTCTTTCAAGCACTTGACAACCTAGATAGTTAGTACATATTATATAAAAATTTTGATAGTTAAATTAATTATTAAAATGATACTAATACAAATATAAAAAATTCAAAAATAAAATTTAATTCTGAATCCATTTATAAACAAATTATTCCAATCCATCGATTCCTTTTTTAAACACTCGATAACCTAGATAGTTAGTCCATATTCTATGAACTTTTGATAGTTAACTTAATTATTAAAATGATTCTAATACCAATATAAATAATTTCAAAAAATAAAATTCAAGTTTAAACCATTTTATAAAATGAATTATTCCAAATTTTTGATTCATTTCAAACACTTGATAAACTAGATAGTTAATCCATATTCTCTCGTAATATATTATATTATTAATTAATTTATATTATTTCATAATTTATATTAGAAGAAACGTCACCCAATATTACTAATTAATTTTATATATTAATTTATATTTATTAAATATTTATATGAGAAAATATCACACTAATTTATTACTTATTGATTTATATTCTAGATTTATATTAGAAAAACGCCACATTTATGTCAGTAGTTCAAAATTTAAGAAATTTTTATGTATTTTTATTATTAAAATAAATCTTTATAAATAATGTTAGTAATTAATTTATGTTATTTTAAAATTCTATATTAGGAAAACATCAATTAATGCCATAAGAGTTCAAAACTTGTAGTTTTTATGTCTTTTTTTATTATTAGTTAATTTTATATATCATTTAATATTTATAATTATTATATACTATTTCAAGATTTATATTAGAAAAAATGTCACACTAATGTCATAGTAGTTCAAAATTTGTTAATTTTCTATATAATTTTATTACAAATTAATTTTCAATATTATATAATATTAATAGTTAATTTTATTATTTCAAAGAATATATGTCATTGAAGTCGCCGTTCAAAACATGTTTGCATTTTCATTAATGTGTAGAACGCCATACTAACGCTATCTAATTTTTAATTTATTAATTTATATTTATTCAAGATTTATATTAAAAAAATGTCACACTAATGTCATAGTAGTTCAAAATTTGTGAAATTTCTTTTTATTTTTTTATTACAAATTAATTTAATATATTATATAATATTTGTAATTAATTTATGTTATTTCAAATTTATTTTAAAAATATCACACTAATGCCATACTAGTTCAAAACATGTTGCATTTCCATTACATCTTTTAACTATTTAAATGTATATATATATATATATATATATATTTAGAAATATATACATACATACATATATATATTAGAAAACGCCACACTAATGTCACACTAGTTCAAAACATGTTGGCGCTTTCCATTACATCTTTAACATTAATTAATTTTTTTTTTATTAATCTTATAACTTATTAATTTATATATTTTTCAATATTTATATATGAAAAATGTCACACTAATGTCATACACTAGTTCCAAACTTGTGAAATTCTAAGTAATTCTTTTGTTTCAAATGAATTCTCTATAATATAATATAATTAATTAATATATATTTTTCAAAATTTATATCACACAAATATCATCCAAATTTAGTACTAATTAATTTTATATATTAATTTATATTTATTCAAGATTTATATGAGATAAACAAGCACTTAATGTTACCACAAATTTACTTAAAATATATAATGTGTAGGACGGACACTAATGTCACCCTAACTTATTACTAATTAATTTATAATTATTCAAGATTTATATTAGAAACAACGTCACACTAATGTCACCACAAATTTAGCAGAAAATATCTAATTTGTAAAATGTCACACAAACGTCACCCAAAAATTACCCGGGAAATATTTAATGTGTAAAACATCATACACTCATCGCAAAGCTTACCCGGAAAATTATAATGCCACAATAGCGGCCACTCTTTTCGCCAAGATATTTTGACTTGGAAGAATTGCTGGCTTTTTCCGTCTCATTTCCGCCTTAAAACGCTACAAGGGCACCGTTATGGATTCTTTTTTAATGTCATAAATGCTTCTTTTCTAGTAGTGATTAATTTATACTATAATCACTCTTGTGTCTCGATTCGTATAATCTAGAATACGAAATTTGATGGATCTTCTCCTTACTAATATTTCTTTTAAGGATACCATATTTAGTCGATTCTATATCGACATTGCCAAAATATTCACATCTGACATTGACCAAGAGAGCCTTGAGTTTCTCTTCTGCTCATGTCAAACCTCTACTTCTATTAGGCTACTTAATACCTTACATAGTCGATCCATAATCGGCATTGAAAAATTTCCATCAGTGACAATGACCAAGAGAACCTTGAGTTTCTCTTCTGCTCATGTCACAATTCTTCTTTCATGTGTCTTCTCTCTCAAACCCATCATATTCTGTTTCTTCTTTATATCTTATCAGGGAAACAAGGTGATTTTAAATATGAATTACTATTTGTTGTTATGAATACCGTTTGAGTTTTTTGGATCCACAGGAAGCTTACATCTTCATGATCTACCCATCGGATATTGCAAATACTAGTTCTCGCTTAAAATTATTATGTATGTTTTTGTAAAATTCCGTCTGTTGGAGTATTTTTACCATATAAGTATAAAAGTTTGTAATATATGAATTATTGTTTCATATTAATGTAAGTAATTATAAAAAAAATATATATAAATCGGAGGAGAAATGATATCAATAAAACTTATAAAAGTGCTAATCAAAATTTTAAAAGTACGGTCTACCCAAAAGGGGTAATCTTCCTATACCTACAATGAAAGACAATGACTCTATAATAACACAGTAATACAAACTCACACAATAAATCCTTTATCAACTATGAAAGCATTGTCCCTCATCTCCACCGCATGTAGTGTAATACTTCCATCGAAAGTGAATGACGCTATTGGTGTTTTATCGTATAAATATTCTTAATAATACCATGGATACAAAATATCATAATTACTACTGGCTTGTGTAAACAATAATTAAAGAGACAAAATATGTAATCGCTCTTCTCAGAATAAATTGCACTTGCAAATGAAATAATTTGATGAAGACTCACTCCAGCATCCAAAATAGAATGCTCTAAAATTGTCCACACTAACGAGCGAACAAGTTCCTCTAGGGATTTTGCTAGAACTCCTTAAAAAATATTAAACCTGTATCGAGATTGGGTAAAATCAAGGGAATTTTCCACTCAATGGTCTAATAAAAATAAAGAGGGAGAGAGAGTTTTTTATTTTCAAAAAGTGAATACCAAAAGTGAATGAGCAAAGAGTTCATAAATGAGCTTTATATGTAGGGTGTCTGAACATTCTAGAATATCCCAACGGAGGCGGGAACATTCTGTAAAAGCTTAAAGGATAAAATCTTTACAGCTGGGAGGGAAGGTCGAACCATTCTCTTCTCTCTGCTTTGACGCCCGGAAGGATGGTGAAGGTTCCTAACCTTCTCCTTCTCGGTTCGCGCATTCCTCGCCCATTATTTTCATACAGTTACATTTAACCCTAGAAATTTATTATTGCATTATAACTTGATTTCATTGTATGTGTGTGACCTCTTAGGCTCCATTGACAAAAGTCATATTAATAAACGCACCGAACATTATAACTTATTATATGGATTATGAAATGGACCCTAGTAAACCATCATAACTCCTAATGTCACATCGGTATCCTATGAACATTGTCATACAATCTAACATATATACGAACTTAACTTTAATGAGTAACTCATCAGAGCACCGAATTGTTTAACGGACATTATTCAAATATCTGCTATTTCTAATTGTGATGCATAAGTTTGATATGGTTTGATTGATACTATTCATATCATCAATCCAAGATGCATCACTTTTCAGAAATCCAACTCATAAGAACTCTAGTGTTAAGCATGCTTGATCTGAATACCCCTGATGGTGACCCACGCGAAGCCCCGGTGGAAGAGCAAGTGAGTGAGGACAAATGCGTTGGAAATACCATAGCGGTACTCCAATCTTGATTCCGAGGCGGGGCGTTACATGCCCGCATCATCTTATCCTCACTTGGGTGATGCTCGAAGAAGTCTAAGTCCATGATTTTTTTGTGGTTAGTGACATAATCAATAATTTTATGTAGGGATCAAAGGATTTAATATTATGCAAAAGATGAAAAATATTTAAATTTAAGAAGGGCTAATAATTTATTTTTTGAATAAATAAATGATATATAATTCTATAACTTTTTAAAAATAAAAATTTATTTTTAAAATTTTAGGAGGACAAATACTCTCACACTCCCTAATTCTTCCATTTTTTGTGGTAACCTCTAAATGTGGAAAGTTACGTTCATTGCCTTTTGCTCATTAACGATTAACAACATTTAATTATACCATTATATAGTATATTTTCTTCTTGGTATTTTATGAATATGAAACCATTTTTTCAAAAAAAACAATTATATAAGCTTGTTTCTACATTTACATAATCTGCACTTCAATTTTTCAACGACTTTTAGTACGCATTCTAATTACACTGTATACACAATTTTGATACATTTTTTTGAATTTTTTAATCAGTAATTATCTTAAAATGCTACATTTAAGGATGCATCAGTTTTATAACAAATCGATATCTACGAAGATTAATGAACATTAATGAACAAATTTGCCAATCATGAAGAATGTCAATAATTAAATTCATTTAATTTTTAGTGGAAATTCTCAATAATGGATGTCCACTTTCATAAGCCCGCTATGTTGAAAATCTGCACGACCCTACACGATTCACACGTTCATGTGGAGATTCCTCATTCCTTCCCCTCTCTTAATTATTACACTATTTTCTTATTTCCATTGAACAACAAAATTTAATAAACAACTAGATCAATCTTCCTCAAGTACTTGCTCCGCTATTTTATTTTATTTTATTTTCTTGAAATGATAAATTTTGTATAACCCCAACTGTATCACTTAAACTAATTGGGTGTTAAATTTGACACTTTCTCTTGTCATATTAGCATAACACCGTCAAATAACACTCTCACTTTTACCACCACCCACAAATGTAGTGTCAAATTAATTTTTTATCCCTTCCATATCACCCAATATATAATTCTATCATTTTTCTATTTTTATTTATTTCATATATATAATTATTAAATTTATAATTTATTACAACAATTGACATGAAATTAATTAAATTGTCAAAATATTTTTTTTAATTTCAAAAACCCCATAATATTTTAATACTAATAAATATTATTTTTTAAAATAACACACAATATTATTCATCACTGAACTTGAATACATACACACAAACAAACATACATAAATTATTGAAACGAAAATAAAACATAAACTTGAGATCTTTTTTTAAAAAACTACTTGGGGTTCCAAATGATCCCATGGTTGGTTAGAAAGTTGTAATTTTCAAAAAACTATAGTTTTGTAAAGGATCCATGAAGTTTCTTGAAAATTGGAATGAGAAAGTGATTAAAAGAAGAATAAAAAGGGTGTAAAAACTTGATTTTTTTGTGTCCAAATGACGCAAACCTAGGTTCTATTTATAGAGCTTGAAAAATAAAAAATAGTGGTATATATATTTTTTGCTTAATTATTGTGCAAAAACATTTTAAAAGAGGTAAAAAAATAATCACTAATGAGCACGCCACACGCCGTGGTCGTTTAGCTGCAACTGGCCGTTTGGGCCTCGCACTCTACACTGCGGGTCTTTTTAAAAAAAATATCCTGTGGGGATTCCACATTTAAAAGCAATTAATTTTGATCCGATCAAAATTTGATCCCGCCCCACTAACAGCAATCGGGACACTCAATTAATCATTTGCTGTGTAAAATGATCCTCTTAATACCTTAATTGATCTCCCACGCATTATCTTATTTCCAGTAGAGGATCAAAGATTAAAAATGTACACTAATCAACGATTGCGTTCTCGTGCTTCACGGAGTTGCTATTCCCTCCAAGTAAAAATGAGGTAGTGAAAATAAGCCTTTTGTGAGATTACACACTAAATCTATACCATATTATAAAGTGGAAGTATGGCGAACTTAACACTAATAAAGCATGCCATGTATCAATTTTTTAACAAAGTAGAAGTTATTTTTAATACATGATAATTTTTTAATTTGATACTTAATCCTTTATATGTTTAACATTTATCATCAAATTCATTTACATATTAAATTAAAATTTTCAATTACATTTATGATATGTGCTACTATTGTTATAAAATATTTATAGACCATTACTTATTTGAATAAATATTTTCATATGATAGATGATAATTAATATTTTCTTAGAATTATTATATTAGAATTTTTATTTAACAGTGATTACGATGCACAATCATTGATTGTGCCCAAATACTAGTATAAGTAATGTGCTTATAGGTGTTAACACCATCAGATCTGTGTAGTTAAATAAAGATTTCAATCTGACGAATGTGATAAAATATAATTATATTTGTTTTTTCACATTTTAAATTAAAGGTATTTTAGTAATTTTGCTTATTAATGTTAATAAAAAACTGGTTCATCTGTGATCTTATAGCAGTTTCATCTGTAAATTTACACTTTATCCTTATATAGGCAATTTACTATCTGATTATGTATAAGCACTTAAATTATTCTCGTTATTTCTTTTAGATGAATAATTCTCCGCTCCCTATCATTGGCCCCTATGCCGGATGCTAGATGATAATTTTATGTATATATATTAACTATTAACTTGTCATCTATGTTTGTGACTATGTGCAGATACATTTTACAAAAAAGTATATTTCATACCATTTATTTTAATTGATATTTTTATTTTTAAGTTAAAATTTTAATAATCAATAAACTTTTAATAACATTAAATATTATTAAAAAATAATATTACAAAATATTTTATAAAATGAATTCAGTGATGCAAATTCATACTTATTAAACTAATATAAAAAAATTAATCCTTTATTAAATTTACTTCTAGAATTGTAACAATAAATTAAATTGAACTAGAATGAATATTTTCATCATAAATTTTAAAGCTTTGTATATATTTAACATTTTTTCAAAGACTAATGTAAAATTTAACATATTTCTTCATAGATTTTAAAATTTTGTATAATATTTAAGATTTTCTCAAAGACTAACGTAAAATTTAACATATTATATCGAATTATATATTTACAAATTAATAAATTTAAAGAAAAAGACTCATTTTGTCCTAAAACAAAAAGAAGCCCTTTGGAATGTTTGTCTATCTATCTTCATGACCCCACTTCACCATCTTCTACTAACATTTGTTGCTCATTTTCTCATTTTCCCTCTCTTTAAAGCCCCACCAATATGAAATTTGTTACACTATAGTGTTGTATCCATTTTTGTGTATAATAAACTCTCCATTAGTAATCATTCACTCAAAATAGCAACCTTTTTGTGAAATATTTAGTTATTTACCATCGTTTGACCTCTTTCTCTTCTTTTCATGCTCATCTTAAGCCTTAAACCTCTCCATTTACCTTTTTTTATGCTTCTTGTAATACAAACACTTAGTTCAAAAAACAAAAGAAGTGAGTGAGTAGTAAAAGTGAGAGTTCATATTGAAAATAGGACTTTTAATGAGTCGAACTGAATCGAATTCTGACCGGTTTGAACTAGTTTGATCATTATCGAGTCGAGTGTAATATACCCACATGGATTTTTTCAATAAGTTGAAGAGATTAAAGCTTCTTGAGCTCCCACCAATAATTCTTGGAATTTTTTTCTCCATACTCTGTATATTCTTTAGTCTATTTTTGTTGGAATTGAGTACCATTTTTGGTGGAAATAAGGAGTTTGTAGAAAGTTGGTTTTTTGGTGTTGTTAATGAATCCTCAACTTCATCATTTTCATCTTCAATAGTAGTACCTCTAGAAGTACCTCAAGCAGTTGAGAATAAAAAAGTGAACTTTATTGAAAAAGGTGGTGATAGTTGTGATATATTTGATGGAAATTGGATTTGGGATGATAGTTATCCACTTTATCGATCACAAGATTGTAAGTTCTTGGATGAAGGATTCAGGTGTTATGAGAATCATAGGCCTGATGATTTCTATACCAAATGGCGTTGGGAGCCTAAAGATTGCATTTTGCCAAGATTTGTTCTGATTCTTGATTCTTCATTTATGGTTTTAGTTACAAATTTGATATATTTTGTTTGATAATGATATGTATTGCAATGGAACTGAAATTACATTTATGTGTTTAGTATCTAGTTGATTAGTGGATTGATAGTTACCATTAGATATACATTGTATGATTTTCCTGTACATTGATGACATTGGTTATAGTATAAAATGTATGCCGAGTGTTACAATTGATTGACCAAGAAAAAAGTGGTTGGTCCTCATTAATTTTAATGACTAATTTGGTTGAGCCAATCCATATATCAACAACCATTTTAGGCAATTTATGATGGGCACTGCAAAAGTATTTCTCAACACAAGCTGTTTTGATGTTACCATTCAATTCCAATATTCAATGTTTATTGCCTTTCCCAAATTTGAGTCTAAGTTCTTATTTATTTTTTAATTTTTATTTGATAATGGAGTATTAGATAAGAAAAATACATGGTATGCTACATTTAATGAAACACAGCATGCTGCTATCTAATCTGGTTGATGGTTCTTCATTTGAAATCAAACAGATTTGATGCAAAGGATATGTTAGAAAGGCTAAGAAACCGCAGGCTTGTATTTGTTGGGGACTCTATAGGAAGGAATCAATGGGAGTCCCTTTTATGCATGCTTTCTTCTGCCGTTCCTGATAAGGCTTCGATATATGAAGTCGATGGTAACCCAATAACAAAACACATGGGTTCATTAGTATTCAGGTTTAAGGACTACAACTCCACTGTTGAATACTATAGAGATCCGTTTCTAGTGGTGCAAGGTCGAGCGCCTGATGAGTCTCCAAAGGAAGTAAAGATGACTTTGAGGTTAGATCAAATTGAATGGAACTCCCAAAAGTGGAAGGATGCAGATGTTATAATTTTTAACACAGGGCATTGGTGGAATTATGAGAAAACCATTAGAGAGTAAGATGAAACCCTGTTACTTTACTTTAACGTAGTACAATTTTACTCGCTAAATCATTTTCTCTTCTCCATGGATCAACTGTTTGGATAAACTGTATTTCTCAATGCATGTATGCCTGCAAGAGTGCTCTCTAATATGGATTCATTTAACTTCCAGTGGTTGTTTCTTTCAAGAAGGGAATGAAATCAAAATGAATATGACAGTAGAAAGTGCATTCCAAAGGTCTTTGAAGACATTGTTTGATTGGCTAACTGAAGAAGTTAATATGGAAAAGACTCACGTCTTCTTTCGCAGCTACTCTCCTGTGCATTTCAGGTTGGCACCACTATGCTTACGTTGTATATTGTTAAACTCATTCTAACAGAAGCCTTCATTTGATCTGCATTTCACTGTATTCCATGTTCTGTTTTTTACACAATTAGCATCCCCTTTTGTTATTAAAGAGTACTTGAAATCAACTGGATTCTTCCGGCGATTTGAAGAAATATGAATAACATGAATAGCTATCATACTGAAGCTAAGACTAGTTTATTTGTTACTGTTAGTTGTTCACAATGGATAGTTATCATTCTTATGAATGCCAATAATATAGGTCATCAGAATTATTTGATAGTTATTGTGTTTATGAGTTAATATTTTACTTCTTGCACCTACTCATATACTCATTTGATCACCAGTGGTGGAGAATGGAACAATGGAGGCAGTTGTCACACTGAGAAATTTCCTGATTTGAGCTCATCAACTGTATCGTCAAAAGAATTTAACTTAGTTGTTGATGTGTTGTCAAACCACAAGAAGAATTCACAGTTACACAGAATCGAGCTACTAAACGTTACAGCTTTGACTTCTCAAAGAAAAGATGGACATATGTCCATTTACTATTTAGGACCCAAACATGTGGCTTCTCTCCGGCGACAGGACTGCAGCCACTGGTGCCTACCTGGTGTTCCAGATGTATGGAATGAACTTTTGTATGCAGTCTTCGCCAAACGGGATTCTATTCTCAAGAGAAATGATCCCAGACCTTCAAGTTCTCAAGAATAGAAACACACATGTTATCTACACGCTCGAACGATAGATTAATGTAAATTTCGTTTGATTTATAGATTACAGTGTGTACGTGACTTCCTGGAAATGTAATTAGTTACCTCTCTTACTAGTTAATTGCAAGAGAGCAGAAAATTATCATTCTTCAAACTTTATTGGTGACAGAAAATCATACAAAATCCATGAAAATTGACTTTCTTCATTGGATAACACTTATGAATTATTGATCACTATGCATACTTCAACAGAAATAAACGACCAACATAGAGATAAATTAGGCCTAAAGGTGTCCTTTCTTTCTCTCTTTTTTTACCTGACGAGAGCTCAGAGCATATATCTCTTGCTATGGAGCAAAATGGAAAGGCTGAGACTACTTTGAGCTTATTGTACTGTAATGAAGTCAGTCGTCATAAGGGTATTGCTCATACCTCATCTGGCAATCACCCAGCACGGCCCGTCCACCAGCTCTGCCACCACAAGTACTCAGCAAGACGCTTTTTGCCGCGCCAAGGCAAGCGTTGCAATCTGAAGTAGTCAAATTATCCGCGGTACAAACAGCACGTCCATAGGCAAACGAGGTGGGATATGGTGAAATATTTCGAAGATCATAAGTTTCCTTAGAGGGTGTCATGGACTGAAGATCATCAAGAACATAAGTGAGACTCTTTTGGAAAGGACCATTTTTCGAGATCACTCTTGAATTGCATAAAGCAAATTTAACATTGATGTTTGGGGCACTTGTTATGAGTTGACATACTCCTAGGAATATGATTATCATATGAAATGATCTGATCATAGTCATTGTTGGATTATGAATGATTTAACAGTTTGCACTCTTTCTTTCTTTGTGTTAAAAATGGTGACATTTTTATTGGCCGTCTAACCTATTGTTTTATCCGTCGTTTTCTAGGATTGCCACTTTGTTTTGTTTCCATCTATGTGTTACCAGAAAGCGATTTTTTTTTTTAAATTTTCAAACCTACTCACCGCCCCCTTATAACGACCGAACCCGTAACTCACCGAAACCTTCTAACCACTGTGCCGCTTCACGCTCTCTGCTACCGTAAAAACGACGTATTATTCAAAAATAAGCAATTGTATATACACTTGCATTTATAGGGCTCCTCGTATGCCGCCAATGCCTCTCTCGTTTAAGCTAATACCTTCAGTTTCTAAAAAAGATTGTCTAATTTACGTTTTCAATTATCAAAATTAACAAATTTTGAAGTTTTAATTAATTCACACAACTTTGATATATTTTCACAAAATATTTATACTATAAAAAAAAATGAGGTCGAAATTTTAAAAGTCAACATATCAAATATACTAAAAAAGTAGACGATCTTTTAGGGATGGAGAAAGTGTTTTTCATGAAAGAGGTAAAGTTTGTAAGCCAGCTCTCGAACCATTACTCCCAGCCTTAGCTCGAGGATACGATCTCTCTCACTTAGGCTTTCTATATGCGAGCCACGAAATGAGCCGATTAATTGAGGCGAAAGGTTTTAACGTAACTCAGAGGGAAGACTGCTGGCTAACCCAAATGATTTGTGCACTCCGAGGTAAGCCGATTCTGAACCGTACTCCAAGCCTTAGCTCTGAGGATACGAGTTTTAGTCGCTCTTCTTCCTAAGCGAGTCGAGCCGGTGAAATTTTGCATTAATCGAGCGAATAAGTCGAATGTAATCCCGAGAGGAAGACTGGCTGGCTAACCCAAATGATTTGTGCATATATAGCATGTACGTTACAAATTATACTAGTATAAAGCTATACACATTTTTTTAAATGTAGAAGGGTACAATTGTTTATTTTGTTGGGTCTTCTAATAACTCCATTGGACAGTAAATGGAGTGTCATGATTGTATGAATATTAGCATAATTTTAAACTTTTTTGGACCTCTTTATATGTTTGATCCTAAATTAATCACATCAGTAGGCATACAAAATGTTTATTTACGTTTCGTCCTCAAAATTTCTTAAGAGTGCAAATTATATTTACAACAAGAGTTGCATCTATTATTTCATAATTGAGGAATTTTGGATTGGAAAGAAGCCAAATTTTCAACTTCTTCAACCTTTTTTGCAAGAGTTTCAACTTTCTCGACTATCTCTGTGAATAAGAAAAGGAAACTTGTGACCCCAATATTTTCTTCATTTTCTAGTGATTTTATCTTTTGATGAAGGTTCAAGTCTTGTTTTAAGGATTGCAACTTTGGAGACATCAAAACTCTGGCTCTTGATTTCCTCATTTTCAGGATACTTTCTCCAAGCTCTCTTAACATCTTTGCCAACGATAACCCTACAATTTCACATGATTCTCTAATGGATTGCCTTGATGATTGTGAAGGCTGCAAAAATAGAATTTATAGATTCAAGATTATGAACAATTAGAAGTTGGAATAAGCATGAGTCTGAATCATCAGGTTCTTAAGCAAATGGACAAAACTAGGACTAAAATGTGGGGGCAAAATTTTAAAAAATTGACTAAGATGGTATGCAATATTAGCTAAAACTGTTGTACTATATTTTTTTGTAAAATATTTGGTCACTTTTTATAACTTTCGATGGGTGCCCATTGCCTCCCTAGTTCCGTCCATGGTTAAACATGAAATTCTAGGAAAATATAAAAATATATATCATAATCAAGAAAATGATTTAAGAAATGTTATTATATTATTAATTGAAAAATAGCACCATTACTCGATTACTATGATGTATATACCTGTCTAGACGAATTTATGCACCCCTTCAAGGCCAGTATGATTGTGGCAAGTTCTCGTAAAATCTCACCAATCTCCAAATATTTCCCCCATGGATACATGATTCCAAACTTCCCATGCCAGGGTTCCCATTTGGAGAAGTTTGCCTTCAAGATTTGACAATAAAAGAAGAGAAATTTAATTGCATGTTCCCAAATGAAACCTCAATGCAAATATTATTAAGGAGAAGTTTATTTATTTTTAGCATAATGTATACCAGAGATTCATCAGTGGACTTAGAGTGCAGCACTGACTTACAGCCACTGAGATATACTTTGTGTTGATTTTCTTTGTCCCCCTCTGCCTTTCCGAAATACTCATCTAGACACCCTGCATGTAAGACCACTATGTATTAAATTACTACATTTAATCTAATTAAGAAAACAAATAAAAATAATAGGCCATTCAGGCTTTGATTAGCGGTTAAATGCATTGTTTTTGTACCTATAATGCACTCAATTTCAGTACATAGTTAAGTTGTACCCGAACAGATACTACCTGAACCAGGCGCATTTTCGATACAAAATCAATATTAGTATCCAATATCAAACTTAAACACCGTATTTAAAAACACCTAAACCGTACACACGAACATTCAACTTAAAACATACAAAATAAGATAAAAACAAATTGGCTGAACATTCAAATTAAAACATACAAAATAAGATAAAAACAAATTGGGTGTCACAATAACGTAGACACAAATTCCTAAAACTATATTTCCTCTGTTTTTATTAAATGGCATACTTTGATTTTGCAAACTAGGGTATCTATTGGGTACATATATAGGTTAAGAAATTACCTTCAATAGAGGAAGCAAGCTTATGAAATTTAGAGGATGTATTGTCATGAAGCTCATCACTAGCCCACATAGGAAAGATGAGTAAGTTGATGAAGATGCAAACTGCGAATCCCATACCAATTGTTGAGAGACGTTGGCGAGCTAACATCAAAACTGTGTCTGCACGTAGCCCAGAAACCACTACTAGATTGAATGTGAGGATGAAGATCATGACTCCATAATCATATCTCTTCTTTATACTTGGAACCATTCTGAAGTATGTTGCCATTGTACCTGTTTGGCATCATATAGATCAAGGATGAATTTAAGATTTTTGTTACTTACAGAATATCAAAAATAATATAATCGTACTAAATTAAATTTTAGGGGCGAAAATATATACAGTATATATAAAAGATGGCATAAAAAATTAGACGATAATAATGTACTCATTTCAATAAATAATAAAACTAATCTATTTTATTATGTGTCATCATCGCCTTTTTAACCAAACGATATGATCGAGTAACATAAATTTTTTCAATTTTTATAATAAGTGAATGGTTAATTTGTACCATGTCATATACTTTTTGAATTATTTTTAATATGAAGTCCCCAATAATAGTTAAGATTATTTCTTCTACACTATGAGATGTAGGGACATGATGTCCCATTCATGTGGGACGGTATGTGTCTGTTTCTTTTACACTTTCTGCCTATTTCTTGTACACATTTTTTATTCATAATATGATTCATGGATGTGTAAAAGTTCATCAGTCCATTACCATAATAAATTGAAATGTAGAATGAAGTACATAATATTATAGAACTTAAGCCTCCGCAACCTAATTTTTCTGGATGATTCTTAAGGAAAAGATTTGCTTGTTAGAAGTTCATATTAACTGAATGGGAACTAATGCAATTTACTAAAATAAAATGTAAAATTAGAAGAACATATTAATAATACGGAGTAATAATTATTCTAAAAACTAAAGGGTAATAATATAATTATTATTCATCGAGTACATGTAAACCTTAAGATAGCCCTTAAAATTTAAGCTCGGTTAGTTATCTCCACCCTCCTTTTTTTTGTTAAAGTAATTATAAGATCAAGGTGGAAAAGTGTTTTTATTATTTTTTTGGGTTTAAGTACGTACATAAAGTTAATTGTCAAAATGACCGATTAATTAAATATTACGGAGTATTAAGTTCGTTAATTTTAGTTCGGTCTTCGTTCGATAATAAACGGTTGCAGTTTATTAGTCCTGATACAGAAGTTATTGTATGATCTCCTAAAAGGATATAAACGTTGTAATTGGACTATTACTACAACATGCTTCAATTTTATAATGGAACTGTGTGTCACCAAAACATTTATTCAATTCCACGGTATTGAACTCGATACTATACTGCGGCATCATGGTTCAGTACTTGTCTGAGCCTCGATGTAAATATCCATACGAAGCATTTGATGGCCTACTAACACATTTTGGGCTTATAAGATAATAATGCTTTTTCAAGCCTTATATTCTCATTTACTTAGCTTAAAATTTAATTAATATCTCTATCACATGCACTAGAATTTCTATCATTAAATAATAACATCTATAGAGTTATTGCCGTTATTTATTAGAACTTACGGAGTATTATATATTTGTCCTGCACTAGTAAATGAGACGATGCACGAGTTGCAATCAATTTTTTTAAATATTTAATTACATTTTTAAGTATTTAATTCGAAATTATTCTAAAATCAGAAAAATTTACACTCTTTGAATTTTTTTCTAATTAATATTTTTATTTTTGTGTTGATACTTGGTCACAAATAACTTTAAATATAATATAAATAATTACAATAAAATACGTTGTCATCAGAGAGAACTATACGATAATCGGTATTCATGGGAGTAGATATAAATATTATTTTTAACAATTTGGTATTTTTTTACTAAATATATTGAGTATCATCGAATTATTTGTTTTTACTGTTATATTCTTAATCGTATCTAAACGGTTCTAAACTTATCGGATACGAATCCCAGGATGCTACGGATTGTACAAAAACAATAAACAATGAACTACAAGAGTGTACCTTTCTTCTTGAATAAATTGGCAGCGGAAAACGATTGCTCACACACATTACTCAACGTAGCACTTCCAAGAAAAGATTCACACCAAGAAATTGTCGAACACTTCCAAACTTTTTACTAACGATTAAAGTGAGAAAATAAGAATAAAAATGGAAGAAAAATAATTCTCTCTTCCAAGCGGAGGAGGTTCAAGCTATCTAGTTGGATTTGTAGGAGAGAAAAATTTGACTTTTCAAATTATTTCATGAGCATTAGTGATTTATGAGAATTAAACACCTTTCAATAAAAATAAAGTGAGAGTTTTTAGGAGCTAAAAGCTCTTCCAACTCTCATCCTCAAAACCTCATACCGAATCTCTATCTTACACCCGAGACTCGATTTTTTATTCCGAATGTTTCCTTCGCGTTTCAATTTATACTCGTGAAGTTTATAATAAATTTATTACATGAAGTTCGATTAATATTAGCGCTATGACTTAGACGTATCAACAAGAGTAATATATTAAACAATATTAACCGACTATCGATTTAATATATAGATTACTTAAACCCTTTAACGTTTATACCGTAAATCCTAAATATTAATTGTCTAACAATTAATATATATTGAACTTATATATTTTGAATGATTAAGTCGGTTTTACGATCAAATTGTTCAATGGACATTTTATGAGATCCATTATCTCATAGTTCCAATATTTATGTCTGTTAAACTGGTATGATTTAAAAAGTATAATTTAAATTTTGTGGATCCCAATATATAAAATTTATATATCCATGAAATTAAATAACAATAATAACAATAGTTCTACATAATAATAATAATAATAATAATAATAATAATAATAATAATTCTACAAAAATATATGATTATTTAACAAACACCTATTATAATAATAATAATAATAATAATAATTCTACATAAAACATATTATTATTTAACTAACACCAATTATTAAAGATCGAATTGACATAATGACGAGAAAACCATATCACGAAATGAGTAATAAATTAATAATATAATATATGAGGTACATTCGTGAATTGAATCGCTAAAAGTTATACATGTAAACGGAGCAAAATAATTATATTATTCATCATATACATTTGAATCATTAAACACGCATCGGTGATGATAAACAAAGCATAAAAATGGGATGCAAAGTGTAATTATAAAGTATTTATATGTCAAATGTATGCGATGTGATCATCCTCAAACCAGACGATGCCGACGATTCTCTTCCAATTGATAATCTTACGTGATAAAAAGTATAAATTATGTTTTAATACTTAATACTACATCCGCTTTTTTTATTCGACGCTTTTCAGATAACGGTGAAACTTTGAACATTACCACTAATTACTTATTATTTTAACGAATATAAAAGTTATATCATTAGATTCGCTTCAAAATAATTTCATAAATATTATTTTCTTATAATTTTTGAACATATAGTTTAAGAATAATTGATAAAGTTCAACCTCGATAAACGAAAACGTCAAATAAAAAAACTGGCGAGTTAGTAGCTAATTCCTATTAACTCCTAATTTTGCATTTTAGAGAGAATGATAATTTAGTAATTAATAATGTGAAAATGGAAGAAACACTACCTTTATTCACATTTTTATATGAAGTATATATATGTTAATGATGATTAGTGATTAGTGATATATGATGAAATAATATATGTTAATGATGATTAGTGATTAGTGATATATGATGAAATAATAATAATAATGAAGGTGTCCAGACTCGATTTATCTTACCAAAACTGAAGACTGAAACAGCAACAATTATAGCATTGCCAATCTTTCCACAATCATCCGCTAAAATTGCGGCCAAACACCCCAATGCACCTCCTACTATCGTTCCAATTCCACGGTTTATTCCTTTGCTCAACATAGCACCTAAACATTAATATCCTCAATAAAACGTTCAAAATAAAGAGTGCAATCGTTATTTTTAAAATTTTATGTAACAGTATTCTATGTTACACTTGCTTTATGTCATAACAAAGAGTAAATTACAGAAATGGTCCTTGATAGCTTATATTAAGCTATATTTCGATTCCTAATAAATGATATCAGAAGCAGCTTTTAGTGACGTAAGTGGCAATAAAAGTTGCACTGACTCTAAACTAACATTTCCGCTAAATCTTACCACTCAAGCCGCACTGATCCCCCTTAAGCCAGCATTAACAATAAGACTTCGCATTCCCCAAACTAAAAATCACGCTTAATCCTACGACGTTTAAATTTAACAAAAATATTAATTTGGCATCAAAAAGTCAACTTGATGTCAATATCAAGCTACCATTTCGACAATTTTTTCTCATAACAAACAAGTGTCATATTTATATACTAATATCAATGACATTAAAATTTTCTTTTTGGTAATGCATTCCTTCCTTTTGCTAATAGAAAAAGATATTGATTTAAAAATTAAATATAAGACACTTAATTATCATTATTTTATTAATTGTACTACAGTATATATAAAGAGTGCAACAGAAAATGTAACAGAACGAAGATCAAGTTTCTACAAAAGATATAAGAAATGACAAACCTGCATAAAACTCAAAGACAACCACAACAGTCATGATAGCCCACATAGCATTTTCTCCAACTTGTTTAAACAAGGGGTCAAGAAGATACAAAAGGGAAACAAGAACCAATGCAATTCCAACCTTAATACTATGAATCACTTTCTTAGTATCGTGTGAGAATTTTATTTCCCAAACAGTGGATAAGAATTTTCTCCACTGCCTGTTTTTCTGTGCCTGCTTGTTGAAACTTATGGGTAGTTCTCCATTTTCAACTGAGGCTACTGATGAACTCATGGTTGCTCCCTCTTTTTTAGGTATCTTTTTATTTGAGTTTCAATGGAAGATATATTGAGAGTTACGTTGAAAGGGGCACTCTTATATAGAGGTGGAGGTACCCGAAAGGGGACAAATAGTAAATATAATGCAGTTTCGTTGTGGCCATGCAACCTTTTTTTGTCCTAACATTAGTTAGTTTGGCAAGCATTATTATTAATCTATCATATTATTATTAATCTATCATATATTACATCGTATTAAATTATTGTTAATTCTCCACTTTCTCATATCAAAAGATAGTTTTACATTCCCAAGTTTATGTTATATTGTTAAAAATATAATCTACGTATTACATGATAAAACTATTTGAAATTACTGAAATAGTAAAAGAATTATATGGTTGATATTGAATAACGACGGACTAATGATATTGTGTTAAAAATACATACTTTATCTATCTCAAATTTATGTTATGTTGTTAAAGATATAACTCATGTGTACATAATAAAATGAATTGAAATTATTGAAATAGTTAAGGAACTATATTTGTTTCAGTAATTTCATGGTTGATATTGAACGATAGACTAATGATATATACCGGTGTAATAATTTATGTGAATGTTCCAAAAATTGAAATTCTAGTCTTAATTAATGGAGGAACAACATATTTTCTCCGCTTTTTTAAATATTATCCTAAAGATAATTTTTTTTTCATTAAAACAATACTATTCCAAAGATAATAAATTATATTTTTACATTTCAATATACTTTTGACTACCTTTTATATTGAACTTATCAAATAACCAATAATATACTTTTAAATTAATTGATATTCTACATTTTTAATGCACATTTTAATTTATTTTTATTTTTCTTAATAATTATGCAAAAGTGTAGGATGATAAGTAAAAAAAACTGGAGGAAGTATCATTTAAATCAATCTGAAATAATTAAAGGGAGTAGTCAATATATATTTAGTATAAGACGGATCATATATTGGGGTTGTAGAGAAATTCTTCCCAAGGAAAACCTCTCATCTTGTCCTCGGGCGCCTTCAATCTCTTTCTCCTCCTTAAGCATCTCACTGGATTCTCTAACATCTTCAGATTTATCAATCCTTCTCGATCTTTTCCTTTCATTCTTTCAATCAAATGACGGAGCATTTTGGCACTAAACCGACGAGGTTTGTCAAGGCTGTGTTCGAATCTTCCACTACTATCGTCAAGCCAGTGCTTGCTCTTGCTTCTTCATCTTCCACGCCCCCTAATGATTCGATGGTCGATGGTTGCTTCGTGAACCCCTTTGCTTTCCGCGTGTCTTGGGTTTCTCTCCTTCTCATCTTCATCTCGGCTCATGTTTTATTTGGAAATTGACGGTTTTCGGGCGGTGAATGATTCAATGGGTGGCGAAAGCTTCTTGTGGACGGCCGAGTTGGGGTCGCTCTCGTAGTTCATCGATACTTACCTCCTGCCCCAACGATTCAAGCGTCAAGCCTGCGATATCATGGACTCAAGCATTTCTCCCAACTTCTCCCCATTTCACTAGTTTTTCTACAATTTTTTGATCATCATGGACGGTAAGCCATTCCTTCCTCCATGGAGTCTCGCTGTTTTTGATGTTTCGTTGTACGACTTGGTCGATGCGGTGGTTCGACTCAGCGGCGCTCAATCTATCGATCCCTCATTGTTCTTCGTTCAAGTTTCATTGGTTTTGCACGATTTGGTCTTCAATGGGCCGAAGTTTGTGTGAATTCATGTTCTGAAGTTTGATTTGACGTATCAATGACTTGGCTTGTTTGAATCTTCATGATTCTTCAAGTTTTTGTTGTTGTTTGATGATTTTCCCATGTTTTGCTTGATGATCGTCCTTGTTTGGGGTGGTTGTCGGAATTTGCAGCGGTGTCTACTCTGTCAAAGGCGGTTCTAAAGCGGTCAAGCCCGGTGGTCGGGGAAATCACGGGAAGGACAACGGCCGGGAGTCAATGGCCGATTCGAACGGTGGGTAAGCGAATCAAGCTGAAACGAAGGCTAAGCGAATCTACAGCTTTGATTTCGTTGGCACTTTGCTTCAAGCATTCTTCATGGTCCTTTCGACGGCTGATTTTGGCCATGATTAATACTCATGGCTTCGGCAAACTTTGGCTCAGCGACTCGACTTACTGACTCAGACAGTTGTCATGACTCCTTTTCACGCTCACCTGACTGACCGACTAATTGACTCGAGCATTTGCTTACCCACTTGAATTTCTGGCCCCCATGTCAATTTCTATCTATATCTAACTTTTAGATTTTATGTATTTTGAATTTCAACACCAAAAGCTTTATCCATGTAATACGCCGTGCCCGGTAATCCCCATTCAATGATTTGTATCTTCAATTTTTATTTAATAAAAAAGAGAGCGAAAAAGTGAAGACGGATCATATATTCTTCCATATATAGATTAAGTTCATATTAATTAATTTTAAAATGAAATCCATAATTTTTTCATATATTAATACTTTGAACAACTCATAACAATCATTGTTACATGTTTAATTTGAGAAAAACGAAAATAAGTTTTTAAAAATCATTTCAAGAAAGTTAAAAGACAGGTGACAATTAATTTGAGAAGTAGCTAGACATTGCTTGACACATACATTGTCTTCTAGCTTTATTTATTATTTTTAGTTAGTGAACTTAGTGGTACATGTGGATCGAATTGTCGAGCAGATATCTGGAAGTGAGAATATTGGGGGATGGTCTTTTCGCATTTGCTTAATGGGTTGTTTTAATTCTGACTATCTAACATGTTTTAGTCATCTAATTTTTGATGATTTTTTTGTTTTAAAACCTTGCACTTTGGGCCACCAATTAGTGCAGAAGTAAAGATTTCGTACATGATTTGACTTGTAATATTATGATACATCCACACGCTTTGGCCATCTTTAAAAGCTCTACAAACTATTGGTGTTTCAATTGAGCTCAAATGGTGATTAGATTTAGTTATTTTAAAAAAAATTATAATTATTCTTTTAAAAATTATATTATTTAGCCTTTTAAATTTTTATACTTTTTCTTATAAATATATCGTTAATCCGTTTTTTTCGCTTAAAATTATGATTCCGCCAATAATTAAATTTACTACTCAAGATCCGTGAATTTTCAAAATTTTATTTGCCAAGCGGCAGCCACAAACTACAAGCTAGATTAATTAAAATGTTAAAAAAAACTTTACCGCCACATGTGGACAAACCTAAACATAAAAATAATAATAATAAGCATCATCATGATAAAGGGAGATACATGATACACTAGAAAATATAAAGATCCTAATGCACCAGTACATTATCCTCCTTTCATTTTAACATAAATCATTGTTTAAATAAAAAATAATTTATTACGAGAGTTGTGAAGTTTCACATTAAAAATCAGAAAAACTATATCAAAACGTAATGCCTACATTAGAATTATAAAAAATTATATTAAAATTATAAACAATCAACTATTATGAAAGATTAAAAAATTTCTAAATGATCATATATTTTAAAACGGAAAATACACTTCAAAGTACGGAAATGCTCTATCATACCTAAAAAAAAGGGACAAAATTAAAATACAGGTAACATGATAACTCTATAAGATTGTACATAGGGCTTTAAATGAGCTAATCTTTTCTGAATTTTATTAGGCTTGATTCGGATTGAAAATAATGAACCTCAATTTGACTACAGATTCGAAAGAACTAGAAACATTTAAGTTGGATTTGATTCAAATGGTTTAAAGTTTGAATCAATCATTAAAAATTTCATGATAAAATAAGAACAAATTATATATTTATATAGTCCGAACCAAATCTAATATGGGTGAACTCCATCAAACCCAAAATTTACATAGTTGGAATTGAATCGGACCTTCGGGTCAAGTTTTCGAGCCATATCAAGATTGCATGCTCTTTCGCAAGCCTAATTATACAACATGCATCGGTTTTATAGCATAAATATCACAATATATATACATGACACACAATCAATTAAATCGTGAGATATGATAAGAATACACCATAAAATGGAAAAGGACCTTATTCAATTTCAAGAAATGATCTACCTCATTTGAATGACTAGATTTAGTTTTTGTTTAATAAATTAAACATTTTAAAATTGATCTAAAAAATGTATACAACTTCACATTCCTTTTATTATACATTTTCTTTCATTACTTTTTCTTAAATTATTCCAGTTTTTTATTTTATATATTGATAAGTTAATTAACTTAATGGTAATACTTAATCAAATTCTTAATTTATTGAATTGGTAAAACTAGATAAAACTCCCACTTAAGCGGTAGTGGAGTTAAGTTAATAATGAGAAAAGGTTGTAATTATAATGAACTACGGAGTATAATATTAGTAATGGCAGCGGCCGGTGATCCATTAAAGTTGTCACCATATCATATGCCCGCAGGACTCATGTTCTGTATCAGGCTGGGCACTAAAATTTGTCTGATTTTATTACATGCTCTATTCTCATTCACAATTTGCGAATTAAATGCGTATTTACACGTATTATACATGTTATAAGTATAAAGTGCACACTTAACGAATTATTCACACATGATAGAGGGTATTTTTCCCTCAAATCTTCTGGAGGGATGAGACTCGGAAATTTACGCTTCGATTCACCATTTTCTGATTGGCGTCCGAGGATTTAATTTGAGGTGTGTAACGCACCGCCCAGATTCACGCCTACGGCGACCCGTCCAAATCCTGAGACCAGAGTCACCAATCGATTTCGATTTAATTCAAATTCAAAAGACATCCGTCTCCGAAACAACCTAATAAAACAATATATTAATGGACAAAGCACAATTTTAAGAAAAATTCATCGCGGTATTTCCTAACCACAATGCTAAGAACAACCGATATACAACAATCTCCCATGTACAAGATATCAATATACAATAGTCGAAATCCCAAAATAACAACAATATAAACAATCGACTGCCAACTAAAAACAACGACTGTGAGGATCAACTGCCACCCGCCGCTCACCTAGGCTCTAAGACACGATCACTCGAACAAGCCCGAAAACGATACCGCACCACCTGTCAACCTAGCATTGAAAATGCCGCCCATAGCGAAAAGGGTGTAAGCTGCGAAGCTTAGTGAATATATACCTCAAGAGTGAAATTAACCCCCAATCACGCACAATGTAATAAAGCAGTTAATCCCGCATAAAATAGATAAGTAGTACATGATATGTTTCAACTTAAGATCGTGTTATGAAGTTACTAGCAATTTCGCATCCAAATTATGTTCATAAATTGCCACTATCATGTAAACATTCCAAAAATAATGGCAATCAACAATAACATTCGCATTTCAAGAAAGACCGCAATAATACCAACAACTGACTCTACTCTATCAACCTACGCACACATCACAACTAACAACTAATCCAACCAAAGCTCACAACTCGATACAACAACTATAATACTACTCAATCCAAAATCAACCACTCAATCAACTCAACAACTCTATCAACTCAAAGAACTCAATCAACTCAACTTTATCAACTGGAAGAATTAATCAACTCAATATAAATCCGGTTTCTACAACTAATGCGCATAATAATCAATCTCAACCTGCGAGGAACTTATGCCCGTCGACATAAGCTGTCACCGAATCGTAACGAGGTACGAAGCAAATACACCCCCTTATACCGAAGTATAAGGTAAATACCGGATAATACAACTCAACATACATCATCAACTCATATACAACTCATCCTAATACGACTCGACATCACCTCAAAACACCTATACGACTCATGAAACCACAGACACGACCCAACAACTCAACCAACAATTCATATTCAACATACAATTTAACACAAAATCATACACATACACATATCCGCAATCAAGTAGTTAATCAACACCCGTGAGATAAATACTCACCTTGGCTAGCAAATAATAGCGCCCCGCCTAATTAGTCCAAGTGCCGTTTCCCATGCTCCACGCCTAATCACAAACACCCGAAAATACTATTACTACTTACTACAATCATAACCCCGTTTTAGTATTTTAACTATCCAACTTACAACAATTATAGTTATCAACTTAACAACTCCAGGTGATAATATTACTACGCTGCTTAATCCACAAAAAAAAATAACGAAATTCCAACCACCCCAAATCACTAATCAAATCGCCCTCTCCCCACTCCTAACACCCCTAATCAATCCATCAATCAATTCCCCAACCCATTAATCCATATAATCAACCTTAAATTCAAAAACCCACACTCACTTACAAAACCTAACTCATAATATTCTCTTCCAATCAACATCAAAACATCCCACTTATACTACAAAACAACTATATTAAGATCCCATAACACTATAATGCCTGGGAAAGTCAACAAAAGTTAACTCTCAAAATCAACACATTTAAACTCAAAGATCGATTATAATCACCTCAAATCACTTAATCCGAACAGCTAGATGAAACTCTACCATTTTAAAGTCCCAAATCAAAATCTTAAAAGTAAACAAAGTCAAACTTCCACAACTTATGAAATATCCAACAAGATTTAATTCTTTCTTACCTCACATTGTGAAATAATATCAGGAATATGAAAATCAATTCTTTTGTATCTCGAGCCACGTTAAATGTAAGAAATAGAAGAAATGTGAGGGGGAAGTAAGAGCTGAAATACTAACACAAGTGGGGAAAGAAAAGAGTTTTGTTCGATTTGGTGATGAAACATGATAAGGACGTAGGAGATATTTAAGTGAACGGGTTAAGTCCCGCTTTGTTTCGTTAATTTCCACTTTCCGCATCGCAAATCTCAATGACACCATTCCAATGCAGTTATTCGCCGAGGCATATTACATCTCATCTCATACTGCCTCGATATATCGATACTATTCCGAAATTATTGATATCATCTCTAGGTCCCACCAATCGACCGATAAATATAATTTAATAAAATCGCAACTGATTATTTCCCAGCTGGTTCCCCAAATCATCTCGGTCCGGACTACTTCCTTCGCTTTCACCGTGGACGCCTCGTGGACGCGACCGGTGTGGTCGCGACGTGATTCCCCAATCCTGCAGCCTGATTCGACTTTAATTTGACTTCGCCCTCGGGGCTTCGTGCCCATTGGGTCTTCTATATAATGGGTCATTAGTCCATTAGGGCATAATTAATCCAATCCATATCAATTGCCCCTTTTAATCTCCAAAATTTCAACCGTCATTTTTTCAAATGGTAGTGGAATTTGAAGAGTTAAAATTCCTCACCAACCACTTAGAACCATCTTTATGGCCCTGGGAATCCTGGGAGACACGTGTTAAAACCCCCTCATAAAAGCAGGCCTCCTAATTCCTTTTCACTTCTTCATTTTTCACAATTATTATCGCCTTCTTCTTCCCCAAAGCAAAACCCATTCTCTGCAATTTCTTGTTTCTCTCTTCACCCCATGCCCTGTTTTGTAACTCAATTCTCCCAATCTTTTCTCTATAGCAGATCAAAGCGCACACCGCTCTTTGCATCAACTGCACCCTTCCCACTAGTGGTACGATCGTCTGCTCCGGTTTGAGCTAAAATCGAACCAACTTCATTTTGTCGGTTCTCTCAAAGGCGAATCTAAATCGGTTCGGTTTCGATCAATACCGGGTTCCCCGTTCAATGTCGGTTAAGTTTCGTTTTGGAGACACTTTTGAGTCTATCGCCTTGAACTCAAATTAAGTCCTAAGACTAGATCTTAATCCATAATTTTAAACACAATATCACTCTTTACATATCTTTGTATTTCCTATATTATTAATTTTAGCATTTATATATATCGTATTCCATTATACCAATAATGAACAAAGTTAAGTCTAAATTCATCTTCTTAAAATGTGCGCATGCAAATAATACAAGATGAAAATTGAGAAATCTACATAAAATTTAGAAATAGGTTCGGTTATTTCAAAGGCCGAACCTTAAATTGTTCGGTTCTTTCCGACGCGAACCTAAACGTCTGGTTCGACATTGGTTCCAAAATCTTTATTTTCGGTTTGGTTTCGTCAAGCCAGCCGGTTTCGTGATTTATGCACACCCCTACATTAAATCCTTCAAGCAACCTTACCTATGAGTACATTTTCACAGATGCTGTCAAGTGTGTGTTTCATAGCTTATAGTGAAACCCACTTTTCATTCCTTCAACCCCGTGAATATATTATTCTAATAGGCAAATTTTCTTAAGTTCCTCAAGCGCTAATATCGGGATCTTCACACCCTCCTACCAACTCCCCGCCTCGGTAGCTTGCACCGAGGCGCCATGTCCCAAACCTCTACTTTGCCGGGTTTGTTTTGAGGATGCCTTCTGTGGCCACCCTCATTTCTTACTCCAATTTAGACGACTGCCCCTTCGGACGTGCAACCTTGAATTCCGTAATCTGGCCTCCTCCTCCGGCATACGTTTTCGTCAAGTCTTCTGCGGAAAATCCATCAAAGGTCAACCAACCCTTGAAGAAGTGAGGGCTAAGCCTGCCCCCTGACCATCACCGACTCCAATTGAGACAAACCGAAACATCATGGGTTTCACGAGAGGAAACCCCATCCCTATGGAAGTGGAAAACCTGACGCTTCCTAGCTCGATCAACTTTTTCCACCGAAGGCGGTACCAAGATGCTCCAACCCCACCTCCCGAGACGTCACACACTTTGTTTTGAGTGTTTTTCAACTATGGACCCGACTGCCTCGCCATTTGTTGATGCCCTTTCGGCACATCACCCAACTTTGACCCGTGATCACATTCCATCACCCAACTTTCATAGTGACTTTTTCCATCACCCAACTTCAAGTTTGTGGCAAATTTAGTCCCGGCGTTAACTTTTCCAAACCTTACACATTTCCCTCGTTGGCACGCCCGCCACGCGGACTACGCTTGGGGTTAATTTAGCCATTTCATATCGTAAAATGTGTAATACCACCCAACATATAATACCTTAGGGTATTTCGTCAACATCAAGACGCACTCAAAGAATTTGGGTTCCAAGATTGAGGACGAAGCTTCCATTTCATTACTCAAATATAATAAATTTGCATGTTGCCACTAGCATGAGGGATAAATTTCAATTCACATACCAAGAATTACTAGAAATGTTCGTGCATTAGTAATCTGAGCCTAAAGCATTTTTTTACAGATTCTTGAACGTTTGTCGTAACTGTGCCACAACCCATGGATGCTATGCCCAAGAATAAAAGTAGAGAAACAAAACAAATGCTAAGAATGATTCCCATTTTAGTAGCAACATTTGTCCCAAGTACAATGTCGGCTCAACCACCACTTTGTCAAACAAGCACAACTCTTCACAGAATCTAATGGCTTCACCATCCTCCAAAGAAGCTCCCAGTGTGATTCGTCACCTTCATATCGATGTTAATATCCGTCGTGCTATACGACAGATTATTCACAAGATCATGAAGAAGTTCACAAAGAATCCCAGGGATCACTCACAAAGAATGGGAATTGGCTTAGCTACATAATTATAATGCTCATTGCTTCCGGAATGTAGATGCACAGACTTAGAGTAGCTAAGAATACTGTTGTGGAAAATGGCAAACAAGTGCCACAAGTTCTCATATTGTTTCCTCAATTTATCCTCATGGGAACCACTATTTTCTTTGAAGTAGCGAAATCGAAGTTTTTCTATGATCAAGCACCAAACATCTCAGCCTCCACCAATCGCCTTCTAATGTAATAGTCAGCCAGCGAAGTCCACAACCGTCCCACTTCATCGGTAAACTTCTTAATCCCACCCCTTATAATAGCATCCACATTCAACCCCGTGATCACATCAGCGTGCTGAGTAAGCAAATCACACAACTCAAGCCAAAGCCCATGCCACACACAACGCAAGACAACGCCCGATCAAACGCCCTCCGCGACCTAGTCAAAACTGCCGTTGGCACACTAAATACATAATCCAAATCCTAGGCATCTTATGCATAGTAACCAAAGCACGTCGAAAGTCCTGACACCGAGAATGAGAAACAAGTGTGTTTCTAATAACTTAAGTAAAGTCAGCTAAAGCTTATATTCCAAGGTGGCTTTAGAGCCCGTTTCAGAAATTATGCCTAAATTGTCGAAAGTGCATAAATTGCTTCCTCAATTTATTATATTTGAGTAGAGAAGGAAATGGAAGCCCATCCTCAATCTTGAAACCCAAATCGGGCTGAAAAGTATCTTCATGTTCGGCTTAAATGCCTAAGAGAACATTTATATATCAAGTTGAGTCATATACATTTTACCATATGAAATGACTAAATTAACCCCAACGTAGCTTCACTACCTGCACGTGTCAACGGAAATGTGGAGTTTAACGTGAAAAATTAACGCCGTGACTAATTTTGCCATAAATTTGAAGTCATGACGGGAAAAGTCATTATGAAGTCATATTTTAATGAACTTGATGAAAGTTAGGGTGATGTCTCGCTTGCCTTTAGCCCGCCTCCTTTCCTACCCCGAATTCCTCACCGCTTTCCTACCCGATCCTCACCGCTTTCCAGGTGGCGGCCTTCTGGCCGGGTCATCCCCAATATAGCTTTGTTTGGCGCGATTTACAACATCCTCAAGTAGCCCCTTGGCTTCCAAGTTGATTCTCCTCTTATAATTTTGCGAGACGGCAGACACAAAATGGAGGGGAGTCTGTGGCTCAAGCTGTGGTTTTTGGCCGACAAGTGGCTTCACCTATGTCCCGAGCTCATTGGTTCTATCACCGCCCACTCTCTCAGAAGATTCTACAAGGACTCAAGTTGAGACAGAAAATTTTGAAGACTGCTTCCACGAATCTTTCGCCCTACCTAAGTCTTTGTGATGAAGACTTGCTGATCAAGGGCGGTTTAACCAATTGTGGCTTAACAAATTCCCCTAAGATGTCACTCCGTAAGCCTATATTCCTTTATTGGGTTCCCATCAAATATCTTTGATCTCATGCTTACTCGGCTATCTTTGTTTTATTTTTCAGTGAACCTGTTAGCCCTGAAGAACTCCTCGGGGTCATGCATCATGCCCCACAAAGTCAATTTCAAGGCTGTGACTTCGGGGAAGGACCCTTTGGCTAAGGTGTCTAAGAGGAAGAAGACTGCTTCTTCGGGAGAGTCTCAAGTTCTCCCAGCCTTCACTAAGAAGCCTCAGAAAGCTTCTTCAAGAAGAATGCTCCTATTGATGTATCTCTTCAGTCGTAACTTCCTCTTCCCAAGATTTTTTCCCCTATCATTCCTTCCAACTACTCCTCTCCTCGTTACCACACTTTGAAATCCCTCGACGCCTTCGCTCATCTCCGCTGATGTCGGATTTGGGTCACTCTCTGCCCTTCTGCCTTTACCTAGTCGCGCCTCTAGCCATGGTTCACTTGCTGCCTTGCCATTCCTTCCTTCAGGTATTACCTAATCGAAACATATCTAAGAGAGAAGAATCCACGGCTTCCTCTACTGAGAATCGTTGCCAAGTAGAGGGACACGGGAAGTGATTCCTGGTCACGACTCCTTCGTCCATCCACAATGCCTTTCTCATTTCCACCTTAAGGTATGTTTTTGCCTTAATTCCTCGGAAGTTTTATTGGGTTGTTTTACCCCTTACCCTGTGCATATTACTTTGTCTTTTTCAAATTCATGGAGTGCTCGGGCTCTTCTTAAATGGAGTGAACGGAAGAGGTCATTGAGAAACCTCTCCTGAGAAACTTTTGTCCTGCGTCATTAGAGAAACAAACGAAGCTCAAGCTCAAGCCGATGATTTCCAGCCTAAGTCACGATTTCAAGAACAAGCATGCGGATCTTCGAATCCATTTGTAATGGCTTCAGAAATCCAAATCCTAATTCTCTCTTCCAAGTATAAAGTTCTACCCCAAGGCTTTTTAAGAGTCAAGAAGCTGCGTGCATACGAAAGAGTCTGTGGACAAAGTTTGAAGGCGGGCCGGAGACCTGCTATCGGGCGCAGTAGAAGAGTTATCCGTGAGGCCTAATTTCTCAAGAGGTCATAGCCAACTTTAGCGAGGGTCTAATTATAAGGACATCTTGTGGATTTACACCTGCTCATAATGAAAACTTATACCAAAATATCCAAGAAGTTTTATGGTCTTCAGTCTCCCACTCCTCCCGTGGTTGGAAACTTCATCTTCAAATGGAGCGGTGAAATGATTGCTCTCAAGGCTGTGAGGATTGGACGCCCAATGAGCCCGTTGTACGAGGGGTCGGATATATCGACAACCGTGAAGGAAGCTCTTATCGTCACAGTTCTCGGGGCTTCTCCCACTGTAAGATCCAGATCTGCTATCCCCACGGGATATACTGAGTGTCCTGTAAACCCCGTGAGAGGTGTACAGGCGGGTTTCAAAAGGTTCCGGGGTAACCCCAGCCGATCATACGCCCCAAGTATAAGATATCCGCCGAACTCCCCGTATCCACCAACATTCTTGCCACCAAGAAGTTTGCAATCACTGGACTGATTATTAGGGGATCATCATGAGGTATCTCAATCCCCTCCAACTCTTCTTCAGAGAACTTTATCCCCTCCTTGTCAATGGTGGCCATCGGTGCGAGCCTATATACAACCCTTCGAAAGCATATTGTTTCCGAGGTATCTCCTCCTCCCCGCCAATCCTCCCAAATGGTATCAATACGCTCTATGACTCCGTCGAGGGCTTCGACTTATTTTATCCATTCGGTGTCTGCCGTTTCGACTGCCTTCTCACGAACTTTGAAAAAGCCTTCGAATGAGTTTCTATTTCACTTTCAAAACACAACACCACGCCATGCCCATAATCTTTTATGCGATACTCACGTAATCGCCGCTCTCTTCATTCGGATGAGACCTCACTTTCGGGCTTTGGCAACATCGCTGCCTTGTCGGGTATATAGTAAACACTTCGCATCGATGCTCTTAACGAAGTGTACTCATTGTATATCGGTTCTAAGGTTTCACCCTTCCATTTTCTCCTCGATCTTCTCCTTGGGGCTACCCCGAAATGATATTTTTTTGTGTTTTAACTTTCTCATACCGGTTTTCTTTTTAGGGACCTCGGTTGTTCCCTTTGGGATGTCTTCTGTGGACGGACAGGGTCGAGGATTTATCCCGAGGTGCGGGTTCCCAAATCTTTCGTCCGGCCGCTTCTTTTGCTTTTGGGCCTCGGACGCTCAGCGGATGTGATTCCCGAGGTGGTTGTGGATATGCCCCAGTCCTTGCCCGATTGGTTACTCGTGATGTGCTCGGCCTCCATGCTCTCCTTGACGAAACTGTGGGGGGTTAGCATTTGCACTACCTAATCGGGAGCCGATCGGTGAGCCACTTCGATGCATAAGTTAGTTTTGGATGTTTTAAAGGTTATCAACGTTAGTAGCTTTCAATTTAAAGATCACCTCCAAACGAAGACATACGACAGTGATTTATGTGAAATACTTTAATTATAGGCCTCTTGTGACGCATGTTGTCACGATCCTAACCCGATTTGACTCTACTGTGACTTCGCCCTCGATCTCAAGGCCATTGTATCTTCTATATAATTTTAATTATTATTCCATTAGGCATAATTAATCCAAATCCATAGCAACATAGATTCTCAAGGCAATATTGTGATTCCACAACTAACGACACATAGTACCTTTCTCTGCATATATCTATTTACCAAAGAACCCGGGTTAAAATTTATTCTGAATGAACTTGGACGCTTAGTAAAACAATGCATAAATCCTTAATTCACGTAGACGGCGGTTAGGCCCAAATGATCTCGAATCCTATCGAACTGAGCAGTTCGAGTTTGGCTTCAACAAAGGATTAGAGGTTCGTCGACCTGAGATTCAAACGAATCGGAAAAATCAAGGTTCGATGTTCAAAAAATGTTTCCAAAGTTCGAGCGAGGTTCGATGAGAACGGTTCGGTTCAACTCGAAGTTCTACAAGAACATACAAACTTTAATGAAAATATATGAAAAAAATTATAAATTTATGTGGAAATGAAGCCGAGTCATTTAACTACATCAATCACCGAGCCTTCGAGCTTGTCTTGAACTTTTCGAATCGAACTTTTCGACTTAAATCGAGCTTTCAAATTATTTTCCATGCCTAATTGTGGCAATAGTTGCTGGCCTTATTGGTGCACTCCTCGATCGATGGGTAAAGTTCGGAAACATCACAAGAAGTTGATGAACAACTCCACCGACGACCTTCATGGCAAAAACTTTGTGTATTACTCCGTATTTGTAATTGATCTTCACATCCGATTGTTACTCATGACATTATAGACCTATCTGTAGGTAATTAATTTTTCTATGTAAAACTTTTCCTTATACCCTCCCATATTGGCCATATATATGAACCAATATTAATTATACTTTTGCAAGCAAATCAATTGCTTGGTTTGCATGTGATAATTTTATTATTTATTTATTATTATTCAAGACAGGTTGCATTTAGTATGTTAAAGAATTCATGAGATTATACTCGATCTAGAATCATTTGGTAATAGGGAAAACTAACAATAACAATACCTTATAATAAACTCAATGCAAATCATTAATTTTCCCATATGTGGAACTTTTCCTCAGGTTTATCCCAGAAACACAAAAAAAAGAAAAAGAATGAACTAAAAGTTGCTTCAATTTGGAAGATAGAAAGTGCAATGTGACAGACGTGTGGACTTGCATCCGCATATCCCTATGTTCAAATCATGTAGAAATATAGTACTGCTATAGTATTATGCTACATCTCTCAGAGATTCGTGCATTTGGTAGTTCCTTCTTTTCCTCATTTTCTGGTCAATTGAAAATCATATCGAGTTGATTTTACTGTTTTGGACACTTAGTGTCCATTTCTAATCACAATTAGCATATATACATGTTTTAAAGTGACGAAAGAAGAAATATTAGAGCTTGAGATATCACTCAGGTTGTACTATATCAAGCAAGCAATGCAAACAAAAAGAAAATACTACTTGAAAATAAACATTTCCCATATATAGATAATATATGATACTTTTATTTGTATATATATTGTAAATTGAGTGAGAGAGGATTTTCAAATCCACATTACCCTAGCTAGCATCTTAAATGTATTTCCTATTTCTTCAAGGAAAAGAGATGATCATCATTCCATTTAAAAACATTTTAACAGAAGTAATAAATTTATTACTAACAAAAACTATTAATTAGTCAAATAATAATTTGTAACATTTTATCAAAAACTATTAATTAGTCGTCAATACTTTATGCTATAATTGATTCAATAATAAAATTATTTAACTTTTAACAAAAACTAAATTGATTCAGCTTATTAATTAGTCGCCAATAATTTGTAACATTTTATCATAGAAGCCTTTTGTAATATCCTTTATTTTATTGATTTAAGAAAAATTGAAGGAATAAATTGTAGATTATTATTCAAAATCTGAATTGACTATTTGTTTAAAAGAAATCTTCTTAAAATTTAGTGAGTATATTAATAGACACTTTTGATAGTAGCACTAACAACCAAATTTAATGTTACATGATCTAATAGCTATCATTCACGCAACATCAATTCTAAATCTATTACTGTATATTCTTTAGAGGAGAGATACAAATGTCCAACAAATTGTGAATTTACTCATCATCCACCACAAGAACGACGGAGATTACGTTGGTATGAGGCTACTGCTTGCTGCTGATATTAAGCTATTCATCAGTCTTTATCATAATGATTTCACGTCTCTTCATATAGTCAGTGGAACATCTGGAGTACGGTTTAGTGCTTTAGGCAGACAACGAACTACCATATGTTGGATAAGATTTTTTTTCCATTATTTCTTTTGACTTAAGATTTTTTTTTCCATTATTTCTTTTGACTCATCAATTCAAATAGTTTATTTTTTCACATTATTAATTACTATTATATTTATTATAATATTTTTATATATTGGTGGGAAAATATGTAATCGACAACACTACTTATGCTCCTGCCGAGTCCCGGTCACAAGAATATAACGAATAAAGCACGAGTATCTGCCTCACAATAAATTCCAATATACTAAATACTAGAAGGTCTTTTTTCTAATCCTTAATTAACTAATAATTAAATAGTAAATCTTTATTTAGGACTACTTAACTAGATTGACTAAGCAATTAAATTAATCAAACTAACCTAATGCAAAAGAAGTATCAGACTTATTATCTCAAGTATAGTCGTGACACAATGCATTTACCTGACGCTGATTTAATTTAACTAGTAGTTACTTATTACCATAATAAAGCATTCCTATACACCGGAGCATATCAGCTTAACACCAATTAAGCCTCCCAAGAACTAACTATATCTCTACGATAGCTTAAAAATGCAGTATCTTTTCATAACTCAAGGCTATTAAATCTGGGTACGCTAAGATTACCTATATCTCACAGAAGTTCGAAACACGTGTCTCCGATATTAATTGCAAAGTCGACAACCCTATTTCTGAAGAATTAATCACTTATACGAATCCACTTAATATTTCATATCAAGATATTAAATACTAATTACGCACACACCTAATTACGAAACTCCAAATAAATTAACTCCAAGAAAATCAAATCATCCGATCCAACTACATCATTCCGACTAATAATAAAATTAGTTCATAATAAAATACATAAATAAACACATGAAATTAATAAAGATTCATCCCAATAATAAAAATAACTCAATTAAAAATATTCAAACCAATTAAAAGAATCAACTTCAACTTCCAAATTCGCCAAAAGCCTCCAACAAAGCTGACGACTTTTCCTGAAATCTTCAGATATCCCTTTTTCTACTTTAACTTCTCCTCTTTTTATGTGCTTCATAACTCAATAAATACGCCCAATCACCTATTCCTTTGATCATCACGACTATATAAACCCTTAAATGGGACCGCTTCATATCTTCAATTCCAGTTCGATTCCTTCACTTTAACCGATAACCCGCCTAAACCTTCCAAATAAACTAAAACAAATTATATCGATTAAGGTAAAAATAACATCGCCTATCACGTAATTGCGCCAAACACTATATTATAAACACTTCTATCACACCCCCACACTTAGTTCTGTCCCTCAAGCAAACGACATGCGAAACGAGACAAATTAAAACATCCAAGCGATCTCGCATTTCATATATCATCGAAGTTCTCGTGACAACAATCAATCACGAAGAATTTTCTTCCTACTTGGGCCGTAATATCATCAATCTCACGTAGAGTAGATAATTCTCATTAGTGAATTTCTCACTTCTCACATCACTCAAATGTGACAAAAGTTTGCCATCGCTTACGCCAATTCTCTTCAATCATTTAACGTTTACCATATGCTTGATTATACATCTATCAATCCATCAACAACGCATGCAACATAAATCGGCCGCCTTTATGTGGTCAGAATGCAGGCTTACACAAGTGGTAGATAAATATTTGGCTCGACTTTAATACTGGCGAGACGCGAACTCAATTACTCATACAAAATAGCATGTCTAAAACAATTCACCCTTCAACCCAACATTCTACATCTCATTTAAGTACCATCCTTCATCACTTGCCATATTATTCATATATTTTTATTAAGTTTTTTTTCATGTGGCACAATCTACAAACATCAAAAAGACACTTTTCATAATTGGCTGGCATAATAATTTCTTTTCACTTTCGGTATCATATTTCTACCATGTACTTTCTCCACTTTTCTTTCTTTTCTTGTTTTTTTTTTTTTTTTTTTTTTTTCAAATCTTCCAATGTTTTCTCCTTCCCCATACTTCTGATTAATTCAACCTTAATGCCCACAATTCAACATAGATAATTCAAAAATTACACACTCCCAAGTAGGATAATATATAAATAATAATAAGCCTTTATAGGCTTATAAGCGGTATAATCACAAAAGAAAGGTCACTTAGGCTCAAGTGGGGTTCGATAATGATAATACATCGGTTAGCCTCAGATAACGCGATTATAACCTAAATGCCTTCATCATTTTTACGCATTTACAAAGAACCTGGCAGATTCAAAACAAGTTCAAGAATACAAACATGACAGTAGTATCACACCAAGAAAGTTAAACTCCAAAGATAAAATTAAAAAGACAAAATCTCACCCGCAGAGTAGATATTCACTAAACAAGAGTTATCCACTCAAACTTCAATCAAAACATCACACCAGCTAAGAATGTCAAGTCAAAAACTCAATCAATCATGCACAAAATCATCATCGAATGACATACAATTTACTATCGATCCGTAGATATTAATTTATCCGTTAAACTTATCATACTTAAGGACAATCATTACGCACTCCCTACACTCAACAAGACATTGCCCTCAACGAATACGAAATAAAAGTAGACAAGTAAAACTTCCCCGATGTTGGCAAGGACTTAGATCAAGAAAGGCGTGGACGGGAGTGCATCAAGATCCTCCTCGTCAGTCTGAAATCTCGCCTTTTTAACAAGTCCTCTGGGAAGCATCCAATCTGCCCGCAGATGAAAGCGAACACCTCGATCTGCCTCGATCCCGAAACATGCGGGAGTCTGTAGGCACAATTTAACTTGCTCAAATATAAACGCTACAATGGGGATAAACAAACGCAAAGATGCTAATAAACGCATCACGACGCATATACTAAATAAGCACACGACAGTACATGTTTATACGGAACAAAGTAAGCATAGGCGCTTCTAACCCATCTAACCCATAAAACATCCCATATGTAAAAACTTCGCTCTAAATGACTACCAATCGAATATCTAGCAAAAAAATAAATTACTACCTAATAATGCTAAAAATATTAAAACAAATGCCTTAATCTGAGATTTAAGCTTCAACACAACGATGAAATGTAAAGGAATTAAAGACATAACTAAAAATAAATAAATCAATAACAACCTAAAAAATAAATCAATAACAACCTAAATTAAAAATAAAGTACCAGAAATTTCACCAACATGTAATGTAAAATTAAAAAAATAAACGAAAACGGTCATTTAACAGGTAGCTTCTGCCGGAGACCGAGGCGGCGGCGACCGGAAAAGTGACCGGAGCGGCGACTCAAATAAGCTGCGACTGAAATGACCGGAGTGGAGGTGGAGGCCGGATCTGGTGTTTGAGGTGCTATGATCCGCGATTGGGGCGGGGGTTCGCGGCGGAGTTTTAAAATGGCGGAAGTGGTGATCTGGGGTGAGCGGGCGACTCTGGCGCCGAGGTGGGAGGCAGCTGCGCCGGTTCGGCTGGGGCTGGTTTGCGAGCTGGGGAATGGCGAGGAGCGGCGCGACTGCGATGGGGGCTGGTTGTTGGGTGAATTTGTGGCGGCGAAGCTGCGAGCTAGCCGGAGGTGGTGATCTGCGCGGGCGGCTGTTGTGGGAAGAGGGGCGGCGCCGGTGGGAGCTGGTGGCTGAGTGACAGGGGCTGGGAAATGCAGGCCGGATCTGTGAGGTGACGGCGGATCTGCGAGTTGGGGCTGGGGTATGGCGGTCGGAGGCGGGGGTTCGCGCGGAGTTGCGAGCGCGGTGGTTGCTGTGGGCTGGCGGCTGAAGTTAGGGGAAGAGAGTCTCCTTTTTTATTTTTCATTTATTTTTATTTTATTTTATTTTAATTTTTTTTGTGTAAAATCTGACCTGCGGTGGTCAGCAATCGCCTCCGCCAAGAACGACCGCCGGAGACATTATTTTCCCTATTAACGCCCATCGATTGGCCAAAATTTGACCTCCGCTTAAGAACGAATCCGCCCGAACACATTATTTTCCTATTAAACGCCCATCGATGGTCAAACTCACCGCTTGTCAACGAATCTGCCTCAAAAGGTCCACTTCGACCAAATTTCACCCAAATTTTTAATAATTTTTTTTTTATTTTTTTTTATTTTATTTTTTATTTTTACGACACCTAAACTACAAATAAGATAACTAGCAATCTAAAGATTGGGTCAGCTTCCCAATAAACAAGGCCACGCTTAACGCCTTTAGTCTCGACGAAGGACCCGCACTCATTCAACGAGCCACAAGACACAACATGACCACCGATTTTACTCTTTCCACATGTCCACTATAATAACGTTTTGCCGCTCACCATCGACCTTAAAAATGCTCTCTTCTCCTCATGAGCTATTTCCACCGCACCATGGCAAAACTTGTAATAGTAAACGTCCGCACTATTTAGATTTTAACTTACCCGGGAACACCAGAACTGAATTAAACAACAAACTTGTTGTCCAACTCAAACTCTCATGAGGCCAGACTGCTTATCATGATTAAACTTGGTTCGCCCTCAGAATTTTTGCATTTTCATAAGCTCCCAAACGAAACTCTTCAAGCCTATCGAGATCCATCAATCTCTTTGCACCGCAAGATCCTTCCGTGATCAAAATTTGCAGATTTCACTGCCCAATGTGCTTTATGCTCAAGCTCCACCGGGAGGTGACAAGCTTTACCATAAACAAGACGATAAGGAGACATACCAATAAAAAGTGTCTTAAACAGTAGCTCTATATGCCCGGCACGCATCATCTAACTTCTGTGGACTAACTTTACGAGATGCATTGGATCAAGTTTAAAATGCACTTAAGCTTCCTATTAGATAATCTCAAATGTCCATTTGCTCTGAGGGTGATATGCACGCAACTTTACGTGGTTACCCCATATTTATATAGTAATGTCTCTACACCTTATTACAAAAATGTTTTACCTTCATCACTAATGATACCGAGGAGTCCCAAATCTAGTAAACACATTTTCTTTTAAGAAAGATATGACTACCTCGCATCATTAGTTTGAAAAGCAACAAGCTTCCACCCACTCGACACATAGTCCAATACATACCGTAATGTACTTATTGGAAAAAAGATGATGGAAAAGACCCATGAAATCGATACCCCAAACGCCAAACAAGTCAACAGGAAAATATTAGTGCGGCATCTCATTTTTATGACATATTACCTGCTCTCCGACAACGATCACATGACTTCATTAAAGGTACTACAACTTAAATAAGGAAGGCCAATAAAAACCCGATTGTAACACCTTTGTGCAAATGTCAGTAGGGCCGAATGGCCTCCTACTTCTGCAGACAATGTTCTAGGATGTCAAGAATTTCTATCTCAGGATACACCTCCTAATGATATTATCGCCATTTAACTTGGAACAAGAAGTGGATCATCCTAAAAATATTGTTTCACATCGATAAAAATTTCTTCTTTGTTGGTATGTTAACCTCGTGGTAAGACTTCAATTAACGATATAATTAACAAAATCGCATACCAAGGTGGATCATTTTAGTGACTACCAACAATTGTTCATCGTGAAAGGCCCCCTATCGGTGTTTCTTCTGTGGGCGACAATTCTAGATAAATGATCAGCCACCACATTTTCATAACCCGTTTTGTCCTTAATTTCTAGGTCTAATTCTTGAAGTAAAAGTATCCATCTTATCAACCTAGGCTTAGCATCTTTTTTTGAAAGCAAATATTTTAATGCAAAGATGACAAGGTATACAACCACACGAGATCCAATCAAATATGATCTAAACTTTCTATCCAAAGCAAAAAAACAATGCTAGCAATCCCTTTCTCAAGAGAGCTTAAATTACGCTGAGCATCATCAAGGTTTTGTCAGCATAGTAAATTCTACCTGAATACCTTCTCATGCTTTTGTCCCGAGCACCGCACCAACGGCAGAATTACCAAGGCCGCATTATAATTTCAAATGGGCTTCGTCTAATCAAAGCGCACGCATCACCGAGCAGAAATAAGTTTATGCTTCAATATATTAAAAGCCTGCACACACTCATTAGTCATATGGAAAGATGCATCCTTAACCAGCAAATCACATAAAGGTTTAGATATTTTGGAAAAATCCTTGATGAAACGCCGATAAAAACCGGCATGACCAAGGAAACTTCTTACATCTTTGACACATTTTGGTGGAGGTAACTTTTCAATTATATCCACCTTTGCTTTATCAACTTCTATTCCTCTAGAGGAAATTTTGTGACCGAGCACTATCCCTTCTTGAACCATAAAGTGACACTTTTCCCAGTTCAAGACAAGATTAGTCTCCTCACAACGCTTCATAACAAGTTCAAGATTAATCAAACAATCATCAAAAGAGGATCCAAAACGTAAAAATCATCCATAAAGACCTCGATGCATTTCATCAAGTCGAGAATACGACATCATACATCGCCGAAATGTGGCCGAGCACAACCATACCTTAAACGCATTCGCCTAAAAGCGAATGTACCATATGGACAAGTAAATGTTGTTTTTTCCCGATCCTCCTGAGCCACCACAATTTGTCAGATCCCGAATATCCATCTAAAAAAGCAAAGAGAACGGGATACCCGCCTAATTTCTCTAGCATTTGATCAATAAATGGTAGAGGAAAATGGTCCTTCCTAGTTATAGCATTTAACTTTCGAAGTCAATACACATTCTCCATCCTACCACAGTCCTAGTGGGTATTAATTCATTTTTATCATTTTAACCACGCATTCTCTTTCTTTGGTACAACTCAGACCGGACTCACCCAAGCACTATCTGGAATAGATAAATTATACCAGATCCGTAAGCTCGAGGATGCCTCTTACCACTTTGAGATTAGATTTCCAGGTTGGATAGTGGATTTGGCACCACTTCTCAAGTAGTATTCGATGCATGCACAGTGAAGGGCTGAGACCCTTAATGTCTGCTATTGTCCAACCAAGCGCCTTTTTGTGCTCTCCAAGTACCCTGAGAAGTTTTTCTTCCTGCACCTCACTCAACAAAGAAGAAATAATAACAGGTAATTCATTAGTGCCATGAAGAAAAGACATTTACAGGCGGCAAAGCCTTCAACTCATGGGCAGGAGTAGGTTTTTCAATAGATGGTATCAACTTTGATACACCTGCAGGTCCTAGTTCCTCATACCTGCCTTCTACCAAGGTATAACGTAGTGGCCCGTGATCCATATATATGCTACTTTCAACGACATTAAGTTGATGACAAGTTCTCCTCTTTAAGATTTGTTAGACATAACTCTACTACATTCTCGAGACTTTAACTCACTTTCAAAGGCATGTCGCGACTAACGTATCAACCACATCAATTGAAAACAATCATTCGTTATCATGAAACTTTAGTGACTTACGCATGTCAAACACAACTTGCTCCTCCCCCACTCTTAAGATTTAATTCGTCCCTTGGCGAACATCAATAGCGGTTCTGGCAGTTTGTAGTGCTGGCCGACCTAGCAATAAAGGATGATCTTCGACATATCGAGTACAACTAAATCAAATAGGAAGATAAACTTATCTACCTTAACCAAACATCTTCATGACACCATATTGGGTACAATACCTATCGGCTAATTGCAAAAAGAAATGGTCAGACTTCTCGACTCCCTAAACTCCAACCTATGACATACCGACAGCCAGCATCAAATTGATACTTGTACCCAAATCACATAACGCTTACCAAATTCAATGCCACCGATTACACAAGGGATTGTAAAATGATCTTTTAACTTTTGCGGCACTGTTGATTATTTTAACACTCTTCACTATTAAACCGCTTTCATGTTCCTCAAATCGCCTTTTCTTGATAAACATCTTTCATAAACTTCACAGTAGCCGGGAATCGCTTCAAGGGCCTCTCGCAAAAGGAATGTTAATATGCAACTTTTAAACATATCAAGAAATTCTAGGTAACCGAGCACGCTTTTCTTTCAAGCCTTTTAGTGTGCGAACGCGGGTGGGACATATTCGTAAATGTTAGATTTATCAATGCAAACTTCCCGCCGGTCGATGGGCTTCGTGGTCGCTCGCAAAGGCTCGACCTCAACCTCTAAACTTTTACCATGTAGTGACTCGCACGCGCGACGTTTCCTCGTGGGTTCTTTTCTGTGAGTTACTGAAGCGGAACCCACATTTCTATTATTCAATGCTTCAGCCTAATCGCCCAATTGTCGCTCTACACTTTCAAGGTCGTGATCCCTATTCCTCGTCTTTTTTTCCACCACTTCTTGAGTTAACAACCTCAATCTTATCCAACCGGACTCTGTGCTTCGAAATTTGATCGATCTGGAAATCCGGGTGGTCTCATTACATTTTGGTTGTTACCCAAGAGAAATCGCGGTTCCTCCAATTATTATTGTAGTTATTGGAGAATGCGCCATTCTCACAAGGTCGATTGAAATTGATGCATATTGAACTTGTCAGGGCCTCCAAGACAAGATAGAGTTTCATGATTACCACTACATGTAGCCACAGCTGTGAACCATATTCTCGCGATCTCGCCTCACCATGTCCATTATGTGAAGCTGTTTAACCGAATTGTGAGAGAGGCGACTCCGTGCTTCCAGCCTTTTGTCTTTTCATCAATTCAAGTGACCCTACCACTCTACGAGTATGTGCTCGGTGGCTGGGCGCTGATTAGCGCACACCTCTCCAATAAGATATAAGCTTCATCGGGCGCCTTTCTTATCAAACGCCCTCCACAGACATCTAATATAGTGGCGAGCGCCAGGTCAACCCATTATGGAAGGTTTGCACCCAAATAAGGCCTGGGAAAGCTATGATTCGACACTTTCCGAGTAGACCTTGAAACCGCTCTCAAGCCTCACCAACCATCTCATCTTCATCTGGCTGAAACACACAACGCCATTCTTCAATTTGGTGGATTTTGATGTCGAAAATATCGGGCTAAAAACTTTTGCACCACTTAAGCTCCCCACATGTGGTCACATTCGTAGGGATTTTGAGCATTCCACCACTTTCGCTTCCTCCCGTATAGAGAAAAAGGGAAAGAATGCTTCAAGGATAGAATCACCGAACACCATTTACTTTGTAGTAAATAGCCTATCTCCATGAAATTTACTAGATGCTCATTAGTATCTTCATGACCTGTGCCATTGAATTGCACATGGTTCTTCACATGTTGGATCGTGCTTCAACTCAAAAGTTGCTGGCATTGATCAGCGGTGGCCCTGAAAGATGAAAGAAGCACCTCTAATGTGCAACGATAATCCTCAAAGTCATCCGAGGCACTGTGTCATCGACATCCCTATGAATATCAATCACCGGGTAGTATTGGGTTATTGTTGGCCATGGTAGATGAACTGCTTCTTCTTCTAGCCCTTAATTTAGTTTCCTAGTCGTTTTCTCAATCTCCGATCAAAGAACAATTCTCCACAACGACGCTACTGGCCACGCATCAAAGCAATAATATAATAAAAGAGATAAATTCAGCTAAACAATAATATAATAAAACTAGCTAAGCAAGTGAACCGAAATTAAACTAATATTATAGTATCGAAATTCGCAACGGCGCCAACTCGACAACACTAATTTATGTGTTCCGGTCGCCAACTGGTCGTGGTCAAGTAATATAATGAATAAGAACGAGTATCGTCTCACAAATTCCAATATACTAAATACTAGGTCTTTTCTTAATCCTTAATTAACTAATAATTCAAGAGTAAATTTTTATCTAGACTACTTCACTAAATTGACTCAGAACTTAAATTAACTAAACTAACTGAATGCAAAAGTAGTGGATTGTACTTAATATTCGAAGTATAGTCAGGGCACATGATTTCATCGGATCGTCAGATTCAATTTAACTAGTAGTTACTTATTAGTTCATAACAAAAGCATTCCTATACAATTGATATTACTTCTCAGTTAACACCAATTAAGTCTCCTAAGAAACTAACTATATCTCTATGATAGCTTAAAATAGGAGATCTTTTTAATAACTTATGCTTATTAAATTGCACATGGCATTACCTATATCTCTATGGTAATTGAAACATGTGTTCTGATTATTAATTCGTAAGTGACAACCCTATTTCTAGCAATTAATCACTTATATGAACGACTTAATATTGATATCAAGATATTAAATACTAATTATGCACAATAATCAGAATTATGAACCGAAATAAATCAACTCCAAGAGAATCATCCGATCCAACTACATCACGGTCCCGACTATCAATAAAATTAGTTCATAATAAAAGCATAAATAAATACAATTTAAATTAATAGCATTCATCCCAATAATAAAAATAACTTGAATTAAAAATATATTCAAACCAATTAAAAAGAAATCAACTTCAACTTCCAATGGTGCGCCAAAGCTCCGACACTTCTGATGACTTTCTTTAGAAACTGTAGATATCCCCTTTTTCTACTTTAACTTCTCCTCTTTTATAAGTGCTTCATAACCTAATATCAATGATTTCTACCAATCACCTATTCCCTGATCACTTAATTATATAACCCTTAGCTGACTGCTTCATATTTCAATTCCGCGCCCCGATTCCTTCACTTTAACCGATAACCGCTAAACTCAAATAAAACGAAACAAGTCAAGAAATTATATCGATTAAGGTAAAAATAACATCAGCTAATAATGCATCAGGCCTCAAACACTATATTATAAACACTTATCGCATTACTCCATAATTAATAAGTACTAAATTTTTGCTTGAAAATTCTATAACAAATCAAACATAATCGAGTCAGTTTACTCTCTTATAATACGTATAAGAATTTTACCACTTTTATACCGACGTTAATTATCATATTGCTCATTATCATCTTCGGTCTAATTATATAAAAATTAATATCTACCAATAGATAAAATTGGATTGGTATAATACTCCCTTTGATTTTTTTAATTTTATCATAACAATAAGTAAATTTTATTTTAATGTAATAAATTAGTCTACTCATACTAAAAAGTTTGTATGATAATTATTCAATTATAAATTGAAAAAAGAATTCTTATCCAAAAAATTATTATTAAATAATATATCTATAAATTATTATGATACTTTCATTATATTTCAACAATTGAAATAAAAAAATGTCAAGTTACATATCTATTACTACCTCCATCCCCACAGATTGCTGCTGCTTAAATTTAGATTTTTCACAGATTAAATATTAAATTCAAATATTTTTATTTTTGTTGTATAATATTTGATGAAAATTATCAAATAATAATATTTTCAATGTACTTTAATATTGATATTAAATTTTATTCAAATCAAAATTATATTTATCGATGATGAAGGCATAAAAGTTTGTCAATTTGGAGCACTTAAATCAAGCATGACAATAATTTAGTATGGAAGGAGTAAAAGATTTGGATATTTTATTTTAGAAATTTAATTTTTTTATTAATATATATATATAACATGTTAGGTTTTATGCTTAAATAAAAATATTTGTATATAGAAAATATAGGTGCAATAATTAATTAGAGGTGAATTCAATATATGAAAGAAAATTAAAAAACTTCAGTCTTCAATATTTAATATTGATTAGTAATTAGTAAACTAAATAAGAGTATATTATTATAATAATACTTATATTAACTAAATAATAGTATATTGTCATAATAATACTTATATTACTTTTCACTCTACAACCTGGCATCCCCATCATCTATTTGGAATTTGTTATCATGACCTTTTATATTAAAATTCATATTTATGTCGAATTCTTAAAAGTTCATATCAAGTAATATTAATCACATATATACTATGAGGTTTAACTTTTAAAAAAAATTACAACAAGATATAATTTATAAGAGGTATGTCATCTTTATTCCATTGATTTTCAATATAATTCATTTGGAGTATTTCACATTCGAACAAGGACATCTAATGTGTGGCCTCTTTGACTGTTTTGCATGGCTAAAATTGAGAAAATTTCATAAAAGGTCTTCATATTATTCAATTTTGTGTAAATATTATTGAGTCAATCATCAATTAAAATATGTTAAAATAAATATATAAAATAAAATTTTAATAGTCGAACTTCTTTTATACTACTAATTAATCGGTGTCGACAAGCTTTCTAAAAATAAATAAAATAGCATATGCTAAGTAACGCGTATTCTTTTATTAAAGCTTCAAAAATGAATAGTAGTATGATTACAAAACTTTTAAATATACTATTAAAATTATATTATAAAAAATTATAAGGGATCATATAAATTAAGAATAAATTATAATATAAATCAAAAAATAATTTATAAATTTACTTAAAAATTAATTTATAAATTTACATAAATAGTTAATACTTTATTTATTATCTCGCTAGTTTAAAGATAAATAAGACGCGCAACTTAACGCACATTTTACTAATTATAACAAATATATGAGTTAATGAAATAGTCTAGTGGAAGAAATCTCTTCCTACGGGACAAAAAAAATCATGGATCTTACAACACCATGTAGCCGGGAATATATACCAAGTATATGAGTTTTATTACTAATGTCTTGATAAATTTGTATTTGTTTGTATGATGGTTCCCTGATAAGGGATTTTAATGGACTGGACTAAACCGAGACCATGACTTGATTCACAGACAGAATGATAATTCCTTAGCTTTCACCTTTGTATTCAAACCAGAGATGCCCTGCAGCTAAGATATTTCCATTAAAGAAGAAAATTGAAGTGTTTCATAGTGAAAATTACCCCCAATAACTTCAATGCACCATCTCAACATTTTCTTTAAAGAAAGTCCTGTCTGCTGTGACATTTATAATTCATGTTCAGCAGAAGACTTCATTATATTCTTTATAATCATAGTTTCATGGGGCTTGGCAGTTTGCAACATTTTAAAGAATAATGAATCTGCCTTTTGGAAGCACTTGTTGATCCAACTGTTTTGTACTTGTCTCAGGAACTGATATACTCCTTGTTTTGATACTATAGAAATGTTATACCAAGCCAAGCCCTTGAATAAGTGAGCAAATGTTGTCCTTTGCTGGAGCCTGGAGCATTTATATTATGATATTTCCAAGACAGGTATGTTCTTTTCTGTGATTGCTCTTTCCTTTTGTAGAAGCTTAATGAGCTCTTAATAGTAAAGGGGCACAACGGAGTGTAATTGGGGTAGACGGTCCGGACTGGTTCACATATAGGTAACATTCTAAGACAAGAAACTTGTGCAGATTTAGTGATATAATTGTCCTCGTGCTTGTGCTTTGGCATCAAGGGGATTTGAGTTGCAATTACAAACTATATGAGATGACTTATATTTAGTATTTAAAATCGAATGAATATCTAAGCTATTCACTTGAACGATTAGATCATTTACACCCACTTCCTTATAAATTTTCTCTAAAATCAACTCCTTATACCATTTTATTAAATTTAAAAATTACAAAATACTTTTTAACTTTTACATAAAACCAGATTCCCTATTTAGTACTCCTCAAATTAACCTTCGTCATTGAAATACTTATAATATTACATTTAACAAATAATTCTCAATTTTTTTTTTTGAAGAAATCAAAATGGAAGAAAAATAAAAAATCAATTTTTTTTATGAAATAAAAAATGTAGAAAAAGCACCAATTTTGTATTGCTTAACTCAAAATATAGAGAAAAAATATGTCAACGGAGCAATATTGAATATGTAATAGTTGTATCATATTCAACAAACCCAGAAAATTCTTCAAATATTTCAAAATACATCAAGACAAATTAAATTCTACAAAAGTACATAAAAACAATGAAATTATTATTATTCAAATCAACACATTCTTGAAATCTCCCTATTTCTTTTCTTCCCAGACTTTTGTACTATTTACTACATATATGATTATCTTTAAACATTCTTGAAATCTCCCTATTTCTTTTCTTCCCAGACTTTTGTACTATTTACTATATATATGATTTCCAGACTTGCAAGCTAAAGATCCATCTCATCAATGGTAGTATAAAAAGCAAAATGCATATGGAAGTCATGCATGGTTGTAATACCGCGGCCAAACACACGCACTTGACACTCATGTATCACAATTTGTACCATATGCATAATTATTTGTACATTTACCAATTTATTATTTGTACAATTTAAGCCCCTACTTAATGTATTCAAAAACTACATTTGTTAATTGTTGTTTTAGTTATTGATTAGGGATATATAGATAAAATGTATTTTATTCTTAATTGCTTCTTAACTAACGTGAAAAATGTTAGGATATCAAGTAAAAAAATCGGAGGAAGTATTTTCCAACAGCGGTTACGGTTCATTATTAATGATACATTTCATTAATTTTCATATACACGCAATTTCAATATAAAAATGATAAACATTATCAAAACAGTATTCATTCTAAGACAGACAATTTAAAAAAATTCAAAAAGCATACTAAAATTATTCTATGCACCTAATTAGTATGTATACCAATCCAAAATTCGTTGAATAAATTGATACAAATTGTCTAAAAGGTAAAAATAAACTTATATACTTGAAATTAATGATTTTTTTATATGAAAATGGTACGTATTACCTAAAAGGTTCCAAAAGAATAAGATTTTTTTTTTAATAAAATGGTACAATTTGTACTTTTGATCATTAATGAACCATTAATGAATAAGAAACTTAATGAACCGGAACTTTACACTTCGAAAAAAGCTCCATCATTTCCAATCTTTCCATTTTGTTCGGCTTCCTCCATCTCTCCGAAATCTTTCATTTTACATTTCTTTCACCAGATCCATCGTCGTCGGACACCAATATGAGCAATTAAAGGTAGTTACAAACCACATGCATCGTTTTTCATGTTTGTTGTTTTTGTATACGTCTCATATAATTCCTTAATTATAATTATTCTTTTAAAGGTCAACTTAAAATTGGGCCTAAGTCACATGCTCAAGCTTGCTAATGTTGGTGTAACCGGAATCGCATGGATAGTGTTTGGTCATCTTCTACTTTATGAATCTAAGTTCATTCACATTGCTTGGTAATTTTCATTCATTATTTAAATTTCATATCAATTGTCAAGCTCCTCGCAAATTAACTAGGAATGGCCATTGTTACCAGATTTATCATAAAATAATTCTATTGTTTGTCGATGTCTCAGCTAAAATATATTATAACATGATATATATTATAACATGATATTTTGTTTACGGTAATTTTACTTTCAAGAGAATTCATCGATAAACGACATGATATTTACAATTAATTGCACTCAACCATTGAATACACTACAATTTCATTGGCTATTTGAGCGGCACACTAGCTAGTACTTAAATATATTCAATATATGGTCTTCATCATCAAACATCAAGTTCAACGAAGTGAGGAAGCTTGGAAATGTCGTGGAGCGCAAAGCTCGCGAACATGATCTCACCTCAAAGAAATGATTGATTATCACAAGCCTAGTATCCTTATTCTCACCGAAACCAAAGTTTCCGGACTGCAAGCTAATGAAATATGCAGGACCCTTGGTTTTTTTGACTGGAAATGCGCTGACCCGATTGAATTCACTGGAGGGGTTTGGATGTTGTGGAACCGCAAGGAGATGAGTTGTTTTCCCCATCCTTGGCTTTAGTGTTATTTACGCCTGGCCCCCCCCACCCCGAACTTGAATGATAGACTTACTTCTGGAATCGTCTTATGAATTTTAACTCCACTAATAATTTGTCTTGGTTTTGATCGGTGACTTTAATGATATGCTAAATTTCTTGGATAAAAGAGGGGTGCCCCATTAATCCAAATTCAGAAATTCCAAAGCTTAATAACTTTAAATTGTTGTGAACTGTTGATTTGGGGATACAATGCCTTTACTTGGGTCAGAAAAAGTCAAGCATAACATTATAACATTTGAAAGATTGGACTAGGCATTTGGGAATCAAAATGGAGGACCATGTCTGAGCAAGGCTCAGTCCATCATCTGCCGAGGCTCTGTTCTGACCATGCTCCTATCCTTGTTCATTGCCTCCCTTCTAGGCCGACGACTGGTGCATCATCCTTCAAATTCCAGCCAATGTGGTTCACTCACAATAATTTTGCTAGCTTCATCCACGATCATTGGAGTCTTGAAACTGGAACCTTTAATCATGTTGCCAACACTTTTGCAAATAAAGCCAAAGTTTGGAATAGAGAGGTCTTCGGCAATGTCCACTTCAAACTACGACACATCACAGCACGGCTCGAATGCATCCAAAAAATTACATCCTCCAGAGACTCGAGCTTTTTGTCAAATATTGAAGTACAACTTGTCAAGGAATATGATGACCTGAGCGGATTTTTTGGTACACTAAATCTAGGGTGAATTGGATTCAATTTGGAGATGCAAGTACAAGGTTCTTTCACACTTCCACCATCGTTCGAAGGCACAAAAATAACATTAGCATGATACGTGGTACAAATGGGGCGTGGATCACAGGTCAGAGAGACATTTATGAGCACATTTTTACCTTCTTCTCTGATTTGTATTCAAGCGAGGCTTCCTTCTCTCCCTTGCTCTCACCTTTTCCTGAGAATCTCCAACCCTTTGAAATTGCCTACCACCTATCCCTTACCACCCATTTCTGGGATAGGGAGATCCTCTTGGCTTTCAAAAGTTTTAAGCCCTTCAAAACCCCCGGGCCAGATGGTTTGCACCCAATCTTCTTCCACAAGTGTTGGTCCTCCATCGAAAATCATGTCCTTCGCATCATCCGTAACACTTTTTTGAACCATGACACTATTGAAGAAATCAATGCCACATATATTTGTCTCATCCCAAAGGTTGATAGGACTGATTTTGTCAAACAATATAGACCCATAAGACTTTGCAATATAATCTATAAGTGTCTTACCAAGTTGATTGTCAATAAAATTAGGCCTTACTCAATAAGTATCAACCCCCACAAGCAAAAGTTTCTTTCAGATGTCATGAGGTGAGAATGTTATAGTGGTCCAAGAAGCACTTCACTTCAACAAAATAACTGGAAAATCGTGGACATGGCCATCAAACTGACCTTGAGAAAGCCTTCTATCAGACTAATTTTGAGTTGTATACTTACTGCCAAAAACATTCGGCTTCCGACTGCTTATCAAAGATGATCATGGCATGTGTTACCTCATCAAGCATGTCGGTCCTTGTTAATGGCAAAGCAGGTAACACATTCCTACCTTCGGAGGGAGTTCGACAAGGAGATTGTATTCTTTATATTTTCATCCTCGTTTATGGAAATTCTTCATCTACAAATTGAAGCCTCAGTGGCCTCTAAAGAATGGCCTCCCTTGAAGTTTGGACGGACTGGGCACACTATCTTGTACTGGTTCTTCGCTGATGACATTATCGTTTTTGGAGAGGCAAATAGTACCACTGCAACAGCCATTAGTGACATTCTGAGCCTTTTTTGCCCTTGGTCAACATATATCAGCTCCTCGAGAAGTCAAGACTCTTATTTTCCAAGAATTGCAGCCCCAGAGATAGAACAACTATCACCTCTACACTCCAAATCCGGGAAACCTCGTATCTTGGCAAATACTTGGGCTTCCTACTCAAGGTGGGGATATTACCTCTATCGGATTTCAATTTCATCCTTGACAAAATCCGAAGCAAACTTAGAGGGTAGAAAGTCAATTGTCTTTCCTTGGCTGCAAGAAGAACACTCATCCAATCAACTACCTCCGCCATACCCAATTACTATGCTCAATTCACAGCCTTGCCTAAGACTATTTGAAACAAGATTGACCATGCCAATAGGAAATTTCTTTGGGGTACATTGTCTCAACGAAGAAGATGCACCTTGTTAACTGGGATCAAGTGACAGCCTAAGGAAAACAGAAGCCAGACTACGCCGTAGTAGCCCATTCAACATTGCAGCCATAGGAAAGCTGAATTGAAGACACCTCAAACAACCGTAAGTTGTTTGGTGCAAAGTCATTCGAGCGAAATACTTCAACAACTCAGCCCCTGATCAAAACAAGCCAAGAGTCACAACTTCCTTTTCGATCAATGCAAGAAACCTTGCAGCAATACGTAACTGAACGAAGTACATTGAG